>CM064969.1:49434781-49557281 GCA_032847665.1 Solanum chilense | reverse complement strand
TTTACTGCTCTACAAGATCTTCTACCTGATACCTACCCTTTTCATTTCCCTTCACACATTCACACTCCAAGATAGTGACAATAGTGAACATTTGCATTCATAGTTTCAGGTACTCCCCATGAAAGATGCACTTCAAAATGTTTGAACACATGCTTTAAAAATTAGCCATAATGAATTCCATATTTGGATGACCTTTAATTCATCACCTTGTGCATATATCCAAATATTATAGAAGGAAGATTACTTTTCTCAAGTTCATTAAGTTTTTCCATTAGAAATAGATCAGCAGTAGATGCTACAATATTCTTTGTTGTCCTTGGTACTGATAGAAATTTCTTTGGTAGACCTACATGTTGATGTACCCACACTTTGTGGCCTATTTAGTGAACTCCTTAGATGATTTTCAGACTTCAAGTGATAGGATATCTTTCACAGGAACGTCCAAAATGATTCCAAAGTTTCCTCATCTAGATAAATCTTGATCTATTTAACAGTACACCTAACCCCCATCACCCCGCATCTCCATATTATAGTAGAACTCACGCACTTCTGGCTCATGCATGCATGTATGGTGTTGAGCCCTCAAATAGGTTACCTCAACCTTTTAGGGAAACATAATTGAAAAGATCGGACATACCGAATTGTGTTAGTATTTCAGGGTCGAACACTCTAGAATTCAAGACCTTTTGGTTCTCCATCACTGTTATACATTTTTCCCTTATCTCCACTTTTTGCTCAACATAATTTTCAACACGAGGATCTTTTCCCTTGACGGACTCTAATTTCATAGTGATCTTTTTACTCACACTCTCTTTCTTCAGTGGAGATTTTTCATTGACTTCTGACCACTTTTAGATATAACCTTCCCAGTCTTTGATTCCTTCATTCGTTTAGTAAGAGCCATGGTAATGCTATCAGATTCAGTCTCACTAGACCCTACATATAGAGGAGTTGAATTAGGTACCTCACGTTATAGAACATATCTTCTTTTCGTACTATTTCTTTCCATTTGCTATTCATTTGCTTCTATGGCACTTTCTATCACCTTGTACACCTCTCCTCTAGTGGCATATCTTTTTTTGTCCCTTTTTTGTGAGACTCTACCATTTCCCTTTCCATTTTCTTTTTCTTTCCTCTTCAGACTTAGTAGGTTCATTGTGATGTTTAGTCTCATTAACATCATCAACACCTTATAGGTATGGGACAAACATTGTTGAGTCATTAGCACCTGCAACCCCTTTTCTTCTCCACACAAAAAGAGTTTCCTTTTCCACCTCCTCCTCAGTGTTGACATCAAAAGATTTAAGAGATAGATCAAACTTGGGTTGACTACTACGAGGGACCTATTCAGGCGATCTCAACTTTTTTTCCAAAGGAGTTTGTTGAACATATCCTCTTAGAGAGGCTATGCTTTGTTTGGCCACCAGTTCCTCTACTACTGCTAGAATATTAGACTCTGGACCCTTTACCTCAGGCAAATCTCCTTCAAAAAGACATTCAGACATTGAAGAAGGCATAGACCTAAAATCTACTTCTGATTCTTCAGTGGAGAGATCGATAGTGGTCTTCACAATTGAAAGAGCCTTTAATTTTAGTGATATATCACCGGATAGAGCTAAGTTTGGAGAACAAGGCCATATTTCACATGGTTGGTGTGCAAGAGATGTAATTACATCAGTGTGGGGTGTGTTGGATTCACTCTAATCACAAACTCCACATACTGGAGTGGATGAACATTGTTCGTGGAGGAATGGAGAAATCGAACAAACTGATATTTTCAATATTTTGGGAGACAGGAAACTTTAAAGATGAAAAGACTTAGACATTTTCATGCGAGGAGAAAATAGACTGAATAACCAGTGAATTCAAAGGAGAGTTAGGAAGAGATTAGAATTGTTGAATCAATGAGCAGTGGAGACGTTTGTATTTAAATTGAAGGGACGTCTGCAATTTACACGATGAATGGGGGGAGGACACATGGCAGTGGCTGTTAGATTACTGTGTATCATAAGTGATACTAACCTTTGGAGAACCATGTCTCTTTCTGTAGATGGCCCTTCCACTATGATTTAGTCTTCCCTCTAGCCAACATATCATGAGTGTGTACCTGCAGTAAGGTACCAAATATGAATTGTCAAACGAAAAGCAACACAACTCGTATATATACCATCTCCTCTTAACATAGTCAAAAGAAGGGATGACATGCAAGCTGGCTAATAATTCAGGTTACTCTGTGCATCCATAACTTATGTCGATTTTTGGCAAAAGTTTCTTCTCTCAAAGGTTTTGTAAAGATATCAACCACTTGGTCTTATGTCTTCCAAAATCTCATCAACATATTCTTCTTCTCAATATTATCCCTCAAAAAATTGATGTTTCATGTATGTGTTTAGTCCTCAAATGCTCAATAGGATTCTTTGCCATGTTCATTGCACTAGTTTTGTTGCATCTGAATAGGAATAGTATTTGTGAGAACACAAAAGTCTTCGAGTTATTAGATTATCCATAATAGTTACAACATCATGAGGCAACAACCACATATTCTTCTATTGTTGTTGACAAGGCTACTCAGTATTGCTTCTTTGTACCCATGAAGTCATTGTCGATCCCTAGGAAATGAGCCATGCGTGACGTACATTTTTGATCAACCTAAAAACCTGCATAGTCAGCATCAACATAAGAGATTAGATCAAAAGAGTCACCTGAAGGGTAGAAGAGGACCAGGTCTTGTGTTCCCTGTAGGTATCTCAATATTCGCTTGGCTATCCTCAAGTGTGATTCCTTTGGTGTGTCTTGGAATCTGGAACACATTCCTACACTGAAGACTATGTTAGGCCTGCTTGCAGTGAGGTAAAGAAGTGACCAATGATTCCTCTGTACATCTTTCTTTAACCATGTCAAGTTTCACACTTGTGGTTATGGGAGTATCAGTAAATTTTTCCTCAAGCGGGTTAATAATTTTGAGCAACTCTTTTATGTACTTCTCTTGGCATATTGATGTTCCCTAAGATTACTGTTTCATATGCCGCCCTAAGAATAATTTAATCTCTCCCATGAAGCTCAGTTTAAATTTACTACTCATCAAATCAGAAAACTCTTTACATATTGAATTTTAAGTATCTCCAAAGATTATGTAATCTACATATACCTCCACAATCAATAACTCCTTATCTCTGGATTTTAGGAATGGAGTGTTATCAATTTTATCTCTTTTTGAACCCGTTTGCAAGGAGAAATTCAAACGGGCGCTCATATTGGATCAAAGTGCTTGTTTTAGACCATAATGAGCCTTATCCAGCTTCAACAAATGGTTTGGGAGATCAAAATATTCAAAACCTTAAGGTTTCTTGACATACACTTCCTCTTTCAGGTGCCAATTCAAGAAGGTACTCTTCATGTCTATTTAGAACAATTTGAACTCCATGTATGCACCAAAAATTATTAAGATTCTGATGGCTTCCATTCTGGATATAGGAGCAAAGATCTCGTCATAATCAACCTTAAATTTTAGTTGAGGAACACCACTTCAAATCATTAAGAAGTTTAATTATTGAAATTTTATAGTGAAGGTTTAAACAACAAAACTTTGACGCAATCTAAGTGAACAAAATTAATTAATTGGTTAGGTAATAAGGTTTATTCAAGTGATAACATTAAAAAAATATAATATTTGACTTAAGAATGATCCAGTTTTAAAAAAAAAAGATTATTGATTTATCATTTTTAAAATTAAATAAAATGAAATTCCAAATTTACCCTCCGAGGTCCTAACTCCTACTCATCAAATTGAATATTTGAGAAAATATCACTAAAATTAAAATTTAAAATTTTCCTTCTAGACTCCTACTCATCAAATAAAATTAAATAAAATCCCAAATTTACTCTTCTATAGTTGTATTTATCAAATTAAATGCCTAAGTAAATTAAAAGTACTAAAAGTCAAAATATAACTTCTTGGCTCCTACTCATCAAAGTAAATTAAATAATATTTCATGCTTAAGAAAATATCACAAGAACTAAAATTTAATTTTTTTCCTTTGTAACTCCTGTTCATCAAATTAAACACTTACAAAAATATCACAAGAACTAAAATTTGAATTTTTTTCTTTTTTCTCCTATTCATCAAATTAAATCAAATAAAGATTAACATTTATCCTCATGACTCCTACTCATCAAATTAAATCAAATAAAATGTTATAAGCTAAGACATTAAGAGAAATTACTAATCCTCTAGGATTCTACTCATCAAGAAATAATGTATTACCATAATCTTGAATTTTTTCCTATATATACAAGTTTCCTCACTCTACCTTTGCTTCCAATCCTCTTTCATTTGCATTCCTAAACAACCCAAAGTTATCAGCTTCGCTAGAAATTTCTTCATCAACTCTCTGTATTTTCTTTTGTGTGTGTATAAATCAAAGTCAAGTTCTTTTTTTGTTTTCATCAATCAAAGAGTAATCATTTGTCTTTTATTTTTGTGGGGTTCTTTAAACTTATTGTTTGAGGTTTGATTTTTGTATTAAATTTTTTTATCTTTATGGTGAATGATTAATTCGTTTGCATTCTAGACTAGAGATGGAGTGCAACAAAGAAGAGACCATTAAGGCTAGAGGCATTGCATAAGAGATGATAGAGAAGGATGATGTTCCTAAAGGATCCTTTGAACTAAACCCTCCCTCTTTAAATACATACCAATTAGGCGTGTCTACTTAATCCATAGACCAAAGAGCGATAAAATTTCATGGTCTTTGTGAATTCTGCTGAAAATTGAGTTGCATCAGTACCAAATCAGGCTCCTGAACCCGAGTTTTACAAATTTGCTTATGAGAGATCACCGGAGAAGTTTCAAATTAGCCAATGTTGGGAGATGTACGTTGATGAAGATGCCTTTCCATGGTTATATGTTCTAATAAAGAAGATAGATCTTCTCCCTGAGTTTGTGCTATATGTGTCATGGTTTTATGTGTGTCCGCTTCCAAAAAGCACAGGGGGAATGATAAAACAATGCCAATTGGTTTTCAACTGTTTAAGTTTCGAAATTTTAAGCTGAACAAATATAGTGTAACCAACAAATTTTCACAAATAGTAGCTCCGAAACCTTTGAAGAAAGGTGTATAAAAGATCTTCCCAGAACAGGTGAAGTTTTGACAGTATACAAAAGCTAGAGCGCTTAGCTGATGAAAGGTAATAATCTAGAAGATCTCAAATACGAGTTTATTGAAATATTGGATGTTTTGGATAATTAGAAAGATGTGAAGTTTTTAGTATTGATAAAATCCTTCAAGTTTGTCTATATGGATCGAGTTGAAGAAGAAGAGGCTGAAAAAGTAGTGAAAATATGTGTATCACAACATCTCAAGTTCTCTCATCAAATTCCTGCTTTTCGCTTTATAGAAGAGAATGGTGGTAGCTTGCGAGGTTTCCGTGTGCTTGATCCAGTAGGAATGCCTCTGTAACCACTGTACTGATTAAAACATAAAAAATTTACATTTTTATTATATACAATTTCTTTTAATAAAAACTCAATTATGTTTTAAAAAGTGATATTTCAAATATATTATTCAGAAAGATTTTAATGGTAGATTTAAAAGGTATAGATTTTTTATACGATCCATATGTGCTTATGCTTCTCTTATTTATTATTGTGAGTTACCTAACTTACGATAATTAATAAGAGAAGTAAAAGCAAATATGGATTGTATTAAAAAATTGAACTTTTTAACTCCCCTTAAGAAACATTCTGAATAATTTATTTGAAATCTCAATATCTTCTGAGAAATAATTGAGTTTTAACAAAAACTAATTTTGGTCTATGATAATGAAAAGAGAAATTTGATGCTTCAATCAATACACTGTATATACAGAGGCATTCCTGCTGTATTAAGCTCCGAGACACCTCGCAGGATATCACCTTATTCTTCTCTTAGGCGAAAAGCAAGAATTTGATGACAAAACTTTAGATGCTCTGATGCATATTTTCACTATTTTGTAAGCCTCTTTTTATCCACTCGAGCCATGTAGACAGACTTGATGCCTTTTACCAATGCTAAAAACTTCACATCTATATATTTATTGGAACATTCAGTATTTCAACAATATCGTATTTGGAATCTTCTAGATTATTACATTTCATAAGCTGAGCACTCCAGTTTTTGTATACTGCCCAAACTCCATTTATTCTGGGGAAGATGTTGTATACACCCTTCTTCTAGGGTCCTGTAGCTACTACATGTGAAAAGTTATTTGTTACAATATATTTGTTCAGCTAACTATTTTCAATCATACATAGTCCACACCCAATTGACATTGTTTTATCATGACACGCTATTGTACTTTTAGGGAGTGGAAAACATAAAAACATGCAACATGCAACATAAATCTGTAAATTAGAAACTTCTTCGGTGATCTCTCATCAACAAATATGTAAAACCCGTGTTTATGAACCTTATTAGGCAATCGTAAAACCCTGTTTTTAGTAAAATTCACGGAGTCTATGAAATTTGTTGTCTCTCTTTGGTCTATGGATGAAGCAGAAATTCTTAATTGTTAAGTACGTGAGGAGGCAAGTTTAGTTCAAAGGATCGTTTAGGAACATCATCTTTCTTCATCATCTCTTAAGCAATGCCTCTAGCCTTGGTGGCCTCTTCTTTGTTGGAGTCC
Source organism: Solanum chilense (assembly GCA_032847665.1). Taxonomy (NCBI): domain Eukaryota; kingdom Viridiplantae; phylum Streptophyta; class Magnoliopsida; order Solanales; family Solanaceae; genus Solanum; species Solanum chilense. Next base: position 49,550,618 of record CM064969.1, on the reverse strand, counting down.
ATCGCTAGTCTAGAATGAAAAAAGATCAACCATTCACCATAAATATAAAAAAAGTTATACAAAAATCAAACTTTAAAACATAAGATTAAAGAACCCCACAAACAAAAGAAAAAAATAAATGAACGATCACTCTTTGATTGATTAAAATAAAAAAGAACTTGATTTTGATTTCTATACAAAAAAAAATACAAAAAGTTGATGAAGAAACTTACAGTGAAGTTGATAACTTTGGTTGTTTGAGAATGCAAATAAAAGAGGATTGCAAGCAATGGGAGAGTGAAGAAATTTGTATATATGGGAAAATTGTCAAGATTATTGTAATACATTATGCATTGATGAGTGGGTTCTATGAGGATGAGTAATTACTCTTAATTGTTTAAAACATTTTACTTGATTTAATTTTATGAGTAAGAATCACGAGGATAAATTTTAAGTTATATTTGATGAGTAGGAATCGAAAGGAAAAATTTCAAATTTTAGTTCTTGTGATATTTTCATAAGAATGGAATTTGATGAGTAGGAGCTAAGAAAGTAAAATGAAATATTATTTCATTTGCTTTTATGAGTAGTAGCCAAGAAGGTTATTTTGAATTTTAGTTCTTTTATCTTCTTAAGCATTTAATTTGATGAGTAGGACTACAGGAGAGCAAATTTGGGATTTAATTTGATGAGTAGGAGTCAAGAAGATAAATTTAAAATTTAAAATTTAGTGATATTTTTCCAATCATTTAATTTGATGAGTAGGAGCAAGGACCTCAGCGGATAAATTTTGTATATTATTTTATTTATTTTGATGAGTATGAACAAAAATGGTAAACCAATAATCTTTTAAAAAATGGATCATTTCTTAGGTAAAAAATGTAGTAGTTTTTGTAATGTTTTCTCTTGAATGAATCTTATTTCCTAACTAATTAATTTATTCACTTACATTGCATCAAAGTTTTGTTATTTTAACATTCACGTAAAATTTTATTCCTTAATATTTTAATGCTTTGACGTGATATTACCCAACTAAATTTTTATCTTACAATCTCCTCATGAACAACAAAATATAATGGCTTCATCAATAAGGAGACCTTCATAAATTAACTACAATCAACGTGTACTTAGAAATACAAATAACAAAAATGACTCAATTGATAAAAAAACATATAACATAATGCATAGTGTTCTTTATCTGTACAATGTCCCCCCTAAAACTTAACAATATGTTTGTTGGGTTTTAAAGGTTCGAATGGAAAGTGAAGTGTTGCGACTTTTATTAAGTATTGTGAGTTTTATGAAAGAATCTGACCTTTTGAAGGGTTGTGAACTTTTGGATAAGGCAAAATAATCATTTATTAATACTATCCTTTGTTGTTTATAAATAGAGAGATTTCCTTACATTTGTAACAATAAATTTTTCCGGACTTCTTCTAATTAAAAAGTTAGCATTCTAAGTGTACTCTATTACCGTTGAGTGGTTCGGCTACACAGTAAATATAGGTATCGATGCACCGACGAGTAAGATCATTCTATCATGACAAGATACTTTCAATTAAACTCATGTACTTGAGGGGTGTAATTTCCTTATGAACATACTTCATTCACTGACTCAATTTCTTCTTTGATAAAAATATTTCATATATTATTTCTATCTGTTTATGATTCTATTTTTTCTACTGATTTCATTCTCTAGTTTGGAAAATACTCTTTAATCTTTGTTGTTTCTTACCAAGTTCTTCAATTTTTTACTAACCATGTAGAATAGAGTACTGAAATTAAACATAATTGAACAAGAAAATAAAGCAAGTATAATAATTTGAACATGATATATATATATATATATATACCAAATTCTGAGCTAAGTGGATGTAATGAACAACTCTATAACATGGTGAGACTAAATACTAACTGATATGTAAATATGATCTATGCAAGAGAGTCTAACTAAACTGTTGGAGCTACTAATAACCAATAACAAAATCACATGAGCTAAATGTGGAGTCCAATGTATACTCCCCATCGAGAGGACCCAATATACCCTGCCAGAGGTATAAATGCATGCTGCGTGATCACTAAACTAATGCCCACAGAGGGGACTTAAAACCCACTTGACTAGTAGTTCTGGGACTATTGAGTACACTGAACCCTAGTCCAACTCGGTATTATGTTACTCCCAATTAATTAAGTTATTAACATATTATGAATGAATTTATGTAAATATTGGATAGTTCAAAACTAAATATGCAAACTGAGAATGCAACAATTAATCTAATAATGATGCAATAATAACTGAGATATATATCTAAAGTAACTGAAATATCTGACCTAGCATCTGTAATTAAAGAACTAAAGAAATACATAGCTAGGGTTCTTAAATTCATGCGATAAACAAAATAATAAACTTTACAATCTAATTTGAAACATATATATATATATATATATATATATATATATATATATATATATATATATATATATATATATATATATATATATATATATATATATATATATATATATATATATATATATATATATATATTAAACTAATATTTGATGATCTGTTGTAATTCTAGAAACCATAGGTTTAATCATGATAAGAGAATGAAGAACTGACTAAAAACTAGGGATCTAATGGTTTAAAGGAACCCACTACTAATATCATACAAACCTAATGATGAAATCCACAAAGAAATATTTAGATTTCGGGGCTAGAACTGATGGAACCTCGCTGCGTTCTTGAACTAGAATTGTTGAATTTTTTCTCCTTTCTTGATTCTAATTTTCTATGTTTTAATTTATGATTTTGACTTAGGTAAGATTTTGTTACGTTTCTAGGCTTAAACTTAATAAAATTTGATGATTTAGGGTGAAAACGATTTATCTTTGGGTTTAAAAAAAGTGGGAAAAGATCAAAAGGCCGCTGAGTTATTCGATGTCGGACCAAACGACGACATAGTCTAATGGGCCGTCATTTGATCGACGGTCCATCGTTTGGATCCGTAAAATGGGTCTGCTCGATATGCCTATACTACATTGGGCATAAATTTTTACTCGAAGGTCTGATTTTAGCAAACTCGGTGGATACGCAAAGATATTCCAATTATCTATCACTCCATAGGTCAAGTGACACCTAATTCATTTTGTTCTAAGAGTAATGACCATTTGAAGTTGATGCAACAACATTTATCCCCCTAATTGACTGTAAATTAACACCGACGATCACACCTATGGACCGTAGATCGAACGATGGTCCGTGCTGGTTAATCATTGTTCTTATAAGTGGTTGGTATATACATACATACATACATATATATATATATATATATATATATATATATATATATATATATATATATATATATATATATATATATATATATATATATATATATATATATATATATATATATATATATATATATATATATATATATATATATATATATAAAACCATATCAATTCATCTGTCACGTTTGTGTTATAAAAGAAACATTTGGTTCATAATGTCCTTATTGGACCCATGAAACTATGTTAATGGTTATACCTATAACAACAAAATTGAAATTTATGGAAAGGTCTTTCTAAAAAGGAAAGAAAATTTGAAAATGTGTTGACTATGAACAATGTTTGTATCGTACAAAACTATACTAAGTAGAACAAAATATTTGTGAGAAAAGCTTTTCATACTCAACATTTTTCTTTTCTTACTTGCTTCAGTCGAATTGTTTGTGACATTAACACGTACGACATGTCAATTAGGAAACATTGTAAGGAAAACTTATCAACCTAGACGTTTTGTTTAATTTTGCGTGAAATAAATAAAGTTGTCAAATTTGTGTTCAATTTAAGTATGTTAAGCATTTTTATAAATCTGTTAGAAGGACTCTAATTCCTTAGAGTTAATTTATACAAACATTTGTAATATGAAACCAACACCATCTCGTGGGGGTAAAAAAGTATGTCACAACTCTTATTGACAATTGAATTAGTTACGATTATGTCTATTTATAGAACTGACAGGATGGCACAATAAAATTGTCTAGACAATACTAAAATGAGTTGAAAATCAATTGCAAAAAGATACGAAGTTATAGAGAGGGAGAGTATAAATCTTGTTTTGTCTATATGTGTTTGGGAAGTGAAATTATCCATCAAACTACTATTATATTCACCTTAAGTTAATGTTATTTCACGATTAAAAATATGAACTTTGAATGAAATGATGGATGCATTAATAATAACTTGAGTGTTACCATGAAACTTGTATGCAGAAGCTACCTTACAACAAAATAGAACAATGAAAATTTTTTCTCTAACTTGAAATATTTTAAAATGTTGGGTTTCTAGACAAATTCCAGGTTCCTATGCCAAAAGGATCAAGATTGGAACTATGGATGTGACTGTAAAATTATATTTGATTAGTCTAGTGAAGAGTCTTAAAAGACCTTGAAAAGAATCAAATGAGATTGTACTTGAGTAGTATTGTGAAGGGTCTTAAAAGACCTTGGAAAGAATAAAATGATATTTTACTTGATAACTAAACTTAGCGGTATAAAAAATGTCAAAGGACATCTACTTCATCCAAATTTGATTTTGTAACATTTCTTCCTGAAAATAAGCACCATATATGTAATGAAGATTTGAATTTTGTGAACTACATCTTTGGGAAAGAGGTTGTCAACAGTGAGTATGATTCAATGTTGAGTCATCACACTATGAGGCACGTTGATCTCCGTTGCTTAAACAATATAACCTTTAAATTCGTTAAATGGATGTAAAAATAACATACTAAATGCAAAATTGGAGAAAGAAATTTACATGGAACCCGAGGGTTTTACGGTTCCTGGGTGCAAACTTGTTATGTCATTTTATGGACTAAAACAAGCACCCAAACAATGAAATGTGAAATTTGACCAAACCATGTAGGCTAATCGATTTAAGAATTATGAAAGTGATAAACGTGTTTATGTTTAAGATATTCCAAATCACAAGGTCATTGTTCTTTGTATGTTGATGGCATGTTGATCATCAAAAGAAATACTTATTACATAAACACTTATAAACATATGCTAAAAACATTTTTTGAAAGATCTCAGAGTTGCTAATGTTTAGCATTGTAATAGTATCATTACATCGAAAATGTACTTGAAAAGTTAAGGTATTTACAGTTTAGTACTTCCAAGATTCCAATAAATGTAAGATTTGCACTTTAAAAGAATGAAGGTGAAAGTGACTCAAAATAGAATTATACAAAAGTATTGGGAAGCATAATGTATATTATGAAGTGCGCGCGATCATATATAACATGTGTTATTAGTTAACCAAGTCGGTTCATTAGTAATCATAATCAAACTTATTGTAAGGAAAATGAAAATATTCTAGGGTATTGAAAACATAATCAAAATTATGTGTTTTATTATAACAAATATCTAACAATACTGAAAGTATATAGTGGTGAAAATTACTCACTAGTAGAATGAATAAAAATCGATGAGTAGATATGTATTTAATCTTAGTTGAGAAGAAGTCATTACCAATTTTTTGAAATAGACGTGTAACACCATGAATCTATACCTTGGGTGTGAACGAGACTCGAAAACCATTTTTGGCCTCAAGCTAACCCTTGGCCTTACTTACTTACTCAGCAGAATAATTGAACACAAGAGATATAACTCAAGAAAAAAATTAAAAAATTATATCTTAGACGAAAATGAAAAAACCAGTCTTGAACGAATAGAAATGAAATAAATAAAACTAAAGAACTATAACTATCTATCTATGAAGCCTCCAAAACAAATAGGGATGTCTAGACATGACCCCCGATCATTCTAACAACTGAAAACTAGAAAGCAAAAAATAAAAAAAGTCCTATGGATGCTATGCAGCTCACCAACTGACTCTGAGTGTGAACCTAATCAACGAGGAACTGGAGGGTGATCTTGGTTACTTGCTTCTGCATCGTAAGATGATGCAAACCAACTAGCATCATTACATTGAATGTACGAGTATGTGAGTCGGAATGCTACACATAACATAGGCTTGAAAAGATTCTGAAAGAAACACTTACCTTTGATATTCTCAACTCATGAATAACTTAACTTATAAAAAAGCAATAAAACACATGCAATATATGAAAAGCTTTGTAAAACCGTAAAAGTAACTTAAATTGTTCAAGAAAATTTAATAACAAACTCAACTTTACTCATACAATAAAGTAATAAAATTTACGTGGGAGATTCTCTAATCAACAATCACCATTATGAGCCTACTTAGTGATACTACATCACGCCCCGCTTCTAGAACTGTCCTATACTTTCTTGTCATGAAAGATGCTTAACTTAGTAAATCCACTAGTCTATGCTAAAAGCATCTAATGGAGTAATGTAAAATGTATGATCCTTTACTACTTATGATAACTACATGATTTAAGGAGACTTGAGTTAATATGAACTGCATCCCCATAGCAGTGCTCAGTAGTAATCTCAAAATAAACTTAGCTCAAATGTTTTTACAAACAAACTTCTTTCTTTAGTTGAGATAATTACTCAAAACATAGCTTAAAAGCTCTCTTGGAATTGGTGTCGCCTTTTCTTGATCAAATGTGAAAATTTTTTATAATATCTTTGTGAATACTTAGTTTCCGTATATTTTTTTTGAGAAATAAACTCAACTCTTTACTCTTTGATTCACACCCCAAATCTACACTATGGGCGAGACTGGCACTTGAAGACCATTGTTGACCCCAAGCGAACCCTTGACTTGACTTACTTAACTCAGTGGAAGACAATATGCATATTAATAAAGAACAATATCACTTAACTGAACTAAATACTAAAATAATTTAGAATGCTTAATTGTTAAACATTAAAGTTTGCCAAAAGTGTCAACCCAAATATTAATAATAATAAATGATAATTCAAAGACTTAAAGGACTAACATCTGACAGTCGATGAAGCCTCTAAAATACTAAGATAGATATTGGGATAAAAAAAACCCACAAAATCTTACTGAACAAACTAGAAAACAATGAAAATAGATCCTTCGAAATGCAAGTAGGCTCATAGACTGTCAATGAATTGCTCACTGAATCAACTGTGCGCTAGAATGCTAATACTAGTTACATGTGTCTACATCATAAGACGATGTAGGCTAACTGACATCAGCACATTAAATGTATGAGTATCTGAGTTGGAATGCTAAAATAACATAGGTCTGAGAGAGATTTTGAAAGACACACTTAGCTTGACTCTTCTCAACTCATGAATACTCAATTGAATTCATTTCATTATAAAGTAGTTTAAAACAAGTGCAATATATCAAATTTTGTTTAAAAACATGATGTCAAATCTGTGTATATAATAAGAATATAACATAACTCTAAAATGTATGTGAAAATACAATAAATTGATGCATGCAAAATACAAAAACTTCTGTGGGAGTTTATCTAACAAACAACCATAACATATGAGATACAGTGATTATGCATCGATCTACCTCACGATGCTAGCACATCCTATCCCCGACAAAAGGTATAGAACCTCATCTACTAAGTGGATTCACTTGTGTATTGTGTAACGGATTTATCTAAAAAGTATATATGTCCCTTACCCATGGTGGCTACATTGTGTTATGGACATGTAGTTATCGGAACTCATCCTCGTTCCCAATTCGGTGCTCAATACTACTCTCAAAATATACTAGCTCTTATGTTTTCAAAACACAATTCTTCTGTTATTTGAGATTAGTGCTCAGAAACACAGCTCAAATGCTCTTGGAAGTCTCAATTTCCCTTCTTTGTTCATTTAGAAATTTATTACTCTTTTATGAAAACTAGCCCGAAAGCTCTTTGGAAATCTCAGTTCCGTCCTTATTTAAAAGTGAAAATTGTTTAAATTTCTTTGTGAATACACAATCCCCATAGAATTATTGAAGAAAGAACTTCAAAATTTACTCTTTACTTAACTCAAAACATAAGTCTTAAAACAAAGTTAAAAAGTTTGTAAAAGACATTTGATAACTTTAGTAACTGATCTTAACTTGACACTTAACTGATCTTGACTTGACTCTTAATGTATCTTTACTTGACATGAGAAAAGAGAGAATGTCAAAATACAATGATGGGCTCGCAAAGTGGAGGCATAATCAGATTTGGTTTCAAAAACGTCTTTTAAGGCAGAACACATCGTGTGACCTTAGCGATGAGGAACATAATTTTTCAAAATCAGGGACCAGGCGGACACTGTGTCACCATGTTCGAATTTCCTTGTCGAAATTTCTTCTTCATTTTACTTCCCTAATTTACCCAAAATCAGTTCTTTTTCTAAAATTATTTTTAGATACAGATGTCCATCAAATGTATCTAAGAACCTAACTAGAAATGACACTATAATGCGATGTGATGAACTAAAAAACATCCCAACTAATTGAAATTAAAGCATAATATATGAATTCTAGAATATATATCAGGATCATCAATACTCAAACTCTATTAGGATGGAACCAAACTTAAATTAAAATGCTTTGCATGTGGGAGAACGATCCAAATCTTAGGACAGCCTCACATACGTGGTAGAAGTAAACCCTTGGCGAAAACATCAACTTTCTTGATCGATCTCGATGAATATTCCCTTTTCTCCTTATCTTATCTTCTCTTTTCTCCTTAGCTCTAGTGTGAAATCCCAAATTCTAAAACAAACTAAAATCTGATTTGAACCATATTAAACTCATAATAATCAAATAAAATAATAGGTAGTTCAAAAGACTAAAATACCCCTTAAAATTCCAAATTGGACATTTCTTTAACCTAACAACCTAACTTCCAAAAGGCATAACTCACTAATACAAACTCGGAATCGCACAAACTTGGAGGCGTTGGTAAGATCATTCCAAGAAATATCCAACAATATATAGAACAACACCCATATAATCCTGAGCTAAAGTTTATTCCTAATGAAGTTGACCAAAAACTCAACTTTAACTTATAATTTTCTAGATTTACACAAATACTTTCCAATAATAACTATTTCAAATTTTAAAATTTCTTCTAGTTCTTTTTAGTTGCGAGTTGTTACAATATCTCCCCTTTGAGAACATTTTTCCTCGAATAAGATTTACTCTTACAAATATAAGGGTTGTACTCTCAAGTTCAAACATCCCAAAAGCAATTGCAAACAGAGAACATGCGCACTCATAATTTAGATAGTACTTAGAGGAAAATTTGTACCTTGTCCTCTTCAGCTTCCCAGGTAGCCTATTCAATGAATTGGCTCCTCCAAAGGACCTTAAATGATTCTACCTCTTTTGTTCTCAACTTGAAAAATTGACGATCTAGAATGTGAGCAGGAACCCCCTCCCCCCCAATCAGACAAGCTATCTTTGATCCCAATATTTTCATTTGGAATGAATAATTAAGGATCACCCATGAACTTCTTCAACATGGAGATGTGAATTACTGGATGAACCGCTGCTAATTCTTGTGGTAGGTCCAAATCATAAATTACATTAGCAATCCTCTTGGGTATGTGATAAGGTCAAATGTACCTTAACACGAAACCTGATAACACCTTTCATGGGTGAAAAATTCATATATTTCCAATCATTTGTTTCGAACTCTAACGCCCTTATTCAAACATCATTGTAGGATTTTTTATTACTCTGTGTTGTTTTCAACCTTTCTTGGATAATTTTCATCTTTTCTATATCTTCGTGAGCTATATATTCTCCTATCAATTCTACTTCACCAACTTCAAATCATCCAATAGGAGATCTACATCTTCTCCCATAAAGAGCTTCACAATGAAGCATTTAAATGCTAGAGTGATAACTATTGTTGTAAGAAAATTCAATGAGAGGTAGGTGATCATACCAATTCCCTTTGAAATCAATCACAATTCTAAACATATCTTCTAATGTCTTAATATTGCACTCTGCTTGCCCATCAGTCTTAGTATTAAGGGCAGTACTTAAATTCACATTTAAACCAAAACGTTCCTGAAAAAATTTCCAGAGCTGTGAAGTAAATTGTGCATGTTTGTCCGAAATAATGGATACTGACACTCATGAAGTCTTACGATATCCTAAATATATAACCTGTCATAATCTTATATTGAATAGGTAGTCTTAACCGACAGATAAAGGGTTGATTTTGGCTTCTTTCGATAGTCATACAAATATAATACTGTTGTTTGTGAGACCTTCCTAAACCTATGATGAAGTCCATATTTATCATCTCCCACTTTCATTCTATAAGTTCTATATTATGTGCCAAACCACTGGGCCATTTGTGCTCTACTTTCACTTTCTTGCAATTCGGACACTTAGCAACAAATTCTAGCAAAGCCGTTCTTTATGTTATTTCACCAAAACACTTCTCTCAAATCACGATACATCTTTCTAGAACTAGTATCAATGGAATACGTTGAGCTATTAGCTTCCTCCACGATCCTCTCTTGGAGTCTATCCAGCATATTGACACACAATCTACCTTGAAATCTCAATACTTACTATACCTCTTGTTCAAAAGCTAACACTTTTTAGTTTTTGAAAATTTTCCTTCAACTCAAGAAAATGGGATCTAGTTCATATTATTCTTTAACTTCTAACACTAGCGATGATCCAACCTCATTCATCACCACTATTCCTCCTTATGTGGAATCCAGAAGTTTGAATCCTAAGGGTGCATATGTACATCTTTTGCTAAATCTCTCCTTTCTTCCTCAACATGGGCGAGAATAGTCACAGGCGACAAGCTTAAGGCATCAACAACCACATTAGCCTTACCTTGATGGTAAATAATGCATATGTCATAAAAATAATGAGCCCATATCTTCAAAGAGAATACTACATCAGCCATTTCTAAGTCATAGGTTGGGTGGTCTTTCTCATAACATTTCAACTGTCTGGAGGCATAAGATATATCTTTGTCATTATTCATTAAAACATAACTTAAGCTAACTCTAGATGCATCAAAATACATCATAAAACCTTGACTAGCCTACGATAAAGTTTAACTGGGGCACTATTCATCCTTTTATTTAATTCCTGAAAGTTTTAATCACAAGTTTCAGACCATTGAAACTTTATCTTTTTCTAAATCAACTTCATCAAAGGGGACGAAATGGATGAAAACTCCTCTAAAACCTTTTTAATAGCCCGCTAAACCTAAAAAACTCCTTTTCAATTGGAGAGGTGGGTCTAAGACAATTCTGCACTACTTGATTTTTTTGAGTATCAACGCTAATTCTATCTGAATAAAATATGTGACCCAAGAACGCCACAGACTCAAACCCAAACTCACATTTGGAGAACTTGGCATACAACTCTTTATCTTTCAAAGTCTGATGAACTATTCAATAATGACTAGGATAATCTTCTTCATTCCTTGAATAAATTAGTAGGTCATCAATGAATATAATAAGAAACATATTTAAATAAGGTTTGCAGACTCTATTGATAAGGTCCATGAACGTTGCTGGTGCATTATTCAAACAAGAGGATATGACAAGAAACTCATAATGACCATATCGGGTTCTAAAAGTTTGTTTTTGGAAAATCACATTTCCTTAATCCTAACTGATGGTAGCCTAATCTATGGTCAACTTATGAGAAAAAAGAAGCACCCTGAAGCTGATCGAAAAGATCATCAATTCTTTGAAGAGGATAATTGTTGCTGATTGTAACCTTTTTCAACTAAGGGTAGTCTATACATATCCTAAGGGAACCATCTTTTTTCCAAGTAATTAAGACGGAGAGCCCCAATGTGAGACACTTGGTCAAATAAATCATTTATCTAATAGATCCTTCAAGTTGTCTTTAAATTCTTTCAACTTTTCTAGTGCCTATGAATATGGAGGAATAGGTACCAAACGAGTATTTTGAAGAAGATATATATATCGAAGTCTCTAATATTATCGAGAGGGACTTTTGGAAAATCATTTGGAAAGACTGCTGATAACTATTTTTCTACTAGAACTGAGTGAATAAAAGGTACCTTCACACTTAAGTCATTCATTCAGACCAAGTGATAGAACAACTCACTAGAAACTAATCTCCTTGCCTTAAGGTATGACATGAAATGACCCTTAAGAACTTCTGAACTGCTTTTCCACTCTAAGATTTGGACATCTAGAAACAAAAATTGACTATTGGAGTTGTACAATCAATTGAGGCACAACAGAAAAACCAACAATCATATCAAAATCTACATGTGTAACTCAATTAAATCAGTCGTGGTACTATTGTGATTGACGAAAATAAAACACTCACTATAGACTCTCTATGCTAGAATGGAATGATCAACAAGTGTAGAAATACTGAATGATTAATTAAGTTGCTCTGGAATAACATCAAAGTTCATAGTAACATATGGAGTTACAAAAGATAAACTCTCTGTTGGATCTAGCAAGACATAACAATAAAGTCAAAGACAATAATACCAGTGACAATATCTGGCAAATCTTGTTGCTTTTGGCGACTAGTGATAGCGTAGATGCATTTTTCTTCTCTGCTAGTAACAGAAGTAGATCTTCTAGGTGCATCTCTATATGGTGGAGCAACTGAAGAAGACTGGGCTCTATTGCCCTCGTTACCATTTACTTAATTACTCTTCTGAAATCTTAGATGAAATTCCAAATCTGACAACACTTGAAACAACTAATAGAGCCCTCAGGACAAATACCTCAATGGATCCTACCAGACTTTGTTCATGCAGGAGGCTTACTACCCCTTTGTCCCACACTAACTTGTAAATAGGCAAGTTTAGATATAGAATTCTTATAGTAGTACTCAACCTTGTGACCCTTGTTTTTAGGTGCAGGTGCATTGGAAGATTATGGATCAGGCCTCTTCTATTTTAGTTGGAAAGAGGACCAGTTGGACTTACTCTTGTGCTACCCGAACTCATATCCTATCTTAGATATCTTTTTATAGAACTCCTTCCTATTTCTCCGCTTCTCTTCCTCTACCTATTGCACATAAACTATCAACCTCAAAATGTCCATGTCCCCAATAGGCATTGATGCTGGACAATCTGCTTGATAGATGGCCCAACCCAATAAAAGATCATTCTACTATTTATGTCCTTAATCATCTCCAAAGCATAACATGACAGTGTGGTGAACTTCAACTCATATTCATGAACACTTAGAGAATCATGCTTATGTGTGAGGAACTCACCTACCTTGCCACTTTCATTTCATGGGGAAAGAAACTTCCCAATAAAGACTTTTAAAAACATGCCTAACTTGCAGAAGACACATTTTATGATCTACCCTCCTTCCATTGGTCAAAATAAGTCCTAATAACATTCTTCACTTGATATTAAATTATCTCAACCTGTTAAGTGTCAGAAATATGCATCACCTCTAATACCTTTTTCATTTCCTCTGTGAATTTATATGGATCCTCAATAGTACTCAAACTAGTCAATCTTAGGGGATTCATCCTTAAGTACTCAAGAATCCTCAATGTGCCAGCCTGTTCTTGTCAATTTACTTTTTTCCAACAAACCTACTTAGTCACAGTTTGACTTAGTATCCTAATTTCCTCTCTAAACTCAGCATAAGTAACTTCTCGTTGCAATTTTAGTTCATGTGCATTTGAAAACTCTAGTTCCCAAACATTCCTCCTAGTTGAATGACTTCTGACTGCTCTTCAGGGAGACATGATATCTAAAACACGTGAAAGCACGAATTAGAAGGAAGTTTTATAGAGATCAAACTCTTAAGAACGAAAAAGTATGTGTAGCGACCGCTTCTGAGAGATGTTAGAACTTGACAAGAAACCTAATTTCATACTAGTGACATTTAAAAAAGATTAGCGAAATGCATACTAATTTTAATCTAGTTGATGGATTAGGTTCATAACGAATAATTTAGTTAAGGATGTACATCCTGCGCATTTACAATTTGTGTAAGGTAAAAATTGATATGATACGGAATCTTAATTTATGAAGAAAATACTTCCCAAAATTTCTAAGCCTTACATGCATATATTATCTTCACACTTAAGAAGGAAATAACAAGAATATTACAAACTTACAAATAACAAAATCAGCCGGTTCATGCTTCACACAAACTTTCAAAACATATAATAAATTAGTATATTACAAGACTTGTGTTTACAAACCCCAAAAAGATAAAAATGTAGAACCATACTTATTGCAACCCATGGTGACATGACCAAATCAGCCCTTCAAATCTTATGTAAATATATAACACATAGATAATGTACAATACAAAATATATATGCCTATATGCAAGTGTGATCTTCTCAAGGCTTTCAAAATCTCCATCTTGAATGGTCAACATCAAGCGTCCTCTCAATTATTCCCTACATTTGAAACAACTATCGCTAAGCATATAGCTTAGTGGTTAAAAACTATAGATCTGGTGCCCTCAGATTCACCAAGTTATCAATGTCAAGTCAACGGCAGCATAAGTGTAATAGAATCAGTAAATCAAGTAAGAAATATACAAAGAGTATCAAATTTGATAATTAAAGCTACAAATGTCAATAATACTCATAGTATAGACCACGAGAAGTTATCAATAAGGGTTGACACCCTGTATCAAGAAGGGTTAAAGCCCAATAATCAACATAACCAAGAACCATATTAAAATTTGATTTCTAGTTCGTACTTTGTCACATACGGGGAGAACCCCCTAGACCTAACCGGCGTCGTTTTCCTCATCAAGGACTAAGACTAGTCTTTTAGTTTACATCATTAAATTCATAGATTAAAATATAGAATATTTAAAACTTATCGTAAATCTATCATGAGGTTTAGATAGACCTCTCGCATACTCATATTATAGTCATATCGAGTATACATAGACCTTTTGTATAAGAAGATTAAATAGTCTTTTACTTTTACTACATACACACACACACACACACATACATATATATATATATATATATATATATATATATATATATGTATGTATGTATATAAACACATGCATACATACATATATAAGATATAAAATAGTCTTAAAACTGGATGTCTCATTTCATAACCATCTAAAACAAGAGTATATAAATTTAGCATATCCCAGTACATCAATATAATAAATCCACATATAGGATTAGAATCTTTAGTACTCAAATGAAAAGTAAAGAACTAGAAGTCTTACAACTAGAACAACATCAATAGTTTGATAGTAGCATTGCCCTCGAAAAGTGAGGACCTACCCAGCTTTGATGAGTGGGAATTCGAAGTCTTCCTTCAATGTCATCTCAAAATTCCTTCAACGACCGGAACCTAAAAAGTTGAGGAAAAAGGAGAAAATAGGGTTAGTGCATCACTTGTATTAAATATGATACAATATGCATACACATCATAGAAATCATTCGAAAAAGGGACATTTCATGAAAGCGCTAAATGTTTACTTTGGAAAAGCATTATGCACACTCAAGAATCAATACAAGTTATTAACGCATATTGATTAAGTCAAGACCATGTTCATCACAAGTCCAACCATACTAACTCTAGCAAAGTCGATCATGCATACCAACATACTTGAACATATATTGAAGAAAACTTTATCATCAAGTTATAACCTCAACAAGTATGAATAAGAGTTTATTACCACATAATGAAAGCAAGACAATTACTCATGAACCCTCATTAAGTCCACTAGTGCAATGCCTAAGAAAATCCCCATAACCTTACTCAATCAAGTAAACCCAACAAGAACCATAAACAATGTCCAACTTCACATATCATATCATTAAGAGTACATAAAATCATACTTTAGCAATAGAGAACAAACATAAGTGAATTCAATATCATATGGTGCCATCAACATGTAAGATCATCATATACATATCATGTACACTTATAAGCATATACATACATAAGAACAACCTCCTAAGTCTTCCCTCAAGGAAAACTAGTGCAAGGCATTGGTAGAGTCCTATACCCCTACTTAAGCTAAGTCAAACATCTTAAGTCACCCTAGTTGGTTTGTACTTCATTACTTCATTTTAGTTTAGGAAAAACTTTCCTTAAATGATATACACCACAAGATATAAATGTGGAATCCAATGTTGTAAAACCTTACCTCGATGGAAGGTGGTCTACCGGCCAAAGTAGAACTAAACATAAACGTAGCTTTTCAGGTTGATTTACCAGCTTGTCTTCCTATGGGGGCAACATAGTTAAGGAACAAGGAGATAAGTATGAACTCTGTACATGCCACTTGGAACTTGGATCCTAATCTCATGAGAATACATAGGATGAGTATCCCTCATAGAGGAGTCCACATCTCATATGGAACTATATGATAAATCTTCCTCTATGGGAAGTCAACACCACCCATTGTCAAGTTCTCTCGGTTACAAGCCAACTTCAATTTTGAAATGTCTTTAAGTCATCCGTTATTTTCTAAAATTAGTTTAGGCCATAGGGTTTATCCCTTATATAATCATCATCATCATATCTCAATAAGAAACACATAAGTATTTTCCTTTCTTTACAACTCATAGATGTTAGATTAGCCCATTTACATAATAAAATCATGATAAGAAACATTAATTAACAACCTAATTAATTAATTTAGCCAACCTGAAAACATGCATCAAATAGTGTGCTCATAGACAAAAGCGCGACTGATGCCCCATTTGTGAAACGACGACCAAGGGACCAACTGTCATGTTGTTCCTTCTTTTTTTTACAGAGGCTGTCCAATATAGGATTCCCAGGAATAAGGCTAATTCATAATCGATGGTTCCCATCGAAGCACCATTGATTGGACTACGAGCCGTTACCTGCAACCTTCATTGGACACTCCCTTTTGGCAGCTTTGGGCAAATTGTGAGGATCCTTCTCAAAGACCCTTTAGTGGGTCCTTGGGAAGTCGTACTCAAAGGTTTCGACTATAAACTAACTCTAATACGTGTTAGACAACTAATCATTAAATTTAATTATTTTTCTACTCTTAAAACTTATTCAAATAGGCCAAGGCACACTAGCACCTTTTCGAACTAGTTTCCTGATGTCATGGACGTTTGTTGACGTTTTGATTCGAAAACTTCCTAAATGACTTATACAAACTATTTTGGACCTTAAAACAGTGATACAACACTTATACACTCATATAAGGCTCTAGAATACGTCTTAGACTTTTAGAGTGTTGCATACTTAAAATGGACAACTACCATACTTAGGACGAACTAAATATCTAGAGTCAAGATGACAAATGATCCAAATCAAGAGGAATACCAATAGTGACAAAGTCACAGCCACAAGAAGCAAAATCTCCCAACAAGAGTGTCAAGTGATGAAACAATCCATATAAGTGGGCGTGTTACACAACAGTCTTAAAAGACAATAACAAGACAATGCAAAGTTACAAGAGGTAACCAAGGTACCAAGATAATATTTCAGATATACAAGCAGATAAAATAGTACAAGTTTATACACAAACCACAGTACTTTAGACAAGAAACACTCCAACACTACTTCAAGAATTCAAACTTAAGACCACCCAACGTGTGAACGTCCTCAACTTGTTCACAAGTATATACAACCTTAAAAATAAAATTAAATATTTTTCTTAATTCCTAGTACTCAATTTTTTTTTTAGTAAAACAGGATTATCATCACAATTAAGCCTAGCCTGTACAAATATGACTAAGCTGCCAAAACAGTAATTTTTTCCAACAAAAAAACTTCATGTCGCAACATAGATTTCAAATAGGAAATGACAATAATTGACTTTATATCCTTCATAAAAGATGTAGAAATATCTCCTAAGCTTGCAAAAAATCAGGAATCACCACAAAATACGTTTTGTACAAAAAGATATAATCTAAAGACTAATAGTTTAACAGAGAGTATTTATAATTCCAGTATCCGTACAGATTTTTTTCATCTGTTACGTCCCATATTTAGAAATCAGAACACCAAATTAGATTTTAACATACACATAGGAGTTCTAGATATATTCATTATCTTACAAAAACATATTTATACACTGTAAACTAAGTTTTATAGAACGAGCTATCCATGAAATACAAAAAACAGTGCACAACATAGAAATAGATTTCATCACATACCAAGAAGGACTGTGTGTGTGTCACATTCAAGCCGGAAGGAGCTAGTTTTTCACTTTATTTTGAAGAATTTTTTTTAGCGAATGTTCTAAATTTCCTGTACATCAGATGAAACGAAAACTATAAAAGGAGGTGAAGTTATGTAGCTAAAGTGATCCTTGTCACCTTGACAGTCACCAAAAAGGAATGCCCAAACAAATAGTTGGCTGCCCAAAAAACATAAATATATACCTATATTTATATACCTTATACCCAAAATTCCAATGTGTATGTAAGTATAATTAGAATACTACACAAATAGTCCCATCTAATACCTTAAATTACGATAACACTTATGTTAATAGAGGTTGCAAGTATCTAAAAATTTCAAGTCCCCAAAAAAAGAATAAAACATACAATAGTAATTAAGCAATGATGTATGGACAAAAGAATCTTGGTCTAGTATTCTAGGGGTGTTACGACACTCTCCCCCTTAAAAGAAATTTCATTTCGAAATATACCTTAGACTGTCCCGAAATAAGTGCGGATATTGAGTCCTCATGTCTTCTTCTCTCTCCCATGTAGCTGCTTTTCAAGAATGATTCCTCCAAAGTACCTTTAGTTAGGGGATTCTCTTGTTCCTAAGATTATTTACTTCCCGAGCTTGGATAAGGATAGGTTCTTCATTATATGTCAAGTCATGATTAATCTGAATAGATTCAATTGGAGGAACATGAGATGGATTAAAACAGTATCTTTTGAGGATTTAAACATGGAAAATATTGTGGATCTTGTTCAACTCCGGTGGTAAAGATAGTTTATATGCAACTCGTCAGACCCTTTCAAGTATCTCATAAGGCCTAATAAACCGGGGACTAAGTTTTACTTTATGGCCAAACCTCATAATCTTTTTCCATGTAGACACTTTTGAGAATACTTTATGTACAACTTGATATTCAATGTCATGCCATTTTAGATTAACGTACAATTTTGTCTATCCGAAAAAATTTTCAAACTATCCTTGATAATTTTTACCTTGTCCTCTGTTTGTTGCACTATTTCAGGACCAATAAGCTTTCTTTCACCAATTTGACTCCAACAAAGAGGGGTTCAAACTTTTTTTCCGTATAAAGCTTCATAGGGAGGTATTTCAATACTTGATTGGTAGCTATTATTCTAAGAAAATTCTATCAAAGCGAAGTGTTTGTGCTAACTACCCTCAAACTCCATAATGCAAGCTCGGAGCATATCTTCCAAAATTTATATCACTATTTTTGACTGACCATCTGTTTGATAATGGAACGAAGTGCTATATTTCAACTTAATACCCAAATCTTCCTGCAAGTTACCCCAAAATCTAGATGTAAACGTTAGGTCTCGTTCAGATACAATAGAAACGTGGATCCCATGTACTCTTACGATCTCATTAATGTAAAACTCGTCTAAAAAATCAAGTGAGTAATCCATTCGAATTGCTAAGAAGTGAGCACTCTTGGTTAGCCTATCAACGATCACCCATTTTCCATCATGATTTCTTTGACTGCGAGGAATTACAAAAACAAAGTCCATACTTATTCTCTCAAATTTCAATTCCGGCATCGACAAGGGTTGTAGTAAACCGACTGGGACTTGATGTTCTGCCTTTATTTGTTAAAAACCTAAAATTTTGAAATGAACTCCACAATGTTTCTCTTAATACCATTCCACCAAAGAAGTATGTGCTTCTTTCAATTCTCTCATGAATTTGTCATCATTAGGGACGCATAATCTTTTTTTATAAAGTAAGACACCGTCCTTTGTTAATGAAAAATCATGTTTTCCTTGTTTTGGACTTCTTTTATTAATTTTACAAGTTTCTCATTTAACTTTTGTGCTTCCTTCCCCTGTTCAAGTAATATTGTCTATACTTTCAAATTAGAAATAACTGAACTATTTGAATTAGTTGTAAAACAAATATTCATGGATCTTAACTCAAGGAGCAATGTCAAAGGACTCAAAGAAATGCTTGCGAAGGATTTTCAACTTAGGGCATCGACAACTACATTAGCTTTACCTGGATAATAATCAATCATGCAGTCATAATCCTTCATGAGTTCAAGCCATTAACAATGTCTTAGGTTTAGCTCCTTTTGAGTACCCAAGTACTTCAAGCTCTTGTGATCAGTGAAAATATGAAATTTCTCTCCATACAAATAATGCTACCATATTTTTAAAGCAAACACATTGGCAGCAAGTTCAACATCATGAGTAGGATAGTTAAATTCCTGTGGTTTTAACTTCTGAGAGGCATAAAAATTCACCTTCCCCTCTTGCATTGATACACATCCTAGACCATTGAGAGAAGCATCACTATACATGACATATTCTTTCTCTTCAATTTTTAGAGTAAGTATAGGCACTTGGCTCAGCAAGGATTTGAGAGTTTCAAAGCTCTTTTGACATTTTTTATCCAAAATAAACTTTACATATTTCTACAAGAGTTTAGTCAAAAGGGAGGCAATAATGGAGAAGCCTTTCACAAATCATCTATATTAACCTACTAAGCCCAAGAAACTTCTTACCTTAGTGAGAATTTGGGATTTCCCCATTCAACAACTGTTTGTATCTTACTAGGATCCACCTTCACGCCTTCACTTGATACAACATGTCCGATAAAGGACACTTCATCAAGAAAAAATTCAGACTTACAAAGTTTAGCATAAAGTTCTTTTATCCATCAAAATCTGCTTAACAGTGCGAAGATATTTATCATGGTCTTCATTACTTCTGGAAAATATTAAAATATCATCTATAAAAACAACCACAAACTGATCAAGATAAGACTTGAAAACTCGAATCATTAGATCCATAAATACCACAAGAGCATTTGTCGATCCGAATGGCATCACCAAAAATTAATATTGACCATACCGAGTTCAAAAGCAATTTTAGGAATGTCATTCTCTCTAACACGCAGTTGGTGATATCTAAGCCTAAAATCAATCTTTGAGAATAATTTAGCACTATTTAGTTGGTCAAATATAATATCAATCGCAGTTAGTGGATATATATTCTTTATTGTTATTATGTTCCATTGTCTATAGTTAATACAAAGCCTAATTGTTTCATCTTTCCTCTTTACAAATAAAAAAGGGGCTTCATAAGGAGAACCACTAGGTCAAATAAAACTTTTCTCAAGAAGTTCTTGCAATTGAGATTTCAATTCTCTTAATTCTGCTGGAGCCATTCTGTAAGGAGTGATGGAAATAGCGGGAGATCCAGGTTATGCTCGATCGGAAATTCAACCTCTCTTTCCAGGGTAAATCCAGAATGGTTTTCTAGAAGACTTCAGGAAAATCACATACATCATTTATCTTCCTAACACAAGAAATTTCAACTATGTGATCAAGGTATTAATATAGCCTTGACGCGTCAAGTTTCTTGCCAAGGCTGCAGAAATTATACTAGATGTCAATTATCTATTACATTGTGCAATGATATGTGAAGATGTAGGATCTTTCAAAGTCACATGTTTTGACCTACAATGTATGACTCGTGATATTTATAAATCCAATCCTTCCAGATAATAACATCAAAATCCTTGAAGGGCATTTCAATCAAATCAACAGGGAATAATAGGTTTTGAATCACGAAAGGACAATCACGGTAAATTTGATTACACAACCTGAAAACACAATGGACTTTCAACCATCACATCATGATTAAGTCTCATGTATTTCACATTATGAGGAAGAACAAATGATAAGCAAATATAGAAATGTATAGAACCAGTATCACATAATGTAATTACACATAAGCCAAATAAGTGAAATTTATCAACAACCACGTGTTATCTATCTTGATCATTACTCTTTCTCATTGTATGAGCGCCTAAAGTACCCCTTTGTCCACTAGCTTGATTAGCTTCAGTTGTACCTACTTCTTGGGTGTTCTTAAGTGTTGCATTTTTATTAGTTTGAGAAGGATTAACATAAGGGTTATGAGCCAAACCTTTTGTTCTCAATGAAGGAGCATTATTAGTATTAGGAAATTCCTTAACTTTAGGATCAAATATCCCATAATTAAAGCTTGCACCAGAGGCTCTCCTGCCAGTACTAAAATGATTCTTTCCACATTGCAGACAAGTGGGAACTTGAAGATTACCTTGACCATAATTAGTGGGAGTTGTAGAAAAATCTGATCAGTTTTGCTTTTGTTGAGCTTGCCTGTTATCACTACTAACCTTAGAATTATCAAACCTTTCCTTTTTGGATGGACCTCTAAAATTTGATCTACGTTTTCAGAGTCTGTTTTCATTTCGATTAGCTTCTTCTCTATCAAGTCGTTCCCAAGTAAAAGAAGCAGACAATAACTTACAAAAGTTTTCATGTTGCAAGATTGCCACATTCTTCCTAATGTAATAATTTAAATTATCTTCAAATTTCTAGCACTTAACTTTTTCCGCATTAATAATACCTCCAGCATAACATAAGAGCCTTAGAAACTTTTGTTCATATTCAGCAATAGAACAAGAGGTTTTACCTTGGCAGTCAGAGCACTTACCCACCAATCTTAAGCATCCCTTTTGTAATAGTGAAATAGTATATTTAAATTTTGCAACCTCTAAAAACATTTATTGCTCAAACACCCTCTTCCAACAATCAAACCATTGTTTAACATCAGTAGGATCAATAGTTCCTTCAAACTCCACTCCAACCAATTTTCCTCATCTTTTCAAAGTTCATCCTGTTGGAATCATGCATCGATTCAACCATGTGGTGAAGGAGTTCAACTATTTTTTTGAAAAGGAGGAGTCATGGCTTCGGTACCATGACTCATGTAAGGATGTAAACCAAATCTTACATCATGGTTGTTTCCCACTTCAGACCCACTAGTGTGGGGAAATGCTCATTCGAGATATGTTCTCAACACCTTCCAATGCATGAGGTTAGGAAACAGAGGTACCGGAACCTTCACGAGCAGCTTCCATTGGTTGGTCAAAAGAAGAGGCCATAACTTAATCCCTTCAAAAGGGAAGAACACATTGCATTAAGGACATGTGCGAGATGCATGTACACTCTACATGCAATAAGAATATGGCAAACCATGTAAGTGAACATGAACTCTAAATAGAAACTTTTTGAATGAAAATAACTATACAAGTAATTCACAACAAAAGTCCTAGAACAACAAACCTAGAATCTAATACCAACACTTTTAGGGACCGCTTCCATGAGATACTAAAACTTGACAAGAAACATAATTTAATAATAGCAACATTTAAAAGAGGATAACGAAGGGCATTCTAATTTTAATCTAGTTGATGGATTAGGTTCATAACGAATAATTTAGTTAAGGATGTACATCCTGCACATTTAAACATTTATTTAAGGTAAAAATTGATATGTCACGAAATTTTAACTTATGATGGAACCTCCAAAAATTTACAAGCAATTAACAGGCGAGCTTTACATGCATATATTATCCTCACACTTAAGAAGGAAATAACAAGTTTATCACCAACTTCTGTGTAGCAAAATCAGTCTGTTCATGCTTCAAACAAACTTTCAAAACATATAGTAAATTACTATATTAGAAGACTAAGGTTTACACACACCAAAAAGATAACAACGTATAGCCATACTTATTACAACCATGGTGACTAACCAACTCAGCCCTCCGATCTCATGTAAATATACATCACATAGATCATGTACAAGTCCCAAGGTTTATACAATATATATATGCCTATAAGAAAATGTGATCTTCCTTAAGGCTTTCTAAATCTCCATCTTCAATGGACAACTTTAAGCGCCCTCTCAAAAATTCCCTACGATAGAAACAACTATCGCTAAGCATATATCTTAGTGGTGTAAAACTATATATCTGGAGCCCTCATATTCACCAAGTTATCAGCATCAAGAAGGTTCAAAGCCCAATAATCAAGAGAACCAAGATCCATATTAAAAATTGCTTTCTAGTTCATACATTAAATTAACAACTCCCATACTTAAGACGAACTAAAAATCCAGAATCAAGATGGTAAATGATCTGAATCTAGAGGTATGCCAATAGTGAAAAAGTCACAGCCACAAAAAAGATGAGGTCTAAACAAAATTTCCAAGTGGTCAAACAATCCATACAAGTGGACGAGTTTCACAAGAGTCTTTAACGTCCTAAATAACAACAACGCGACAACGCCAAGTCACAAGAGGTAACCAAGGTACCAAGATAATATTTAGGATATACCAACAGGTAAAAATAGTACAATTATAGGTCTATACACAAAGCTCAGTTCTTTAGAAAAGAAACAGTCCAACACCACTTCAAGAGTTCACACCGTACACCAACTTGTTCACGAGTATATAAAACCTTAAAAATACAATTAACTTCCCTAATTCCTAGCAGCACAATATTTTGACATAAAAAAGGATTAACATCACAAGTAAGCCTAGCCTGTACAAGTACGAGTAAGATCCCAAAACAGTAATTCTGTCAAACAAAAGAACTTCATGTCGCAACTTATATTTGAAAAAGATAATAAAAAAACTGGACTTTATATGATTCATGAAAAATGTAGGTACATCTCCTAAGCTTGCAAAAGGATATTATTGAAACAGTAAGAGTTGAATAGAAAGGATTTCTAATTCCTGAATTTGCACATTATTTGTCATATGTTGCGTCCCGTATTTTGAATTCACAACGCTAAGTTAGAGTTAACATAAATATAGGAGTTCTAAGTGTGTGAATGTCACGACCCAAATCGGGGCCGCGACTGGCACCCACATTTACCCTCCTATGTGAGCGAACCAACCAATCTAACCTTTAACATTTTAATACAATATCAACAAAAGAAATGCGGAAGACTTAAACTCATTAATAAAACAATTCAAAACTATTATTAATATCCCCAAAATCTGGAAGTCATCATCACAAGAACATCTATCTCTATTCACTAAACTAGGAATGTCTAAGAACAAAAATAACTAAAAGCTAGTCCATGCCGGAAGTTCAAGGCATCAAGACTTGAAGAAGAAGACCCAGTCCAAGCTAGAAGCATTAGCTCACCCTGAAGATCCGGTGTGACGAAGACTGGCTTGATTTACTGCTGAGTTGAAGTTGACGGAACGTTTGCTGCATTACACAAATAACAAGAAGGAAACATAAAAGTAGGGGGTCAGTACAACCACAAGTACTGAGTAGATATCATCGGTTAACTCAAAATAGGGAACAGTATATATCAACAATAATGTAAATCAACTACAATACTCAACATGTAGCAATAACAATATTAATTTATCAATAAGTTCAACCGAGTTCACACATGAGGACTCAAGCCTCAATACCATACTCATTTGGGAATTAAGTTCGTTAGATTGAGTATATTCATTATCTTTCAAGATTCATTATCTTTCTTCCTCTTGTGTCGGTACGTGACACTCCGCTCCTCTATTTCTATCCTGGTGCCGGAACGTGGCACTCCGATCCTCATATACTATCCTGGTACCGGAACGTGGCACCCGATCCATATANTCTTCTTCTCGTCCAATCTCTCTCAATTCGTTTCTCTCTTTTCTCTCTTGTTCTTTCTCTTTTGTTTTATTCAAACCCTCTTTCCTTTACCCTAATTACAATATAATTAAGTGTAAAAGAGGACAATAAAACCCACCAATTAGCTTAAGGTTACCTCTTTTAACCCCCAAGTAATTAGACTTATTAATATTAACCCTCAATCTTTATAATTAAGGAAAGAATAGTCCAAAACGACCCTTAAAACGTGTAGAGAAATCCTAATCTGCCTGGGATTTGCGCAACCTGTGACGGCCCGTCGTGCCTGCGACGGTCCGTCACGCAGGTCGTCGCAACAGCCTTGAATCCCATTTTTCTCTAAGTACACTGTGACGGTCCGTCACACTTGTGACGGTCCGTCCTGCACTTCCGTCATGACGGTCAGAGACTCGTTCCTTGTACCAAATTCTCAAAAGTTGAAGTGTTTTGCAACGGGAGCTCACGACGGTCCGTCGTGGCTGTGACGGCCCGTACTGCAGGTCCGTCACAATTTCCATAGAGTCGATTTTCAGTACCCAATTTCAGAATTCCCAAGTATATTGAAACGAGACCCTGCGACGGTCCGTCGTGCCTGTGACGATCCGTCGTGGGTTCCGTCGTTTCAGCCAATTTTCCAGAATTAAAAATCTGCTGCTCAAAACGACTAAACAGGTCGTTACAGTGAATTAGCTTTCAAAAACATATTTATACACTGTAAACTAAGTTCTATATAACGAGATATACATGAAATACCAAACACTACAGAACATTGAAATAGATTTCATCACTTACCAAGAGGGAGTGTGTGTGTGTCAGGTTCTAGCCAAAAGGAGCTAGTTTTTTACTTTATTTTGAATAAAAACTTGTTAAGTATGTGATAAGTTTCCTATATATAGATTGAAACAAAAATCAGAAGAGGAGGTGAAGACATATAGCTACAAAAGTGATCCTTGTCACGTTGACAAATGTAACCAAAAGGGGTTGCCCAGACAAATAGTTTGCTGCCCACACCGCATATATATATATATATATATATATATATATATACCTTATACCCACACTTCCAATTTTTATATAAATATAATTATAAATTATGCAAATACCCCCATCCAATACCTTAAATTACGATAACACTTATGTTAAGCAGGGTTGCAAAAATCGAATAATTTCAAGTCTCCAAAATAAGAATAAAACATACTATAGTAATTAAGCAATGATATATTCATATACGAATCTTGGTCTAGTATTTTAGAGGTGTTACAGTATGAAAGAAGTAAATGAATTCCTAAATACAACAGCCTTATAATTACAGATGTGGCGCACTTCAAACTTATAAGTAGGTCTCTACATACATGATTTCATAGACTCCCTATGAATGTTGAAGTTTGTGCTCTGATACAAAGTTTGTAACGCACCGTGTCAACCCCCTTGGTGGGACTTGCACTCAAAGACCATTTCTAGCCCAAGCGAACTCTTGGTCTGACTTGCTTAACTCAGCGGAAAACAATATCCATATAAATAAAGATCAATAGCACTTAGCAGAGCTAAATACTAAAATAACTGAGAATTCTTAAAGGTTAAACATTCAACTTGGCCAAAAGTGACAAACCAAGTCTTAACAATAAGAAATGATAATGGAAAGACTCAAAGGACTAACATTTGACTATCTATAAAGCCTTTAAAAAGACTGAGATAGATGTTGGGATAAACCCCAAAAAATCCTAATGGACTAAAAAGAAAGCAATTAACATAGATCCTACGAAACGCAAGGAGGCTTACCAAAATATTCTGAACTGCTCACTGGATCAATGTTACACTAGAATGTCGATACTAATGACCTGTGTTTTCATCATAATGTGATGCATGCTAACTACCATCAATAAATTAAATGTACGAGTATGCGAGTTTTAATGCTAAACAATCACCTTTGTTCTTCCCATTCATGAATACTTAACTTAGTTTATTTCATTATAATGCAGTTTAAAACAACTGCAATATGAAGAAAAGTTGTTTAAGAACATAATGTGAACTCTATAGATATAACAAAGATACCAAATAACTATGATATTCATGTAAAAATATAAGAAACCAATGTATAGAAAATACAATAACTTTTGTGGAAGTTTCTCTACCTTACAATAATCACATTAGAGCTATAGTGATGATAAATCAATATACCTCTTGATGCCAGCGCATCCTATACCCGGCAAAAGTTATTGGACCTGAAATACTAAGTTTATCCTCTAGTATATTGTAAAAACTATTCATGTAAAAGTAAGACACTTTTCTAACCATGGTGTCTACATGGTTTTATGGAGACGTGACTTATGTCAACTCGTGCTCATCCCCAATTTGGTGATAAATACTACTTACAAAATATACTAGCTTTTATGTTTTAAAAGTATACTACTTCTGTAATTTGAGATAAGTGCTCAGAAACATAGCTCAAAAGCTATCGTCAAAATCTTAGATTTCCTTCTTGTTTCATTTGGAAAGCTATTACTCGTTTATGAAGACAAGCCTGAAGACTTTTTGTAAGTCTCAGTTTCTAGTCTTATTTAAATGTGAAAATAGTTTAAATTTATTTTAGTATGCATAGTCCCCATATACTTCTTTGAACAAACAACTTCAAAATCTACTCTTTACTGAACTCTAAACTTAATTGATTAAACAACTTTAAAAAATTCATTAAAGACTTTCAAAACTTTAAGAACTTATATTAGCTTGACTCTTAACTGATCTTCACTTTACTCTTAATTGATCTTGACTTGACTGTTGACTAATGTTAACTCTACTTGTAATTGATTGAATTATGGATTCACGAGTTAAGATTTGTGTTTTGAAAGATCTCATAATTTTAAGCAATGATTTTATATAGCTACACATAACAAAATACCAAAAGTCAAAATACAAAGGTGGATCCCAAAGCAGAAGAATAATTAAATTTTGGTTTCAAAAATATCATTTGAGGAAAAACAACTCATGTGATCTCCATGGCACGATAAAGAATTTTGTAAAATCAAGGACTAGTCCTGCGATACGCCACACGTTCAAATTTCGCCCGTCAAAATTTCTTCTTCCTTTTTCTTCCCAAAAACTCGGTTCTTTTTCATAAATTACCTTTAGATACCGATACCATGAAAATGTACCTAATAACCTCACTCGAAATGACCCTATAATGTGACGTAACAAACTAAAAAACTTCCCAGCTCAATCAAATTCAAGAACAATATATGAATTACAAGAATAGATATCAAGATCATCAATATTTAAAATCTATTAAGATGAAACCAAAATGAAATTAATATGATTGGAACATGGAGATAAATCTCAACATCATGATAAGCCTCACATATCTGGTATAAGTAAACCCTTGGTGAAATCACCAACTTTCTTGATTGATCTTGATGAAATTGTCCTTTTCTCCTTCTTCATTTCTCATCCCTTTCTCCTTATCCCTACCGTGAAATCCCAAATTCTAAACATACTATCATCTAATTATACTCGTATTAAACTTTTAAAATGGATTAAAATAAAAGGTAAATGAAAAGACTATAATACCTCTTAAAATTCCGAGTTGGGCATTTCCTTAATTCAATAGCCCAACTTCTAAAAAACATAACTCACACATACGAGCTCGAAATCATGCAAACTTCAGTCAGTTAAAAAGATAATTCCAAGATCTCTCAAA
This sequence comes from Solanum chilense, assembly GCA_032847665.1. Classification (NCBI taxonomy): domain Eukaryota; kingdom Viridiplantae; phylum Streptophyta; class Magnoliopsida; order Solanales; family Solanaceae; genus Solanum; species Solanum chilense. Next base: position 49,521,376 of record CM064969.1, on the reverse strand, counting down.
CCTTATCTGGAACTATAATAACTCAACCTGATCTAGAAGCGATTAAAGTTTACCAAAAACTAAACTTTAACTAGCTTACAATTTTCCAAATTTACACAAATACTTTCAAAAATTAACTATTTATGATTTTAAACTTCTTTCTAGTTCTTTCTAGTTGCGAGATGTTACACTTTACTAATTAAATTGACACTTAAGTCTTAAAACAAAGTTAAAATGTTTGTTAAAGACTTTTAAAAACTTTATAAACTTTTTTTGATTTGCTTCTTAACTTCTAAACTTGACTCTTAACTTCTCCTTACATAGATCTTAACATTTCTTGAATTGTGTTACGAATTCAAGGTTCATGAACTCGTGTTTATTGATATTTTAATGAAGTTTTGATATACCATAGAGTGTTGAAAAAAATTAGATAATATAGGTACATTGCTATAGTACAAGTACTTGAAGGTAGGGAACGAATGGGAAGAACTCACATCCTTGGCTGTCTGAGAGGCTTGGGGCGCCATCCCTCAAATTTTAGAGGGTTTGTTGGGTGCTCTAGATAGCGCGAAATTCCATAGCCCCTTTTGGGGTGCGATTTCGTTGCCCGATCCTTAGGTGTTGGACAAATTTTCTTGGTCTTTTTTAATCATTAGACCCTTTAAATTTCATTGGTTCTTCCCCAAACTCTTAGAATCATTTATACCCTCAATATACAAGAGATTATACTCGAAAAACAAAACTAAAAATGTGAATTAATATCATGAAAATTCCAATAAAAAAACCCACACGAATTCAGTGAAACTTTATCAAGAACTCAAGGATTTACTTTCAAATCTAGTAACTTCGCTAAAATAGAAACATGATTGGCGCGTGGGTGAACTAAAACCATGCTATGTGATCTCACATACTTTTTAAGGATCAACCCTGACGAAATCCACAATCCAAACGCGACGAACTTGATGAATCTTGAACTTTCTTCTCCTTTCTCCTTTTTTTTTCTCGTCTCCCAAAACTATAACTATTTTTCTAAAAGCGTAATTTAAGTTCAGTTTATACCTCTATGTAATTACCAATGATCATCAAAATAAAAGGGTAAGTAAAATACCAAATTACCCTTTCAAAATCCGTATTGGACTTTCATTATTCCAACAACCCACCTTCTAAAGGACGTAATTTACTCATACAAATTCAAAATCATGCAAACTCAACAGCCTTGAAAAGATTATCCTAGGAGATTTCCAACCATATCTTGAAAAACACCTAAATCATCCTGAGCTAGAATTTACGTCCGTTTGAAGGTTACCAAAAACTCAGCTTCTCCTAACTTAAATAAATTTCTAGGATTTTATTCTTCCAAAAAATGACTATTTCAAATTCTTAGTTTCTTCCTAGTTATTTCAATTTGAGAGATCTTACAATATCTCCCCTTGGGAATATTCGTCCTTGAATGTGATTACTCTTACTAATCTAAAGGTGTAACATTCCAAATAAATTTCTAGGATTTCATTCTTCCCAAAAATGACTATTTCAAATTCTTAGTTTCTTCCTAGTTATTTCAATTTGAGAGTTGGTAACATTCGTCCTTGAATGTGATTACTCTTACTAATATAAAGGTGTAACATTCCAAATAAAATTTAAGCACCCAAAAGCAAATGCGAAACAACATGCTAACTTATAAATAACTACGAAGAAAGGATTAGTACCTGAAACCAGAACTTTTCTAGATTTGAACATTTGTGGATATCTCTTCTTCATAGCCTCCTTAGATTCCCAAGTAGCTTATTTTATAAATTGTTTCCTCCAAAGGACTTTGACTGATGCTACTTATTTTGTTTTTAACTTGCAACATGGCGATCTGGAATTTGAACAAGAATCTCATAAGAGGATAACATATCCTTGTGTAAGACCCCCAAAATAAGTTAGGGTGTCTAGATCCTTACATGTTCCTATAAGATATTTAACATGTTAATTAATTGTTTTAAGCATGAATAGGTGATTTGAAGTCATATGGAAGTCAAACGTCAAGGGAAGACCAAGACATTTGACGACTAGTCACCAAAGGGGCCTTATGTACTTTTATGAACATTTATTTGTGTCATTGGATTATGAATTCTTTATATGATTAAATATGATGTTTCTAGGAAGTATTTTTGAGATTTATGAATTTTGGAGGCAAACATTTAAGAACGTCGAAGATGTTTGAAAGTTAGCCCTTGAGACGTGCATGTATGTCTTGAGTGTGCCTTGCATGTTTGGATGAGTTTTACGTGTTCATTTTGGGTGAAACTTGTGTGGAAGGTCCTTGAAATGTTAATGTATATATTTACTCTAGAAACTTTTGGGAAGCACTTCCCAAATGTCCCGCAAAAGGCCCTCAAGGAGGACCTAAAGGCTGTCAAGACACTGCCTCAATCGATGGAGCCAAGGGACGGTCGGTCAGTCCACCTACGCCCCGTCAATGGTGAAGAGTCGATTTTGACTTAGCCTGGGGAGGGCTCAGACAAAGGAAAGCTTTAGACCCAAACGACGGAGGCCACAAACGGCCCATCGATGGGCCTATGGAGCATCAATGGCTGGTCGTCGATGCATGCTGCATTTAACTGCATGCACGCTGTCCTATAATGGGGTGAATGGGAAATTCACCCCACGTGCTAACTTGACCCTACTTAATTTTTTGGTTATTTTTGGGTGTATTTAAGTGTTCAAAAATTTGACAACCCCATTCTCAATTGAATTCACAAATTAGAGTTCCCTCCTAAAATATTCTCTCTAGAATCCCCATTGAAGGTGAAGCTCTAGAACAGCTTGTAGATAAATTTCCCTGGTTTATTTACTAGGTTTAGATGTTTTATTCTACATTAAGTTATGGTTACCCTTCATCTCTATTTAATCTTACATCTAAAGAGTTCCTTTCAAAGTTTTCAAGGATGTTTCATGATCAAATCTCTTCTTCTTCTTCAATCTAGCCATGGGTTCTTTTTCAAAATGTTTTCAAACGCCTAACCATAATTTTATGTTAATATGATGATTGTAACGTGAATTTCAATTCAATTTCATGATGAACCCATGTCTCCTACAACTATTGTTTTAGCCTATATATGGGCATTGTGATCGTGGCTTTTTATTGATTGAGTTATAATTCTAGCACATTGAATTGCTTAAATCTTCTTCCTAGCATGTATATTGATGGTTAATTGTTAATGAGTAACCTATGAACATGAAAGTTTAAAAGTTTGATATGGGTAGTCTGTTAATGTAGTATCTTGTGATCTTGATATTAGCTAAATTGTTATGTGATTCAATTATGTTAAATTTATGGTTAGATACTTCCCATGCTATCATGTGATGATGAATTACGTACTGTTGGTCCAATATGGATTGATTATTGAAGAATTTATCTCTATTTTCCTATTGATTGTTAAAGCATGTTATTCGCTATAATCTCGATTTCCTAGCACTTTTAGTAGGATTTCGTTTAGCTTATGATTCTTTATGTACTGCCTTATGTTGTTATTATTGATAAATTGTGGTTGTGATTTATTCATAATCAACCTAAAGGAGTCCTGGCAATGATTGATCTAGGTTCTTTAGCCTATAGATTTATAATGCTATATACATCAATTATAGGGTAAATGAAGCATGAGTTGGACTTGATTATTATGTCTTTCGCTGCTGCCCTAGATTTATATTATTGATGAAATATAATTGATGATCAATACAAGTGAATTGGTCGATGATATATGACTCTCTACTCTCTAGTGTATTGGTGATGTAGTGTACTTTTTAGTAGCATGATCTTATAGTGATTATGCATGATTTCATGTGTGTTAAAGTACATTTAAGATACTTCCCTATAATTGATTTTCCATAAATATTAGTATTGATCAATGATGATCAGAGGCTAAAGGATTGGTAAGAGTTGTTCTATTTCTCTACTTCTTTACTTTCTTATAGTATTGTTAAATGATGGAGCCTTGTATGGAATATTGTAGTACGGTCCACTTATGGTGACGGTGTTTACTTTGTTTTAGATATATATGTGATGAATTCATGGACTTGAAGGCATTTATACTATGTATATGTGTTGGTGATAATCACCCTATGTGAAGCCTATTCCTAGTTTCCAATTCTAGCTATGATCTAGGTTGTATGGCTAATGTTATGAGTATGTAAATGGTTTTGTTAAAATTATATATATGTGCTTCCTATGATGAGGTCTTATAATTTTATATGTGAATTAAAGTTAATATAGGTGCATAATGACTAGATCTTACTGTAAGAATGTTGTAAATCTTTAATAAAAGAGTCATATGTTATGCTTTATATTCTACGATGTTGTGTGATGTATCATTCACTTGGATGAATTGATAGCTATACTATTATAGGTAAGGGTATGGGATCTTGTCTATGCATTGCACATATGTACCTTGATAGGATATTTCCTAGGTTGGTCTTCTAAGTACATAGATAGGAATGTATGAGCATGTTATAAATATGACTTATATTCTATGATGTAATGAATGTGCATAGTGTCCTGGTGTGTTTAGATGAAAGGATTGCTAATATAGTTATACATGTAGACTTATCCATTTATATATGGCCATGTGTGACATTTATGTGTTATGTGAAAGCTTTGCTCACATATAAGTATACACACACATGTATGATATTCTAGTCAATAAGGGGCCTTGAAAGGTGTGCTCAGGTGTACCCTAAATTAGATAGGTTCTTACATATGCTATGTCCATGTGAAAGGGTTCCTCACATGATTTAGGTTGATGAACTCTCATCTATGACCTATGAGATAAGCATAAAAGTAGTTAATTATCCTAAGCCTATTTTTATAAGATAAAGTTAATAAAGGATTTTTAATAAAAAAGGAACTTAGCTCAGCACCGAGTGAACTGAAGTTCAGGGGTGTCCCTTCCCATAGAAAGAAGGTAGGACACCACAGTCCGCAAGAGGTGGTTAGCGCATAGACCAACGGGCATAGAGTGATGTTTCCATAGTTGATAACTACAATTTCCTATTTGGCATAAAGAGGGTTTCTACATATACCTCCAAGTTCCATAAACTATGTTTTCCACATAGGATCTAGCAAGTGATTTCACTAGTATGCTAGCATGTCTTAATGTTCTACCTTTTCTAGGTAAGAACACCTTCCCAAGGTGTAAGGCTCTAATACACCAAATTCCATGTAGCACCCATCGTATTAGTGTCGGTTAATGTTATAGTTTTCCTAAAGTAAAATGGACAATGCAAGTAAAATAAGGACCCTAACTAGGATAACCTAAGGGTAGTTGCTTAGTTTATGTGGAGGTCTGAGACCTCACCTATGCCTTGAACAAGTGGCTCTTGAAGGAAGTACTAGGAAGGTTTTCTAATGCATGTTAATATGTTTATGTTCCATAACCATGACTTTGTAGTATTTATCTAGTTGTTATGAAGATATGCATGGTATGAGTCATAATGGATCTATATGATGTGGTCTCTTCTTATATGCACTATCTAGGTTTTATTATTTATATGATGAGGTCTTTCCTTATGTGAATGATGTTGGTCCTATTGACTATGTGAATGTAGGTTTTAATTGAGTTGCATATTAGTTGACTAAAGTAGTATGTTTGAAATGTGAAGTGCATGTTTTGATGCTTATAGTCTTTTGATAGGCTTACTAAGTATGTGTGAGGTTATGGAGCTTCACATGTACATTGCATTAGTAGAGTTTGAATAGGATTGTGAGTAAGGTCATTGACTATGGTCCTCTGAAATGTCTTTAGGGTCATATGCTTGAAGGTGTCTTATGGTATGCCATATTTCTATGATGGATGTGGTGGCTTGTGTAGAATGTATGAATGATTTTATTGTGTCTTTTAGGTGATGCATTGCACAAAGTACAACTAGAGGGGTTACTAAAGAGGTTAATGAGTTTAGAAAAAGAAGTCACTATAAAGAGAAGAAAAAATACTGTAAAGAAGGGATATGCTTACTGTAATGTGACTCTAAAATGACTTAATTCTATGTATGAATTTATATGATGTTTGGCCTTTGAATATTCCTATATGATGTATGTAATTTGTACAAATGCTATTGTATCAAAGTTGTATGAAGATTTCTCAAAAAAGAAATGAAGCATGATTTTAAGTAAAATGTCCCTTTTAAATGCATGTTTTACATGGTTGTAATACTTAGTGCATTCTTGTATTAATTTCTTTCTTCTATACGTTTTACACAGTGTATGTTATGGATGCTTATAGGATCTATCTATAATTAAGGAGCTTGTTATGTGTTTCCCAAGCTCAAGCAAAAAGAATCCTTAAGATTCATGGATGTCCTATGTCAAGTTATGTTTTATTCTTGTTATTATATACTTATGGTCACGTTATAAGGGTCGTATCCCTAATATACTATATGATGTTGAGTCTAGGATGACAAAAAGAGACTACAGTCTAAATATGTACTTATGATATTTTATATACAAATGAAAGTGATGTTCTAGCGTATGATGTACTATGAAAGTTTTATATTTTCCGCTAAATTTACCTGTGAGAATGCGATGAATGATAACTATGGGATTGTATAAGACCTCCTCGAATAGGTCAAGTACGCCATGTTACTACTAGGGGGTTCTCCCTGGATTTGACACATTCACCCCAATATCTGCAGTTTGTATGATCAATAATGGATCGCCTATTCACTTCTTCAAAACGAAGATGAGATACCCTGAGTGAATCGCGGCTAACTCTTATGGTAGCTCCAACTACTAAGATACATTGTCAATCCTCTTGGATATTGCATAAGGTCCCCGCACAACGACCCACAAGCACACCCTAGAACATAGAGTATCAATGAGTAATTACACGGCAAATAAGACTTCAAGAAGTCTCACTAAATCCACTCGTATCATTTAATGCATACTAAAATATTGTAAAATGAGTAAGAATTTAAAACCTTCTTCAGACACGAAGAACACTTTCTATAATTAGTACGCAATCGAAATAATTTCATCTAAAACATTAAACCTTCACAACATCTCATTGAACCATCTAAACTTTAGAGTATACGATACTTGGAGATTAAGCCCATACAAGACATAAAATAAAGTTAAGACATAAAGGAAACTTGTGGATCCAATACTTCATATTCAACCCTTAGAAACCTATCCATCCTCCATGGCATATCAAGACTTCCAATTCCCTACACTTAATTCAAAAAGGATAAAGATGGGGTTAGCACATTAGATGCATTAAGTATGGAGGAAGTCATGTGAAAAGCATGAAAAAGGGATATTTAGTAAAATAGCATGTTTTTCATGAATTTTTATTAAAACATCAAACTATAAACATAATAAAAAAATTTAACACCTTAGAAATACATAAGAAATCACATAAGCAATTTATCACATTTTTAGGAAGACATTACAGTAAGCCCGTGTCACCTTACAATGACTTAATTCACTGTGACGGTGAAGTTTCACAAATTCACAAAGAAAAATTGCTAGCATGAAATCCTCTCACTAAAATCTACCTAAGACACACTGAAGTAAGAAAAGAGAAAACACAGATACACAATCTATAGGCACACCTGAGTGATCCTTAAGACCACCTATAATGAGATGCACACTTACAATACACAAAACCCATAAACATGAGATCCTCCTACCAGAGGTGATTCTAAGGTTCAATTGAATGAATTGTTAAGAGACCACTCATACAAACCCTTTCACACACACATAAGATATCCTATAGATATCCTAGTATAAGATCATTCTCACTTAACATCACAATATATGTATAATATGGTATTCTCCCTTCCAATTGTTATTACGAGTCTTACTTATTTAAATTAACAAGATTATTACTTCCATGATAGACTTCTCCAAGATAATGTAAATAACCTTTAAGACTAAGTTTGGATCATGTTAACATAATCAATAAACTTCCCTAACTAGAGTCATTCTTAAGACTTATCTAGGTAAAATAAGAATTTACCATTCTTATGTCTCCTTCACACCTTAACTAGACAACCGTTAACTACTCAAAAAAGTGGTTATTCATCTAAAATGCTTTCTTAACTTAAGTCATTACATTCATTGGTTCATTTAAGAGACATTCACCACATAAGGACATTCAAGTAATGGTCTTGGAGAAGACCTAGGGACTCTTACTAACATCTTCAAATCCTATTGTGCAATGTCTAGATAGTGTCCCATACCACCACATAAACTTCACAGAACATCTCTAATCCTAGTAGGCATCCATATGATTAAAATAGGCAATAATCTACATAGACAATGGTAGAATATCATGGAATCCGGAGTCGTAACCTACTCCTTTGGAGGGTGTTCTACTTTCCAATGGTAGAACTTAGACACATCCAACGTAGGCACATGAATAAGGTATATGAAGGGCTTACTTTGTACTCTAGTCTCGTTCTTCATTAGAGCTACTTCACAAACCATACTCACTCAGTACCAAACTTTGTTCTCATAGAGTAATTTACTTGAAAGGTTCACATAAAGGGGTTCCATATAAGGTTCATAACTCAATAACATTAAACATACAAAAGAGTTCCCCTAGGGCTGCCTTACAGTGGAGACAATACAACTCTTAATGATTTTTCCTAAGGATGATATGATGTCGTTCCAGCCAATCAAGCTTAAGTCCATCATACATGACATGTAGGATACTATTACGTCTTTCGACTTCAATGTTTATAACCTTAATATTAGGTTTACGGTTCCACACAAAGGACCTTCTTAACATCATTCATACATTCAATACTAAAATGCTTTAGCATCCTGAGTCAAGACATATCATATTCAAATTCATAAATGTATCATGTAAGGAACACAAGTATACCTCACAAGACATTACTTTCTTCTAACACATGAAAGAAGTCTTCATGGACTACCTTAGTCAGACATAGACATTTAATAGTACAACATGTTAAAATTAACACATCCATATATGGCTTCATCACATAAGATTAATCATAACATAATCATTCACACAAGATCATACAACCACTATAACACACCCTTACTATTAACCTTCACAAATAGCACCTATAATCTTTCATGCTTCAAACCACATGTTCATACAATCCATAATATATTAGACATGATTACATTACTTCACATCAACTACTTCAAACTGTACCAACACATAAAGGAACAAGGATATACAAAGCTCTAAGGCATGGTTAGATGGATGAAGAAGCGAAACTGTTCCAAGAACCAAATAGCCTTAATAATGTTGCTCGCTTCACATTATGAACAAGACTCTACTAGATGTGGTTAATGAGACAACTAAGACACTCGCAAACCTTATGCTCTGATGCTAACTTTGTAACAAACCACAAGCACACCCTAGAAGTTAGAGCATCCTTGAATAGCCACACGGCAAATGAGACATCAAAAAGTCTCACTGAAGTCTCTCCTATCATTCGTTGCATAATAAAACATTGTAAAATGAATAAGAATTTAAAACCTTTTACACACGAAGAACTCTTTCCACAAACAATCACTACAATTAAAAACACTTTCATCGACAATTATATTGCGGCAATAATATAATTGTCACTAATTTATTTCCTAGACCCAAATATTACTGGCAAATAAGATTTAGCCAAGAAAAGATAAGTTTTTAGTGCAATTGAAATAATTTTTTTAAAAGGTCAGTATTTAAAACAAAATTACTAGGATTTCATTTCTGTCAATTTCTTTTAGGCCAGGCCTTTCTTTTAACTTTACCACCCACAATCGCCTATTCCCTCTTTGTATACCACAAATATGCAAAACCCTAAGAGGAGATTTTCATTCAGTTTGATCTTTGCCATTTCTTGACAAAAATCCTCGAAGACAATCAAGTTACAAGAATGCTTCATTTTCTTTTATCTCTGATTATTTTTCATATCAATTTTTTAATTCAGATCTGCCCATCTAGGTTTTATGATGTTGTTTTTGCATTTTCTTTTTACATTTCATATGTCAATGTAGTATCTTACTTTTCGAATGTGAAGCAGAGATCCTTGTAAGATTTGAGAGTGAAATCACAGAGTGAAATTGAGAATAGTGAAGAAAAGTGGATTTTGATTGATTTGAGAGAACAGTAAGAAAAATAAATCTTATGACTAAAATCCACGTATGTAAAAATGTTTTAGGTTCCTTATCTAAAATTATTTTCTCCATCCATTTTTTCCAATAGCAAAAAAGCTTCAAAGAATAACTTTAAATAGCTCGTATAGTCAAGTATTTTGTACAGGTAACCTATTTGTGATAGTGATACTGTGAGCACTTTTCTGAAAGAGAATAGCTTTTCACATCCTTGTCCAGAAATGAGCTAGAATAGTACTTGTGGAAGCTATAGTGTATTAACTACATGTTGCTACTGCTTTTGGCTTGAGATAAGTGATTGTGTTCTAACAACAATTTTTCTTTGAAATATTACAATCTATAAATTTCATTACGTTTATTACATGTGCTTCCAATATGAGACTTGAAAGTGACGGTAAAGATGTCTCCAAGTATAGCATTAACGATGGAATAGATGTGGGATTTTTCACATTTCAACTAACACTGATATATTTTTTACTCACAGCTCATAGACTCATAATATTATTGTGCTATTATTTGGGAGGGAATTCAGACAAAATGTACTTTATTATATATGAGATGACTTTCACTATTATCTTGTATTTGAAATGATATCTAGGATGACTCATGAATTTGTGAATGCATATTGCAATTCATCGAACCAACGTAGGCATGATAAATTGATCAATTCCTTTAGACGATTTCCTATTTTCAACCTTTGTTTTTCTATGTTTTTTGCCATTACTTTGTCATTGGAACTTCCTATTGCATTATCTCTTTATGTTTCCCTTTCATTCAGTAATGTGTGAAGGGACCAAGAAGATAGCTTCAATCTGTTATTGGGTTAGGTCCATTAGTTCTTTAAGTTGTTCTCCACTTCCTCCGATTAAATTGCATATTAGATTTGTCCGTAATGGGTCTTTCGAAAGTTGATTACATTGACAATTTTCATTTTCATCTCATATTTTTTTATGTCTCTTTTTTCTATGTGATTTTGATTTTCAAGCTTCCTCCACTTTTGACGTTTACTACTACTAATGTGGTACTTGTAGGTATGGTCTTAGCTAAGTCTTTATGATGAATGCACAACTTACCAAGTTTTTACTTTATATTTTTTGATTGGTGTGAATGCTTTTGTATAAAATACTTATACTCCATCTTCCCTCGTTTGTTATTTCACAACTCTTGATATCTAAATTTCTATTATAATTAACTTTTTAATGTACTATAAAATTACAATCTAACTCCATAAGGTAGGGTTAATATCTACGTACATTCTACCCTCCCTAGACCACACCTATCTTTCCATTAGTCTTATTGTTTTTGTATAAAATCACATTCTAAGAAACTCATTCGTCAATTGATTATATAAAACATATCCCTCTGTTCATTAGTTGAATATCCAAAACTTATCCTTCCATAATATTGTAATTTTTTCCTAATTCAAGGTTGCAGATCTTAATTCTCATCTGTCTTTCTCTGCAGGATTGCTTTGAACCTACTGTAGCCAAATAAGGACAAGATCTTATACTTTTATGATTTATAGGTGAGTGTTCCCTTGCTTAAGTTACTGTGTATTTGCTTCAAGTATTCTTAATTGTATACCAATCTCCAATTTATTAGTTCTGTTTAATCAATTTGTTTTTGGGTATTTACCATTATAGTATATGCTTTAGAATAAGAAAATCTTATTGCATAATAATCTAAAAGTTCGCAATGTTGGTTTGTAATTACTTAACTATATTATCCATTTAGAAAAATTACTCTTTTTGTTTTCTATAAGCTTTTTCTTTCCCCCTCCCCCTATTTATTTTTCGGTAGCTTTACCTATTTTATTCTAGTTAAAATATATTTTTACCTGAAGTGCATCAACAATAAGTTCCTACAAAAAAAAAAATTATTTTAGGGGATTAAAAACACTAATGTCTAATACTTTTGGTAGTATAATTCGTAGCAAACAAGTAATGAAGCTAAAGTTCGAACTTATTTCTAATCTGTTTTACTTTGGGCAGTAGAATTAGCGGTAAAGGAGTGATGAAGCTAGGTTCAAACTTATTTCTAGTTTATTAGTTTGTGACATGGTGTCAAAGATGTAGCGAATAATGTGGGTCAATTATTACCTTGACTTTTTGTCCAGCTTGTGTGGTTTTGCCTTTTGCTTCCTCAATTCATGAACTCACTCTATTTGAATAACATAAGTTTTGACTTTTCTAATTTTCATATTTGAGTTTCAAGTAGGAGAAACATCATAGGTCAAGAATTTGATTGTATTGCATCGATTTGAGTGTTAAGTAAGTCACTGATTTCTCAGTTATATTCTGGTTTCATGATGATACAAATGCATGAGATTAGAATACAGTAATACATTAGACAACTAGCATATTACTTCCTTTGTTTATTGATTTTTATATCATTTGTACAAGTAGTTAACTACTTTTCTTGGTTATTGGATAAAGAAAATCTTGTTCATCTTGAGTTTAATTTGTTCGTGCACTTGCAAAGATGATAATGCTATAATTTGGTAATATGACCTTACTATATAACCTAGTCATGTTGATATTTTTTTTAAAAAAAATTTACAGGTACATTATGCTATCCGGATATTTGACATATGAAGACATCAATATGATCAAGGGTTGCAGAAACATTCATGTATCTTATAGAGTTGTAGCTATTTCATAACATTAGTTATTGATTCCAACTCAGTGGTAATTAGATTCATTACATTTTATTTTTGCTTAAATTTTCAATATTTTTAATTTTTTGATTTTTTTTCGTGGATTATTAAAGTGTGTTATGTTTTACTAAATAGATCTTATTCTTATTATTTTATGTTAACATTAGGAATCATAGAAAAAAGTTTTTTTAATTTTTATAAGATAAGAAATAAGAAAAGTCATTCAGACTACTATTATAATATGGATCATTATTTTCTAAACCGTGAAAAAAGGTAAATTATAAATAGTATTCGTCACCATTAAAATGCTGTGAAAAGGGGGATTTTTTTTAAGAATTTGAATAGTCTTTTTTGGCAATAGTAATGGCCTTAATTTGTACGCCATAGGAATTTTATTGGTAATTTTAAATGTTCGCTAGGGAAATACCACTAAAGCTCATGAACTTTTAGAAGCAATAGTAAAAGGCTTTGCGAGCAGTTGTTATAATGGCCACTAAAACCTGTAGCGACGCCAACATCACTGGGCATTGAATAATTGCTGGTAAATGGTTTTGCGGCAATTTTTATTGTCACTAAAGTATATATTAATTGCCGCTAAAGGTCTTTTTTTTTGTTGTAGTGAATACGTAAACGGAAGACTTTCACTTAAAACATTAAACCTTCAAAACATCTCATTGAACTCTAAACTTTGGAGTATACAATACTTCAAACCAAGCTCATACAAGACATAAAATAAAGACTAAGACAAAGGAACTTGTGGATATTGTCCTCTAATCAATGAGGACTCACCAGTACTTCATTTTCAACCCTTAGAAACCTATCCATCCTCCGTGACATATCAACACTTTCAATACTCTACATTTTAGTCAAAAGAGAAAAGAAGGGGTTAGCACATTGGATGCATCAAGTGTGGAAGTCATGCGAAAACCATGAAAAAGAGACATTTAGTAAATAATATGCTTTTCATGAATGTTGATTAAAGCATTGTACTATAAACATAAGAACAACATTTAACACCTTAGAAACACATAAGAAATCACATAAGCAATTTATCACATTTTTAGGAAAACATAACACTAAACCCATGTCACCTGACAGTGACTTAATTAAGTGTGATAGTAAAATTTCTCAACTTCACAAGGAACACTTGCTAGCATGCAATCCTCTCACTAAAAGTTATCCTAAGACTCATTTAAGTAAGACGATAAAAGACCTCTCATACACCCTTTCTAGGCGCACCTAACTGATTATTAGGACCGTCTATAATGAGATACACATTTACAATACACCAATCCCATAAACATGACATCCTCTTACAAAAGGTAATTCTAAGGTTCACCTGAGTGAGTCATTAAGTGACTGCCCATAAAATCCCTTTCGCACACTTAAGATATCCTATAGATTACCTATGATAAGATCATTGTCACTTATAAAAACAACATACATATAATATGACATTCTCCCTTCTAAAGGCTATCAAAAGACTTATTTAAACCAAGAAGATAACGTACATGATTGACCTCTCCAAATTTACATAAATAATCTTTAAGACTACCTAAGTTTGCATCACGTCTACATAATCAATAAACTTCCCTAACTAGAATCATTCTTAAGACTTATTGTTGACACCCAATTTTGGCCTAACATTTTCAAAATTCGTAATTTTGGGCACCAATACTAAGTCCGTCATTGGAGCCCATTTTGTGTTTTTTTATTTAAGTTATTAACTAGGTCAAAATATGGGGAGGATTAATTGGGAGGAAGTTAATTTTCAGGGAAAAAAAAGAGAGGAAACCCTCTTTCTCTCCCCTAGCCGCCTCTCACTCATCCTCTCCCCTCCCCTTTCCCCCTTCCCTCTCCCTGTTTCCCTTTCCGCCTCCCCCTTTCCGTTTCCCCTCCCCTTTCTCCCTTCCCTCTCCTCTTCCCTTTCCGTGGCCCCCTTCCTCTCCCCTTCCTCTTCAGCCTCCCTCTCCCTTCCTCCTCTCCCTCTTTTCCGTCAGTCTCTCTCACCCTTCGCCTCCCTCACAGCCCTAAACCGCCTCACCTCCCCTCCCTCTCTACACAGCGTCCCTTCCCCTTGCCCCTTTCGATTTTCATTTTTCTTTGCAGGTATTCCGGCGAGCAACAACAGCAGCTCCGGTGAGCAACAACAGCAGCGATGACTGCGAGAACCAGCAGCAACAGCTCTGCGAGGACCAGCAACAACTTCCAACAACTCCGGACAACAGCCACTAGCGACAACGGCTCTGCAAAAGATGAGCAGTGAAACCACCAGGCAACAGGCTCCGGCGAACAACAACAACAGCTCCGGCGACGTAGTGACTCACCAACATATTCCGGCGACGCCATAAATAACACACCACCGCCTCAATCCCATAACTATCAGCGTGGCTCCAATTCCGGTAATCTCTTTTAGCGTTTTTTCTTTCAGATATGGCCGGGGGAGTCAAACTCCGCCCATTGTTGTCTTCCAAGCCATATTTTATTTTTTCCTCCGGTGAATGTTGCTAATTTGATGCTTATTGCTTTCATTTTGATGTGCAACTATTATTATCATATTCTTTTGTTTAGCTTTTCTTTTGTTAAATATATTACTACTATTATTATTATATATCATTGTTCATTGTTACAAAAAAATTGGTAATACATATTTTAGTTTTGATGGGTTGTTTGTTTATATTGGTTAAAATTGATATCACTTTATTTTTACTTAGTGCTAGATTTGCTTCATGAGTTATTGTTATTTTTATTATTTTGTTTTGGGTAAAGTTTTAATGACTATTTTAGTTTTCAAATAATTGTGATTGCTTTTATTAATACATTGTTATTGTTAGTTGCTATTATATTTAGGATACATTATTCTTGTTCACTACTTTGGTTTGGCTGATTTCTTTTTAATTGCATTTCTTTAGTTTATAAAAAAAAATTATTAAGTTGGTTCTCTTTTTGTTATTTACTGTAAACGGATGTTATGGCTGCCACTTTTCTCATTTAGTATAGTATATTTAGGAAGTGGGTATGTCTTAGTGTTTCATTTTTCTTGAGGTTATTCTTATAAGTATTATTTTGCTATGCTTAGATTGATCCAGTATTTACCATGATAATTTTATTTGAACAATAGTTTCACATTATATAATTTTATTGATCTCGTAGATTTTGAGTTGATATGAGTTAAATGGGCCAATGAAAAAACTCTCCGTCGGTTTTGGAGGCTTCCCATTTTAAAAAGACAGAATTTTAATTCAAGTTTATATATTTTATATGTTAAAAAGGGCCGATGAAGAAATTACCGTCGATTTCCAAGGCCTCCCATGTTAATAAGACGGATTTTTATTTTTTATTTATTGTTTGAGTTATTCATCTTTATTCTTTACTAACGTTTTTATTAAGTGTGTTTACACGTACCCAAAACTTGCTTTCTTGAAGCCATTCAAAAAAGCTCGAATTATATTTTATTTCATTATTATGTAAATATTGACGTTAGGCAAACCTTAGGACGATGATTATTATTTTTTTTATTGTGTATATTGCATGTTTATTATTTGTATATTATTATATTCTTCCTCAATTTAAAAAAAAATGAATTCAGTCGGGAACCACAATTGTGGATTCCGAAGGATGCCTAACCCCTTCCTTTCAGAATAACTTGAACCCCTTACCTAAGAATCAATTTGGTTTCGTAGATTAATAATTGGTTTCCTAGTTTTCCTAAAATTAGGTGGCGACTCTTTTTAAAACTCGTTTATTTTTAAAATTTTGTCAAAATTGAAACAATAAATTATTTTCGAGTTGTCGCGACGTTTCGCCCAATTTCGACAGAGTAGGGATGTTAACAGAATGAAGACTCTGCTGGGGAGTTTAGAGGTTTTAACCAATATGAATTTAATTTTTTTTAAAATTGAGGAAATTTTTGTTCAATTGTTATGTTATAGCTTGTATTTTATATTTCGCTGATTATTTGTATATTGTATTTATTCATTATTTATTTTATTTTGTGTATATTATCATTGCATTTCATGGCATAATTCCCGTCAAATGACAAACAGTTTGCATTAGGACAAAGGAAGTTACGTGGCTTACCACGGCTTCCTTCAGAAAAACACACAAGTATAATCTTTGGAAGTAATAAACGAATAGTTGGCCTGCGGTCATCCAACATCGTTTATTAGCTTCACCGCGTTGTATGTACGACTCGGATAACCGTCACTTCTAAACCAATTCTAGTCACCCTGGGATAGAGCAAAACCAAATCCGAATTTAAGCATCAGCCTAAGATGACCAACACCCAAGGCGTGTTGTGCCCATTAGAAGACCACCCTGAGTCCAAAATGGCCCACGGCCTTAATGGATGTTCATAATTGTGTGTAATTTGAAGGATGTATACGTCATTTGACAAACCACTGTCCATCTGAATTAGAAGGTTATTTTAATAGTTTACTTTTGTCAAGCTCGAGTTTGCAGAAACTATCATTTCATCCAAAAGTGTTGACAATCGGAGATGACAAGAATTTCAAGGGGAAGACCCTTTGGAAAAGGCTTAGAATAGGATGGTACCCCTACGTGGGATTGAATATTTGTATTTTTTTTCCTTCTTTCTTTTCCCCTAATTTCATAATTCTAGTTCATTTATTCATAAAATTGTACTAAGTGTTTTGGGAGACAATGGAAAGTTTTCAAAGGGAGTAATACATCCTTCGAATCGATAGGCCTACCCTATGCATAAAAGGGTCACATATTTGTATAGGACGCACAATAATTGTTTGTATGCTATGTGATATATTTCAGTTTGTCTTTAATTAAAACAGTGTTTATGTGTTTAATTCATTATTTGTGTAATATTTTGCATTATCCATTATGTACAGGAACTAACACTTTTACATTTTGAGTTGTTCTTCTTTCCAGCAAAAAAATAAATTAAAAAAATAAATGATTTATGTTCGAATTCAGAAATCATTATTTGTCCAAAGTTGCAAGAGACAAGAGGATTAGCGAAATTAGAGTCATTGCATTTCTCAATTATATTAAGTCAAAACGATAAATCAGGGGAGTATTTGACTATGAGGTCGCATCCACTTATTTTTATTATTTGCATGATGGTCTTGCTCTCAAAAATTTCTCATATTTTTGTAAGAATACCGTCCCCGACATCAGTCGGAGATGGTCTTAACAGTGTTTGGATCTCGTGAAAATTGGAAGGAGACAAAAGTCCAAGAAAACATCCAAAAAGAGTACAACAAATCATTACTATAGAAATTCGTAGGTTACATTAAACAGACAGTATAAATATTGACGATTAAGAGGTTATAAAACATATTGGTGCGGGAAAAAAAAAGCACTTCATGACTACAAATTTCAGTGGCGTTAGACCTAGGAATTTCTTTGAGTTGTCTAAATATTTTAAAATATTATATGCTACATTTGGACGAACTACGCGTACCTGATTCTCATTTCAGTGAGATACGTAGGCAACCCTTCTTGGGTTCGGTATTATCTTTTTCACAAAAAAATTATAAAATAGTTTGTGTATATTTTCTAAGTCATATTTTGACGAACTACGCGTACCTGATTGTCATTTCAGTGAGATACGTAGGCAACCCTTTTTGTGTTCGGTATTATCTTTTTCACAAAAAAAAATTATAAAATAGTTTGTGCATATTTTATAAGTCATATTTGGACGAACTATGCGTACCTGATTCTCATTTCAGTGAGATACGTAGGCAACCCTTCTTGGGTTCGGTTAAAAAAAAATTATAAAATAGTTTGTGCATATTTTCCAAGTCATATCTGGACGAACTACGCGTACCTGATTCTCATTTAAGTGAGATACGTAGGCAACCCTTCTTGGGTTCGGTATTATGTTTTTCAAAAAAAAATTATAAAATAGTTTGTGCATATTTTCCAAGTCATATCTGCACGAACTACGCGTACCTGATTTTCATTCGGTGAGATACGTAGGCAACCCTACTTGGGTTCGGTATTATCTTTTAAAAAAAATTATAAAATAGTGTGTGCATATTTTCCAAGTCATATCTGCACGAACTACGCGTACCTGATTCTCATATTAATGAGATACGTAGGCAGCCCTTCTCGGGTTCGGTAATCATTTTTCAAAAAAAAATATTTGTACATACTGTTCGAGTCATGTCTTCAACTCGGTCGGGACCTATATGGTTAAGAGCATGTAAATATATTCGATATGATTGAATAGACTGACTTTGCGGTAAACCATAGATTCTCGTGGTACCTCTTATCTGTACTTTTGTGATGCTTAAAATTTTTCTTGCATGCAATCAAGATAAGAATAAAACTAACCTTCTGTTTCATGTGCATTGTGTGGTGAGATTTTGATCAAAGTTCAATTGTGTTGCACTGTTGATCTAGAACTTGACCTTAATGTTTTTCGAGGCGAAATTATGAGTAATGTTTGGTTTGAGAAAGGATTGTAGGCCCTTTTTGACCCGATTGTGGCTTTCAAAGCCTACCAGTTTACACTAATCCCTAGTTTTCCCATTTTGAGCCTGAGGCCTTTGTTTGGACAACCATATCTTAACCACTACCCTTTTGAGTGCTTACAAGCACTATCCTCTCTTGGCCCAACCTTCTTGAGTGCACAAAGAATGTGCAAATTATAGGAGGAGATCCATGTTTGAAATTTCAAAAAGCAAAGATATTGAGTCTCTCAAAATCAAGAAAGCAAAGGCTCCAGAGAAAAAGAGAGATAGAAAAAAAAGTGGAAGAAATAAAGAAAGACAAAAATTTCCTTTACAGGATTAGTGAAAGGTGAGAAGGAAATTACTCCAACAAAAAAAGAAAAATTATTATAATAAAGAAGTGAACAAAGAAAAGCTCCAATGAATAAGCACTCAAAAGAAGGAAAAGAAGAGAAGAAGAGAAAAGCTCAAAAAAGAAAAGAAAAGAGAGAGCTCAAAAAAAAAAATAGAGGAAAAAAGAGGAATGGAAAAACGTTAAAAATGAGGATTCAAAAGAAGATGAAAGGTGGGATAACAATGAAGAGGATCTAAAGCCAAAGGCGCACCAATCATTAAGAGCATAAATTCCTGTGTGACCCTCAAGGAGGAATTCAGTCACTTTTATCTCAAATAAATAGCCTACCCATCCCTAAGCCTACGTTACAAGCCAATAACAAGCCCTTCATGATCTCATTCCAAATGTTCTCACATTAGTGGAGATTTACATAAGGTCAAACATATCGTATCATAGTTGTGTGCATTCAACATTCTTGTGAGTGTGAGTACACTTTTAAAAAATTTCCTATAATCAAATGATTCAAATATGTGTTAAATATGACTAGCCTTTGTCGTGAGGGCACTTGAAACATGAGGATTGATACAATTCAAAACCTTTGTTTGAAACAAGATGAACGGATCTTGTTGATCCTTAAGTATATTTGAGGTACCACTTGAAGCTGTAGGAATTACCTTAATTCAATCTTTACAAAAAAAAAGGAATGACAGATTTACCTGCAATCCTAACTGTTGGTACCAATCGTGGTGAAGACTTGACTATCTCATCAGTTTTTTTAATTATTTTGAAAAAAAAATGTCTTTTGAGCTGTTCATTATAAAAGGTGTCATTAAGTTAATCATATGTGTGAGACGCCTATTTTACTTCATTGGGTTGTCCACCCTTAAAATGTGATATGTCTTGTTTTAGGCTTTGAATATAGCAAGGATACCATTTGCATATCCCATTATTGTTCATATTGTGCAATTTCTACTTATAATCTTTCAAATTCTTTGCAGCACTCATCATCTACAAGATTGGAATTACATTTGACCTGATTCCTGCCTCAACAAGATATGTAGGCACCATGATGGCTCGATCATATACCCGGTGTGATTATTACTTCTCATTACAATAAAAACTGGGACAGAATTTTTGAAAATATTTCAAAAATTCACAATAGAAATAGCCAACAAGTCAAGATTAAAGATCATTTTGAGATGTGCCAAAATTCTAACTTGGACGGAATTTTGAGGAAGACCTCAAAATTCTGATGAGTACTTCCAGAAGCTTGATAGCAACTACAAAGAGCATGCATCTCTAGTTAATTCATGCATCACGGGTTTATATAAATGCATTGCGAGTCAATTCATGCATCGAGAGTCGATTCATGCATCAATAGTAAATATTCATGCATCACTAGTTAATATTCATGCGTCACGATTTAATTCATGCATTGTGAGTTAATATTCATGCATCACGAATTAATATTCATGCATTGCGAGAAGGTTTCATGCCTTGCAGAAAATTCATGCATCGCGAGAAGATTTCATACCTCGCAGAAAATTCATGCATCGCGAGAAGATTTCATACCTTGCAGAAAATTCATGCATCGCGGAAGATCTCATACCTTTTAGAAAATTCATTCATCGCGAGAAGATCTCACACCTCACAGAAAATTCATGCATCGCGAGAAGGTTTTATACCTTGCAAAAAATTCATGTATTGCGAGAAGATTCCATACCTCAAAGAAAATTCATGCATCGAGAGTTAATATTCATGCATCGAGAGTTAATTCATGCATGGCGAGTTAATATTCATGCATCGAGAATCAATTCATGCATCACTAGTTAATATTCATGCATCGCGAGTTAATTCATGCATTGCGAGTTAATATTCATGCATTGCGAGTTAATATCCATGCATCGCGAATTAATATTCATGCATTGCGAGACGATTTCATACCTCGCAGAAAATTCATGCATCGCGAGAAGATTTCATACCTCGCAGAAATGTATGCGTCGCAAGAACATTTCATACCTTGCAGAATTTATGCATAGCGGGAAGATATTCATGCCCCGCAGAAGATCATGCATCGAGAGTCAATTCATGCATCACTAGTTAATATTCGTGCATCGAGAGTCAATTCATGCATCACTAGTTAATATTCATGCACCGAGAGTCAATTCATGCATCGAGAGTCGATTCATGCATCGCGAGTTAATTCATGCATCACTAGTTAATATTCATGCATCGCGGATTAATATTCATGCATCGCAAGTTAAATTTTTTATGCATCACGAGAATATTCAATTCCTCGCAAAAGTTTACATATCGCAAGAAGATTTCATACCTTGCGGAATTTATGCATCGCGAGAAGATTTCATCCCTCGCAAAATTTTTTATGCATCACGAGAAGATTCAATTCCTCGCAAAAATTTACATATCACAAGAAGATTTCATACCTTGCGAAATTTATGCATTGCGAGAAGATTTCATCCCTCGCAAAATTTTATGCATCGCGAGAAGATTCAATTCCTCGCAAAAGCTTACATATCGCAAGAAGATTTCATACCTAGCGGAATTTATGCATCGCGAGAACATTTCATCCCTCGCAAAATATTATGCATCGCGAGAAGATTCAATTCCTTGCAAAAGTTTACATATCGCAAGAATATTTCATACCTTGCGGAATTTATGCATTGCGAAACGATCCCATCCCTCGCAAAATTTTATGCATCGCGAGAAGATCCCATCCCTCGCAAAATTTTATGAATCGCGAGAAGATTCCATCCTTCGCAAATTTGCGCATCGCGGGAAGATATTCATGCCCTGCAAGCAATCATGCACTGCCAGAAAAGGAATCGTGTATCTCAAAGGAGATATTTATCCCTCAACGTCAACTGACGTTAAATGTCGAGGAGAGAAATTAAGTGTCGACACGATGAAAGACACTTTCACCTATTTAAATTGCATTATTAAGCTGACGAGTTTTATCTCAGTCGTTGTCAAGAGCATTCGAAACGATGAATTTCTTCAAAAAAAAATCAAAAACCAAATAAAAAAAATCAATAAAAATGACAAAAAAAGAAGAAGAAGAAAAGAAAAAAAAACAGGTGCAAACTACTTCAAAAAGGATGCAACACATCATAAAACCTTTTGGAGACAGGTCTGGAATTGACCTCCACCACATGCAACAACACTTCTCTACAAAGGTCATGTGTTCGATCAAAATTGGGTTTGTCAATTTTTGTTGTCCACGATTTCTTTCATCAATCATACACAACGAAAGGGACAGTTGTTGACACCCAATTTTGGCCTAAAATTTTCAAAATTAATAATTTTGGGCCACAATACTAAGTCCGTCATTTGAGCCCATTTTGTGTTTTTTTATTTAAGTTATTAACTAGGTCAAAATATGGGGAGGATTAATTGGGAGGGAGTTAATTTTCAGGAAAAAATAAGAGAGGAAACCCTCTTTCTCTCCCCTAGCCGCCTCTCACTCTTCCTCTCCTCTCCCCTTTCCCCCTTCCCTCTAATTGTTTCCCTTTCCGCCTCCCCCTTTCCGTTTCCCCTCCTCTTTCTCCCTTCCCTCTCCTCTTCCCTTTCCGTGGCCCCCTTCCTCTCCCCTTCCTCTTCCGCCTCCCTCTCCCTCTTTTCCGTCAGCCTCTCTCACCCTTCGCCTCCCTCACAGCCCCTAACAGCCTCACCTCCCCTCCCTCTCTACACAGCGTCCCTTCCCCTTGCCCCTTTCGATTTTCATTTTTCTTTGAAGGTATTCCGGAGAGCAACAACAGCAGCTCCGGCGAGCAACAGCCGCAGCGATGCCGGCGAGAACCAGCAGAAACAGCTCTGCGAGGACCAGCAACATCTTCCAATAACTCCGGACAGCAGCCACTAGCGACAACGGCTCTGGCAAAGATGAGCAGTGAAACCACCAGGCAACAGGCTCCGGCGAACAACAACAACAGCTCCGGCGACGTAGTGACTCACCTACATATTCCGGCGATGCCATAAATAACACACCACCGCCTCAATCCCAAAACTATCAGCGTGGCTCCAATTCCGGTAATCTCTTTCAGTGTTTTTTCTATTACATCTGGACGGGGAAGTCAAACTCCGCCCACTGTTGTCTTCCAAGCCATATTTTATTTTTTCCACCGGTGAATGTTGCTAATTTGATGCTTATTGCTTTCATTTTGATGTGCAATTGTTATTATCATATTCTTTTGTTTAGCTTTTTTTTTTTTTGTAAATATATTACTACTGTTATTATTATATATCATTGTTCGTTGATAAAAAAAATTTGTAATACATATTTTAGTTTTGATGGGTTGTTTGTTTATATTGGTCAAAATTGATATCACTTTATTTTTACTTAGTGCTAGATTTGCTTCATGAGTTATTGTTATTTTTATTATTTTGTTTTGGGTAAAGTTTTAATGACTATTTAAGTTTTCAAATAATTGTGATTGCT
Source organism: Solanum chilense (assembly GCA_032847665.1). Lineage (NCBI taxonomy): Eukaryota > Viridiplantae > Streptophyta > Magnoliopsida > Solanales > Solanaceae > Solanum > Solanum chilense. Next base: position 49,497,400 of record CM064969.1, on the reverse strand, counting down.
TTTATTAATACATTGTTATTGTTAGTTGCTATTATATTTAGGATAAATTATTCTTGTTCACTACTTTGGTTTGGCTGATTTCTTTTAAATTGCATTTCTTTAGTTTATAAAAAAAATTTATTAAGTTGGTTCTCTTTTTGTTGTTTATTGTAAACGGATGTTATGGCTGCCACTTTTCTCATTTAGTATAGTATATTTAGGAAGTGGGTATGTCTTAGTGTTTAATTTTTCTTGAGGTTATTACTATAAGTATAATTTTGCTATGCTTAGATTGATCCGGTATTTATCATGATAATTTTATTTGAACAATAGTTTCACATTATATTATTTTATTGATCTCGTAGATTTTGAGTTTAAATGAGTTAAATGGGCCAATGAAAAAACTCTCCGTCGGTTTTTGAGGCTCCCCATTTTAAAAAGACGGAATTTTAATTCAAGTTTATATATTTTATATGTTAAAAAGGGCCGATGAAGAAATTATCGTCTATTTTCAAGGCCTACCATGTTAATAAGACGTATTTTTATTTTTTATTTGTTGTTTGAGTTATTCATCTTTATTCATATTTATTCTTTATTAACATTTCTATTAAGTGTGTTTACAGGTACCCAAAACTTGCTTTCTTGAAGCCATTCGAAAAAGCTCGAATTATATTTTATTTCATTATTATATAAATATTAACGTTAGGCAAACCTTAGGCCGATGATTATTATTTTATATTATTGTGTATATTGCATGTTTATTATTTGTATATTATTATATTCTTCCTCAATTTGAAAAAAAAATGAATTCAGTCGGGAACCACAATTGTGGATTCCGAAGGATGCCTAACCCCTTCCCTTCGGAATAACTTGAACTCCTTACCTAAGAGTCAATTTGGTTTCGTATATTAATAATTCGTTTCATATTTTTCCTAAAATTAGGTGGCGACTCTTTTTAAAACTCATTTATTTTTAAAATATTGTTAAAATTGAAACAATTAATTATTTTTGAGTTGTCGCGGCGTTTTGCCCTATTTTTGACAGAGTAGGGATGTAAACACTTATCTAGGTAAGATAAGAATTGACCATTCCTATGTCTCCTTCATACCTTAACTACACAACCCTTATCTACTCTAGATAAGTACTTATTCAATTAAAATACTTTCTTAAATTAAGTCATTACATTCATTGGTTCATTTACGAGACATTCATCATATAAGGACATTCAAGTAATGGTCTTGGAGATGACCTAGGGACTCTCACTAAAATCTTCAAAACCTATTGTGCAATGTCTAGATAGCGTCTCATACCACCACCTAAACTTCATAGAACTTCTCTTAAGCTAGTAGGTATCACATATGATGAGAATAGGCAATAACTAACATAGATAATAGTAGAATATCATGGAATCCATATTTGTAATCTACTCCGAGGGAGGGTCTTCTACTTGCCAATGATAGAAATTGGAATCATACTATGTATACACATAGTTAAGGAATATGAAGGGCTTATTTCGTACTCTAGTCTGGTTCTTCACTAGAGATACTTGCCAAACCATACACACTCGGTGCTAGCCTTTGTTCTTATAGAGTAATTTACATTAAAGGTTCCTAAAAAGGAGTTCCATATCAAGTTAATAACACAATCACATTCACCTTACCAAAGAGTTCCCCTAGGGATGCCTTATAATGGTGACAATATAGCACTTAATAATATTCTTAAGGATGATACGATGCCGTTTCAACCAATCAACCTTAAGTCCCTCATTCAATACATTATGGATACCATTATGACTTTCGACTTCAATGTTAATAACCTTACCACATGGTTTAAGATTCCACACAAAGGACATTCTAAACATCATTCAAGGTCTCATATCATTCATACATTCAAGACTAAGAGGCTTTAGCATCCTAAGTCAAGAAATCTCATATTCACATTGATATATGTATCAAGTAAGGGACACAAGACACTACTTTCTCATAACACATGAGAGAACTCATTATTGATTACCTTAGTAATACAAAGCCATTTAATAGTACAACATGTTAACCATAACACATCCATATATGGCTTCATCATATATCATCACATAAGAGGAATCATAAAATAATCACTCACACAAGATCATACAAGCACTACAAGGTACCCTTACTGTCAATCTTCACAAATATCACATATTATCTATCATGTTTTAAACCACACGTTGACACAATCCATAACGTCTTAGACATGATTAAATTACTTCACATTCTACATTCATATAAGTCCTAAATATTTTACTAATACAATTCTTAAAGTAATGCCGACGAGGCCACATCTTTCACAAAGGTAGCACATAAACACCGCTGCTATAAGTTGAATATACCAATCAATCATTCAAATACAAAAGCTATACATAATATTAAGTGATATAGGGAAGTGTACCGCCCATCCTATCTCACCACTTCCATCCATAGTCAAATAGACCAACACAATACTCAAAGGCCCTTACCCATGACTATGAACATCCATTCAATTCAATTAGCCTAATATTAAATGGATCTCAGAATATAAAATACTCGTGTAACCAATTTGGGACATCTTATAAACCATACAATCATAATCTGTGCATAAATGAAGAGCCCATAACAATCTACGCATGAATTCATTACTAATTAGCAAAGATAAATCTACCCATATTTTAGTCAAATTGTGAGTTTATACAAGGTCGAGTGTTCATGGAGAATTTCATTGGAAAACATCAATTATACATCAATAATATCATATCTTAATATTTTAAAATGTTTCATGCAAGAACCTAAGATATAGAGCATAAATTTAACTTTTATATCTTTTTAAAATCTTTGAAAATTATCTTTGAAATTGACTCTAAGGTGATACGAAGCCTTAGATGAAGAACTACCAAACATTACTAGAATAAACCTATGATAATTGAAGAACAAACTACATTAAAGATCCATCTTCAGGCTATATCTTCACCTTGAGCTCTCATGGAAGTTTTCGGAGAAAGTTTGGGAGGGAATGGGTGTTGATCTAGGTTCTAGGGTTAAATGAGAATTTAATGATATACAATTAAAATAACCATAAACACCTGAAATATTCTTCCTCCTATTCTATATCTTCACCTTCTTCATAGCTTCATAAACTAATTTTTTCATATAAACGCTACTTTATCAAGTTAAAAACATCCAATAAGAGATCTGTGTATTCTCTCATAAAGAGTTTCATAAGATCCATTTTGATAGTCGTGTGATAAGTATTGTTGTAAGTAAACTCGATGAAGTAGGTGATAATCCCAATTACCTTTGAAATCAATCACACGCCCTTCATCATATCCTCTAAGGTGTTGATAGTGCGCTTTACTTGCCCATCGATATGAGGAAGAAATACAACACTTAAGTTCACCTTTGAACCCAAGTCTTTCTAGAAGATTTCCAGAACTGTGTATTAAATTGTGCAACTTTATTTAAGATAATAGAAAGCGGAACTCCATGGATTCTTACCATCTCTGTGATATTCTTCATAGCATAATCTTCGTGGCAATGGGTAGTCTTTACGGGTAAAATGTGAGTTGATTGTGTCATGCGATTCACAATCACCCAAATGGAATAATGTTGCCTGTGAGACTATGGTAAACCTGTGATGAATTCCATATTAATCATCTCCCACTTCCATTCACAAAGTTCTATTTTTTGAGACAAACCACCAGGACTTTGATGCTCTACTTTAAATTGTTGGCAACTCAGACACTTGGCTAAAAATTATGCAACGTCTTTCTTCATATTGTTAGGAGGCAGACTATTCTACCTTGATTTCATATAGAAAATCAGCCAAACCTAATGGCATTCAAGTCCACTTCAACTCAGCCTTTCACAGCGTATCTTGCCTAACGTTCAAGGACGTTTTTCTATCTTTCAACCTTAGATTATTTTTCAAACTTTTACTTTAAACAACACACAAACATACGGGCAAACCGAACCTTTATATTTATTATCAAAATCAATACAAAGGACTCACTTCGTTGAACAACAATTATGTCCAACGTCCACTTCAACTTCGACTTAAGGCACAATCACAAGTCGATTGCTACCTTAGACACTTTCCTAAAAGCCTCACGTTTTATTCAAAGTGTCTTGCTGAAATTACAAACTTACTCTTCCCTATTTCACCTTAGGATAAAAATTCTATTGTAAATACTTATCCACTAACGCCCAACACCAAGGTTGTCCATTTATAGACCATGTGATAGCCTTGTGTTTTGCATTGCATAGTGTTGTTCACATATCAAACACTTGTCAAATGCTTAGACTAGTAAAATATAATTCAGTTTACATACCCAACATATAAGAAACATTCAAAATTCGAATGCAAAATTCATACAAGAGATACAACGAATATGAACACAAGCGGTTGCAAAAAGGTAATCGCAACATGTGCTTGGCATGTGATCTCTGTGGACTGGACTTTGTTTCTTTACTGCAAGTTCCATCAAATTTTTTTACTATAATACAATGTCTAAACATTGTATAGCCAATGCCTCATCAAAGACCAGCCCAATCCATCTGCACATTTTTCATGCATGCGCATCACCAACGCCCTGCCGCTGCATGTCATTGTATTTCTTTGGCAATGCTAACTTTTAATCCACTTGTGCCAATTCTTGTTTGTTTGTTGCGTTTCATTCACAATTTACAATGCTTCAATTTAGGTCAACTCGATTTCCCCGCATCAGACCAGACCATATGATTTTCACATGCCAACCTTGCCCACAACCGATGTTGGCCAACATCCAAGGCATGCCATGGGTTGTTGTTTTTCCAACACCCATGTCATGTCTTTATACTATCTTACCAATATATTTTTAACCCATTTGAACATGCCAATACTTTTCTCACACAATGCATGACTGATTCCATACACATTTTGCCTTAGGCAAAGTCATTCATGCCAACCCTTTGCTACACCCATGCCTATGTCGAGTCATTTGGTCAGGACCCTTAAAAACTTCCCCCACCTAATATAGCTCGAAGTCCTCATCAAGGACATCATTCATATGAACCTATTTTGAATTCCGGACAAGAATCATTCCCTGTCAATCATCTTCATCTTCAACCAACGCTAAGGAATTCACTTTTGACGTCTCTGCCCCATTGTTCTTATCCCTCTCCAGTTTGGCAGCAAGTATGGCATTCACTTTCACTTGGAATGGACAGTCCCTTTTCAAATGAGTACCACCAGAAGTAAAGCATCCTCCAAATTTTCCCTTCTCTTTTGGAAAAGAAGACTCCCCTTCATCTTCGACAGCTTGGCTCCTCTGATTTTTCTTCCACTCCTTCCCCTTGTCTTGTTGTTTGAAGTGCGAAGAAAAACTTGGGTCTTCACCCTCATCGAAGTCAGCCAACTTGTCTGCTGCCACTATTGCAGAATTAAGAGTTTGGACATTTTGTATCCTTCACTCCCTTTGTGCCCATTCTTTCAACCCACTTATGAAATAGTCCAACTTGTCCTCCTAGGCCATGTTGCCTATGTTCAACATGAAGGATGAAAATTCCTTGATATAAGCCCTCACTGTGCTACCTTGTTTCAAACGTCGCAGCCCATCCCTTGCAAACCAAGACGAATTGCTTGGAAGGAATTGAGTTTTCAACTCTTTATTCTACCTTTCCCACGTTTGAATCTATGGCAAATTCAAATTTTCTACTTCAGCAACCCTTGTTTTCCACCAAACCTAGGCATCATCACATAAATACAATGTTGTGACTGACACCTTTTCAGCATCTTGAACCTTTGCTGCCTTGAAATAATTTTTATATCCCAAAGAAAGTTCTCCAATTTCATGGAAATCCTGACACCATTGTAAGCCTTAGGTTCTGGAACCTTCATTCTTATGGAGCCAATTGTTCCTTTCAACGCACGAAGTAGAAGAAGAACTTCACCAAGCAAATGTTATTTCTCCCTGCGAACAAGTTCCATCTCTTGTTGGGTTGTTTCGTGTTTAGAGGCATATTCTGCCTCCAACAACGGAACTTTTTTATTCAAGACTTCTTTATTCAAGGTTAATTCTACATTCACTCTCTGAATTTGAGTAACCAGATGAACCACTTTTCTCCATCAATTGTTCCACCAATAAGCGCCTCCAATCATGCCACCCTTTCCCATAGTTCAGCGTTTCCCTCAACCATAGAATAATCTAAGCGTGCTCTAATACCAATTGTTAGGAGGGCAGACTATTCAACCTTAATTTCGTATAGAAAATCAGCCCAGCCTAATGGAAGTCAAGTCCCACTCAAGTCAGCCTTTCGCAGCCTATTTTGCTTAACGTTCAAGGATGTTTTTCTATCTTTCAACCTTAGATTATTTTACGATCTTTCAGTATAAATAAAACACAAACATACAGGCAAACGAAACCTTTATATATATTCTCAAAATCAATACAAAGGACTCACTTCATTGAAAAACAATTCTATCCAACTACAACTTCAACTTCGACTTAAGGCACAATCACAAGTCGATTGCTGCATTAGAAACTTTTCCAAAACTCTCACGTTCTATTTTATGTTTCTTGGTGAAATGCAGACCTATTCTTCCCTCTTTCACATTAGCATAACAATTTTATCGTCAATACTTAGCCAAAAACGCTAACACCAAGGCTGTCTATTTAAAGACCATTGGTTGCCGTGTGTTTTACATTGCATAATGTTGTGATACATGTCCAACACTTGTCAAATGCTTAGCCTACTAAAATATAATTCAGTTTAAATCCCCAAATGACAAGAAATATTCAAAATTCAAATTCAAAATGAATACAAGAGATACAATGAATCTGGATACAAACAGTTACAAAAGGTAACCGCCGCATGTGCATGGCATGTGATCTTTGCTGACTGGATTTCGTTTCTTTTCTTCCTTTTTGCATCAAAATTTAAACTATAATACAATGTCTAAACATTGTATAGTCAATGCCTCGTCAAATCCCACCCAAATCCATTCAAACATTTTTCATGCCTGAGTACCACTGATTCCTTGCCGCTGCGTGCTGCTGTATTGCTTTGGCAATGCTAACTTTTAATCCACTCGTGCCATTTCTTTTTTTCTTGTTGCATTTCATTCACAATTGGCGATGATTCAATTTATCTCATCTCAATTTCCCCGCATTTGACCAGACCATGTGATTTTCGCACGCCAACGTTGCCAACAACCGATGTTGGCCAGCGTCCAAGTCATGCCACGGGCTGTTGTTTTTCCAACACACATGTCATGTCTTTACACTTTCTTACCAAAATATTTTGAACCTATTTGACCATGCAAAAACTTTGCTCACACAACCCAATACTGATTCCACCCGCATTTTGGCCTTTGGCAATGTCATTCATGCCAACCCTTTCCCACGCCCATGCCTATATCGAGTCATTTGGTCAAGACCCTTACACTATTCCACTAATAAACTTCTCTTAAATCAAAATAAATCTTTGTATAACCCGTATGAATGAAATATCTTGAGCTATGAGCTTCCTCAATGATATTCTCTAGGAGTCCATTAACTTTTAGTATACACAACCTACCTTGATATCTCAATACACAAGTTCCACACTTTTAAAGCTAGTACTTATAGCTTATTAATATTTTCCTTCAATGCAACAAAAAATTGTATCTTGATCTTGCTTTTCTTTAAATTCTGACATTAATTATGATTCAGCCCCATTCATCACCACTACTCCTTATCTATTGAATCCAATAGTCGGACTCATGAACATGTAAATTCGTGAACATCTTTTCCTAGATCTTTCTTTTTTCCTCAACATAGGTGGTACTACCCATAGACAACCTGCTCAATAATTAAACAACAAAATTTTCTTACCTGGGTGGTTAAGAATACTAATGTCATAATCCTTGAGTAATTCTAACCACTTCCTTTGTCTACGATTTACCTCTTTCTGAGTAAACACATATTTAAGGCTCTTGTTATCCGTGAACACATCTACATGTGTAATTCTTCTCATTAACATTAATCTTTCTGGAGGCATGTGCTATAACCTTGCCATTCTGCATCAATACGCAACACAAACAAACTGTCGATGCATCACAACACACCATGAAGCCTTGCGTACATTCTTGTAAGGTCAACACTGGCATTACTCAACCTCTCTTTTAAATCCAAATAAGTCTTACTCACAGGATTTAGACCACTGATACTTCACAATTTTCTAAGTTCACTTGCTCAAAGAGGACATAATAGATGAGAACCCTTCTAAGAATCTTCTATAATATCCAGCCAAGCCCAAGAAACTCCTAATATCGGTTGGAGATATTGCATTAGGCAAACTTTGCACTGCCTCTATATTTTGGGTATCAACTCTAATGTCATCAACGGAAAGTATGTGACCCTAGAATGCCATAGACTCAAGCCAAAACTCACATTTAGAGAATTTAACATATAACTCCTTATATTTAAAAGTTCAAAGAACTATCCTGGGATGGTTGCATGATCTTTTTCATTCCTTTAATAGATTAGTATGTCATCCATAAACGTTGCATGTGCATTAGTTAAATTGAATGACATAACCAGAAACTTACAATGACCATAACGCGTTTTGAATGTTGTCTTGGGAATTTAACACTCTCTTAGTTTCAACTAATGCTAGCCCAATCTTAGGTTAATCTTTGAAAAATAAGAAGCACCCTAAGCTATCTGAAAAGATCATAAATGAGTTACAAAAGATAAACTTGATCCTAGGTCCAGGTAAGCATAAACATAAAAGTACATACTTTGATCATACCGGTGACAACATCTGGAGAGTAATTTTTTTTGTGACGTTACAATAAAGACAGGTTGTTCCTCTACCGGTATCGGGAGTAGTTTCTCTAGGTGAACCCCTGTCTAGTGGCATAACTGTTGAAGATTGAGCTCTATTGCCTGGATTTCCTCTACCATGCCTGTTCTTAGGGAACTTTTGATGAAGTGACCCTCCTTCCCAAACTTAATACAACATATTTGCCCATTACCACACATACCTTGGTGGGTTGAGAACATCTAGAACATGCAGTAGGCTATCTACCTCTTTGAGACAGTGTTGGTTTAGCTATTAAGTGTTGTGAATTTTAAGCATTATACTCACCTTTGATTCAGGGTACATTTGCACTAGTAGATGACATAGCAAACCCCTTATTTTTTGTCTGAAAGGGTGAATGATTCACACTATCTTTCTTTTGTCCATACTCATTCTCTGTCTTAGCTTACTTATTTCTAAATTCCTCCATATCCCTTACCTTCTTTTCTTCAACCTGGTGCACATAGCCATCATCCTTAATATGTCCATGTCCCCAATTAACATAGATTCCCTACCATCTTTGATTAATATATGGGAAAACTTATCAACAAACAAGTCATCCTACTCCTCATGTCCACAACCATCTCAGGAGCATAACGAGATGATTCGGTGAACTTCAGCCCATATTGATGAACACTTAGAGAATCCTGCTTAACTGTAAGGAACTCACATATCTTGGCCTCTTTCAATTCTACAGCAAATAAATTCCCAAGAAAGATTCCTCTAAACAGGCCCAACTCTGAGGTAGTGCATCCTAAACTCTATCCACTTTCCACTGACCAAGTCCTAGGCACACTCTTCAATTGATATGCAAGCAGTTCAACTTGCTTTATTTCGGCAACATGGATAACATCAAATACATTCTTCAAATCTTTCCTAAAGTTCTCTAGATATTTAGTACTTCTTGAACTGGTAAAGTTGGGAAGATCTACCCTCAAAAACACTCGGATCCTCAAAGTATCAGTAACATCATGTCTAGATCTTCTATGTTGCCCAACATGATTAGTCACAACTTAGTTGAGCATCTAGATAGCGTCACTGAACTCAACATTTGTAACAACTCCTTACGGTTGCACCTCAAGTTCATTCGGTACCCCTTGTTCCTAAACATTACGTCTAGCATGATGACCAACAACTCTTCGTTGAGGCATGAACAAGAACAAATTACAAGAATCTTTTTAGAGATTAAACTCGTATGCATGAAATAAGAATATTTCCTAAGGATCAGAGCCTCCTAATTATAGATGTGGTGCATTTTATATTCGTAACTAGGACTCTCCAGAAATGGATTCATAGGCTCCCTATGACTCTTGAACCGATTGCTCTGATACTAAGTTTGTTATGCCCCGAGCCTATACCTTGGGCACGGAGGACACTTAAAAACTAATTTTGGCTAAGCGAACCCTTTTCCTTGCTTACATACTCAACGAAAGGCTTAAATACAAGAGATATGACTCATGAAATAACATATTGGACAAAATGGAAACACAAGTATTCATGGAATACAAGTGAAATGAATAATACTAAAGAACTATTACTAGTTGCCTATGAAGTCTCTAAAATAAAGAAAAATGTAGACATAGGACCCATGATCATCCTAAAAACTAAAAGCTAGAAAGGAAATGATTAAAATTAGAGTCTTATGTTATGTAAGGACGCTCACAAACTGACTCTGATTGTTTAAACAGATCAATGAGGCATTGGTTGTTGATCTTGGGTACGTGAGTCTGTATTATAAGATGGTGCAGTCCAACTTACATCAGTACATTGAATGTACAAGTATGCTAGTCGGAATGATAAACATAACAAAATTTTGAAAAGATTCTTAAAGAAACACGTAACTCGTCTTTTCTCAACTCGTGAATAACTTAACTCATAACAAAGCAATGAAACATATGCAACACATGAAAAACTTTCTAAAATAGTAAAAGAACCTTACATTATTAAAGAAAATGCAATAACAAACTCAACTTTACTCATATGATAAAATAGTATAGTTTTGGTGGAAAATTATATAACCGACAACATCCACTATGAGCCTAAGTGGTGATATCGTGTCTTGCCCACGTTGCCAGAATTTTCGTATACTTTGCCGTCATGTAGGACACTTAACCTAGTGGATCCACTAGTCTATGCTAAAAGCATCTTAAGGAGTCATCTATAAGGTATGAATTTTTACTACCCGTGATGGATACATGGTTTGTGGAGACTTGGGTTAATATGAACTCGCATCCCAATAACGGCGATCAATAATACTCCCAAAGCACTACAAGAATATGTACATATGACGACATTAATTTGGTGACATTTTAAAAAAATATCGTAAAATAAAAAATATCATGATATTTAAGAACAAAATGTCATTAAGTAATGACATTTTGATGTCAAATGTCGTAAAATTAATGATATTTGGTATCAAATATCGTAAAAATAATGACATTTGGGTCAAAATGTCCCTATCACAATGACATTTTTTTGCAAAATGTCGTTGTTTTTAGAGAGATTTAGTAAAAATATCATTTTAATAATGACATTTGCTACAAATGTCGAACATAATATGACACTCATTACAAAATGTCATTGATTTTAGTGACATTTAGAAAACAAATCTCTTAAATAGTGACATTTAATAAATGTGTCGAATATATTATGTCATTATCTGCAAAATGTCATTGATTTTAATGACATTCAGAAAAAATGTCTATAAAATAATGATATTTATTGCAAAATGTCGTTGTCTTTTAGTGTCATTTTGCAAAAATTTCATTTAAATGATGAAATTTGCTACAAGTGTCGAATATAATATGACATTTATTACGAAATGTCATAGGTTTTCGAGACATTTAACATAAATGTTAAATATATTATGACATTTATTGCAAAATATCGTTTATTTTAGTGATATTTAGAAAAAAATGTCACTAAAATAATGACATTTGTTGTAAAATGTCATTGATTTTTGGGACTTTTAGCAAAACTGTTGCTAAAATAGCGATATTTAATACAAATTTTTAATATATTATGACATTGTTGTATAATATCGTTGATTGGATCGAGATATAGTCAAAATGTCGTTAAAATAGGGACTTTTTTATACAAATATCGAATATATTATGTCATATATTGAAAAATTTCATTAATATTTATAACATATCATGAAAATTGATGTTAAAATCAAGCGGTAGACTCATGTGGGTTTGTGAACCGTCACGGCAAAAAATTACACGGTATATATAAGGTAATTTATTGTATTCGTATAGAGATATATTTTGAATCCCCTAAGTAATAAAGAGAAATGGATGGCATAGTGGCAAGTCCCTTTGAAATTAGGATGTATGTCAATTGTTCAAGTCTCTATGTAAGCTTTTTATTTTTCTTTCTTTTTGGCTTCATTTTTTTTAGTTTTTTTCCTTTTTTTTTTTTTAAATTTCCTTTGAAGTTTATTTGTTTACTTTAAAAAACGTGCTAAAGTGTTGTTTTAAACCAAATATAATTCAAGGTTCCTTTTTCTTAAGACTTCTTCGCATGTTTATACTTTTATTTTCGACCCCTTAAATAAAATTCCTAGATCGGATTAAATATATTACTTGTCGATAATTATGGATATTTACACATAATTTTTAAAATCTAATTATTTTAAAAAAAATATTTATCAATATATATGGATAAAGTTTAACCAAATTCGTCCGCATATTATATGAATTGAAAAAATATACTTTATGATAAAAATATCTCATTTTTACCCTCATTGTTATTAAAATGACTCAAGTTTAATTTTTATGATCAAATGTAACTTGAGTTCGTTACAATACCCGTTGCGGAAGAAGAAATAACTTTTTCTTTTTAATTTAGAGAAGTTGAAATATCCCGAAAGACCGATGTATTTGTCAATTGAACTTCATCATCATGTAATATAAAGCTACATAAATAAATATTATTAGGCACCTCTTATTGGCCAAGGTTCCTATTTATCTCTTTTTTCTTTACTTTTATGAAAATGTTTTCTATTTATTTATTTTTCATTATTGGAAAAAATGAATGTGACAACTACCACCCCATTTATTCATATTCTTTTGTATTAAAAAGTTAATTGTTTTCATTTTCGTTACTCCCATGATTTTTGATAATCATAACTCTTAAATCATATTAAACTGCATGTGTTATGATATAATTTCAATATATTATTTACTATTTAAAAAAGGCATTAGAAAATTTTGTTATAAAAGAAATGATCAATTTTAGGGATTGTTTGGTTTGAATACTAGTTATGTTGGGATTAGTTGTGTTGAGATAAATTATGCCAGAATAAGTTATGCTGGGATAAGTTATGCTCGGTTAGTTTTTATTGCTTGTTTGGTTTGTCATATTCAAATCAATATTCATTGTATAATTTTTTAGAATAAGTTGTTTGTTTACAAAAATACCCTCGCCTTATGTAGTTTTTTTTTTTTTTTTTAAAGTTTTCTTTGAATGCATTAATTATTAATTCTTAAAAATAAAATTTCAATCTTATTTATCTTAAATATTTTTGTGTGTGAAATCGTATGATTGTGCCATATGTTTTTTAAATTAAACTTTCATTTTATTTAACTTTAAAATTAAACTTTCACCTTGTTAAGCTTTAAAATAAAATGCTCTTCTTATTTAGCTTAAAATAAGATTTTCATCTTATTTAGCTTAAAAATAAAACTTTTATTTTATTTAGTTTAAAGGTAAAATGTTCATCCTATTAGCTGAACAAAATAAGATTTTCATTTTAATTTATTAAAGTAAAAGAAAATTTATTTTTAAAACATCTACATTTTACTTATAGATATGATATAATTTTTCAGTGAGTAATAAATTATATGATGAAAAATATGTAATTTAATAATGGAATGAACATTTTAAGAGAAATCAAAACTAACTTCATTCTATGGTTTGAGATTTACTCAATCTTAGCTTAAAAGATCTCTTGGAATCTATGTTCCCTTTTTTTTTCTTCTGAAATACGGAACATTAATAAACACTTTGGGAATACTTAGCCCCCTTATAGTTTTTTGATAAATGAAGTCAACTCTTTACTATTTGCTGAACTTAAAGTCCTAAAACAAAGTTAAAATATTTGTTAAAGACTTTTGAAAACTTTATAAACATTGCTTTGACTTGTTCTTAACTTCCAAACATGACTCTTACTTTGATCTTAACTTTCCTTTAATTGGATCATGGAAGATGTCATATTTATTAATGATTTTATGATGTTATGATATTTAGATGTACCTTAGAGTGATGGAATCAACTTGAAAACATAGGTACATTTTTAAGGAATAAGTACTAGAAGGTAGGAAATGAATGGGTAGAATAGGCCTCCATGGCGCTTTTATAGGCGCAGGGGCGCAAGCCCTTAAAGTTCATAGGTCATGCTGGGGCCTTCAGGCTGGCACAACGGGCCAGAACCCAAAGTTATGAGCCCCTCTTGTGGTGCTTTGGCTAGGGAGCACTCCACCCTTATCCTCAGGTTTTGACGATTTTTATGCTTATTTTTCATCTCTAAATCCTCTAAACTTCAATGGTTAGTTGAAATTGAATCATTATTGGTGTGTGGGTGAACTAACGCAACACTATGTGATCTCATATAACTTTTTGGGATCACCACCGACGAAATACACAAGATAAACGCGAGGATCATGACGAATCTTGAACGTTCTTCTCCTTTCTGCTCTTTTAGCCACTTTTTTTCTCTTATCAAAGAACTCTAAATATTTTTATAACACCATAAACATATACCACTAAGTAATTTCAAAAGAATAAAAATAAACGGGTAAGGAAAATACAAGACTACCCTTTCAATATCCGGATTGGACTTTCCTACTTTCAACAACCCAACTTTCAAAAGTTCTGTAAATTTTTGGGGCATCCACTCCTTAAATGTAGAGCATTGGAGAGGAAAAAAGTGTTGAAGAAAAGGGAAAATGCTATTAAGTAAAATGGTACTGTTTCTACAGATAATGGGAACAAAATGGTTAAAGGAATTAATGTTGCTGATTTTAATGATACTTTAGCCAATAACATTTAACTCTATTACTCCTACTTCAATAGTTTAAGTACCAAAATTTTACATTATTTGTACTGCCAAAGTGAAAAGTTCAGAGGTTAATCCTTCCAAGGTTAATGTGACAAAGGCTGCTGATATTCCTGCTGCTCCTACACAAGCCAACATGATAAGTTGAAAGGATAAGGACTCTAAGACTAGAGTGGATAAGATATACAAAAAACAAAAGCACAAAGACCAAATAAGAAAAGCCTAGAATCACAATATTGATAAACAAAAAAATCAAACTACAGGACAAACAAATAAAGGACCTGGAGAAGCATAGAGAATGTAAAGGTGCATGAAGAGGAGAAGATTAATCCAATTTCTGAACATGTACCTTTAGATAGTTCTCAAGATTTTCTTCAGAAGATTTCCAATTATAAGAAGAAGAAGACTTCTATTGTATCAAAATCCATTAAAGCAATGAAATGAAGATTTTAGAACAAGAAGAGCACTTAATAAAATAAGGGAGGGAAAGGAAAGATACCAATGTAATTAAATATTAAAAAAGACTTTACTAAGATTCCAGAAGTTCATGACATCTCACACACTGAACTAACTAGATGGTTTGTAGACTTCAATTGAACGGAATTCTTTCACAGGACACCTAGAATGATTCTAGAGTTTCCTAACATAGAGAAAGCTTGATATCTCTAACAGTAAACATATCCCCCCATCACTCAGCATTAACATCACACTCACACGTTTCTGGCTCATGCATGCAAGTAGTGTGATGGGCCCTCCAATAGGTTACCCCATCCTTAAAATGGGCATACCGAATTATGTGAGGATTTTTGGGTCGAAAACTCTAGCATTCAACACCTTTTAGTTCTCCATCTCTTCTATATGTTTTTCCCTTATCATAACATTTTTCTCAACCTACTTTTAAATACAAGGACCTGGTCCCTTGACGGACTCTTATTTCATAGTGATCTTTTTACTCACACTCTCCTTCTTCACTGGAGATTTCATCATTGACTAGTGACCCTCTTTATATTTAACCGTCCCAATCAGTAATTCCTTCCTTTGTTTAGCCACAACCATATGAATATTATCAGATTCAGTCTCACTAGGCCGTACAGGTAGAAGAGTTGACGTAGGGACCTCAGGTACAAGACCATCTCTTCTGCTCTTATTGTTTCTTTCTATTTGCATTTCATTTGCTTCTATGGAACATCCCCATTATATTTTACACGTCTCCTGAAGTGGAATATATTTTCTTGTCCCTTTTTTTTAGGCTCTACCATTTTCCCTTTTCACTTTCTTTTTCTCTCCTATTCATACTTTGTAGTTCCATTGTCAAATTTAGTCTCATTAACATCACCAACACCTCCTGGGTCTGGGAAACCATTGTAGAGGCATTAGCACCTCAAACCCCTTTTCTACTCAACACGAACAGAGTTTCCTTTTCCACCCCCTCCTCAATATTGACATAAAAAGACTAAAGAGTTTGGTCGAACATGGGTTGAGGACTATGACAGACCTATTTCGGTTATCTCAATTATTTTTCTAATGGAGGTTGTTTAAAATATCCGCTAAGAAAGGATATGCTTTGTATGGCCACCAGTTCCTTTACTGTTAGTGTAACATTCTAAAAAATCATATGTCTAGTGAAGAGTCAGTAAGTCTGTTAGAATACATATTGGGGATACATAGGCAATATAACGCCCAATATGGAGAAATATAGGGCATAGTATAGAAAAATGGCTAAGGAGTGTTAGCCAATTTCTATATATACCCAAATATGCAAAATATAGTCCAAGCTTATTTAAAAATGTACCTGCAAGGAAGACCCTAAACTAAAATGATTTTTCCTTTAACTCATAAAAAGGTATGAGGCATCCAAGTGTCAAACCTAAATACCATGTCAGATGATCAATTAAAATGATCATGTAGAGTAAGCAGTGCCAAGGATATAGCGAGGATCCTTGGGACAATAAGTAAACATTCCCAAAGGAACCGTAATGTAAAACCAACCCATGTGCAAGCACGTGTGCAATACATGTGAAGAAGCACCAAAGGAGGGAACCACCCTAACTGAATTCGGTTAGGGTAGTTAAGGGGACAAAAATGTGCATAAGGGACAACTCCATGTGAGGCCTATTTCCTCACCAATTGTAGAATCTAACCTACATCCCCGAATAGCTAAATAACCTAGGACTAAATGAATTGGACCCATTAGTGCACCCGACAACCTACGGCCAAAACCGGGTTGACACTAGCGTAGTACTAGTTAAAGAGACAACCTAGTACCTAACCTAGGATGGTTCAAAAGTATAGTTATGGTCCTATAAACTTAGGGGTACTTTAGTAATTCCCCTATGTTACCTAATTAATTTATTTAGGATATTAAATATAATTTAAAATGTCTAAAACAAAAACTACAAAGGAAATTTCCGATTTTTGTTAAGACAAGAAAGGGACAACCTAGTACCTAACCTAGGATGGTCCAAAGAGTTAGTTAAGGTCCTACAAACTTAGGGATACTTTATTATGTATCTTATGATACTTCATTAATTAATTTAGAATCTTAATTAATTAATTTAAAGGGTCAAAAAACCGAAATCACAAAGAAGTTTCAAGATTTCGGTTGAGACAAGAAAAACACAACTTAGTATTTAACCTAGGATGGTCCAAAGGATTAGTTATGGTTATACTGACTTGAGCATACTTTAGTAATTTTCCTAGGTTTATTAATTAATTAAATTGTCCATTTACTTAATTAAATTAAAGGGTTTAAACCAAAATTCTTATGCTGACCTTGTATAATGCAAGAAACATCCTAGTACTTAACCTAGGATGGTCCAAAAGTGTTAATTTTGGTTCCAATGACTTAGGGGTACTATATTACTTACCCTAGATCCCTAAACTAATTAAATTAAGAATTTAATTAATTAATATAAAGTCAAAATGTTGACCTATACCCTAGTCAACACCATAATTTCAGATTTTAGGTCAAGTCAACATTCTCCTATGTGTAGTCAACTTAAGTGGGTTTTTTTTAGTAATTTATTAATTAATTTATTTAATTAACTTATTAAAACCTAAGTTGAATAAGTCAAGTTCAGTTCCTAAAACTCAAAACCACATTAAAACTCAAACAAATACACGACTAAAACAAGAAAACAAGCGTGAGAAAAACAGTCAACAAAACGCAAGAATAAAAAACAAAAAAATTCTTAGACTATTTTCAAGGTTTCTTCAAGGTCCGTTCAAGGTCGTCTTCGTAGATTAAGTTCTGCTTAAGGTGTGGGTTTTCTCTCATTAAATTATTTCTCCAAGAGGCTTTTCAAACCTATCAAACTCATGAATTTCAAAACTAGGGTTGTTTCCCAATGATATTGTTGAACATCCATCTCCCTAGTTATCTTTGTTTTCGATTCTATTAGTATATAGATGTAATCCTGAACATGTTATTGGTATGTGGTTCTAACTGATTTTATTAATTCTTGATTTATTATTGGTTAGTGAAGTCTATAGATTGGATTCGGATGATTGAGTGATTAGTTACACAAATTAAGGAATGTTATAATGCTTACTTTTTTGTTCGAGAAAGATTAAGTAATTATGAGTTGCTTATGAAGTTGAGTCTATTGTTATAGGTTGTTCATTGAATTATTAATTATAAGTTAATTGAATATAAAAAGGTTGGATTACAACATATGAAGTTAAAATGACCACCATATGTGAAAGTTAGGTTTATCCCAACAAATTGGCTAGCAAAACTATGTCCAAAATATTTTCCCCCAAAATGTGTGAAGTTATTCTAACAAAGTGATACCAATCTCCGCATCAATGAACTCATAACATAGGGTATGCCAATCAATGGGACAAGTCCCAACATACCCTATCCACAAAAACATGTGAAAGTAATAGCATTGAAAAGTAGTTATAATCTCATAAAGAATCAAAGCTAGTTCATGAATCTATAATGCAAAATAACTTCATAGCTTGGCCAAACCAAGCATTGAATTGTTCTTGTAAGTTAATCAAAGATTAAAAGTTTAGGTGTAGTGAAAGTTTGACTTATGCCAATAAATTTGTCTACAACATTATTTTCAAAATATGTAATAGAATTGGTTAATGATTCCATGAAATTAAACTTGAATGAATTGCATGTATTATTGCTATAAAATGGCTAACAATACATCGTCTAAGAGTGATGAATGTAATTGTCTATAATGTTATCTTTAAATAATTAAAAATTAGGTAATGGCTAAGGTATACCAAACTAAACATGAATGAGTGTAACTTTTTCTTGTGCCAACAAATTGGGTATGAAGTCAGTTTTCAAATATTCTAGGCCAATACTAATTTTGTGCCAATCATATATAGCAAAAGTATTGAAATGACAATATAAGAACATCTAAGGTAATTCAATGAATCCATATCCAAAGGCATGCCAATCATTGGGACAAGTCCTAACATGCCCTAACCAAATGAACTATGAACATATGTAATTCATTGAGTGAAGTTCTTATTGTCCATAAACGATGATATGAAGCTATCAAACAAAATTAAGCAAGTAACGTGCGTAGTAACATAACTTAATATGTCTAAGTTAAGAAAGTGATCAGAATGAGGTGTTAAAATAAGTGAGACAAGCCTCACTTACACCTAAGCTACTATGTTAAAAATACTCACAAATGAAGGTGTTAGAATGTGTGAGACAAGTCTCCTTAACACCAAATATGTTATGTAAGGACAATTCACATTTCATCAATGTAATGAAAAGGATGACAAGTCATCAATAGGATATGTAAATTTTACCAAAACGTACTCACCTATGAGAGTGCAAAGCTAATGAAGAGACCAATCTCTATATATACTCTAATGAAAATATTGAGACTGATGTATACTTAATACTAATGATGAGATGAGAAATCATCTATTGAGCTATGATGTCCTCATACTAGAGGCCAACTTCCATGACGTGTGATTTGAATGAAATAGAACATTATACTGAGCACCAATACTGAGCGATGATGCCTTCTTTTGGGAAGGGCGGAGGTTCACGTAACTCTCATGAGATGAGACTGTCCAGCATGCTGGGTATGGGTCTCCTTATATCTCCTAATCTTCAAACCTATATTGCTAATATAGGGATCTGGCGGGGTTCAAGTCCCATGTACGCTAGAATGTTTTGGGTCACTTTGGTCGGTGATTCCACCACTTTTCAGTATGGGGTAGACACTGGATTTCATGATTATCACATTATCTATGTCGGTTAAGGTTGGAGTTCCTCAATGTATGAAAGGTAATGAAATGAATGATACCGAAGGTGTTTGTTTAGGACAATCAGGAGGTGATATTAGATTTAACTAATGACATTAGGGTATTCTTTGTCATTGCACTTCATGATCCCGATGAGAGTCTTAAACTTCATCTTAAGTATACCTGGTGTTTAATTCATCCTACGAATGAGTGAAATTAATAATGTGAAGTACGAATGAATAAAATAAAACAAACTCTGTGTTTTCTAAAGAAGGCCCTTGGGTTGAGGTCCCATATGTTGGGCCCTTACTTGAGATGTCTTATGCTACATCAACGATTCAAAAGTCTCTTGTATATAAAATGTATTATATATAAAATATGAAAGTAATGAAATCAATGGCATGATAAGTAGAGAATTGGTTATGAAAGTTAATGAATATATAGTGTAAAAAATGAGTCGCTATAAGGTAGGGAAATAATTCTTTTGTCCTTGGATTACTTACATCGATTCATTCTCGGTATAGGACTACAATGAATCATTCATTTTGAAAGTAAAACATAGGAACAAAATTATTATTGAACTACACAACATGAAGAAGAAAAAGACTGAAAAATAATCTAAGTGTACAAGCGTAGCTCTCGGCCTAAGAGGATAAAAAATCTCAAATCTTCGCCCGAGTTGTTCTAAAATTATGTTGATGATACTAATTTTTTGTAATCATATATAAAATAATTTGTGTTCTTTGAATGCATTAAGAATACATCATATTCATACAACAATTCACATCTAACGAATTAGGAAAGTCTAATTATTAGACTTTCTAGAAATGACATGTTTGTTAGGAAGAGCTTTCATTGATCATGCATAGCTTTATATGTATGTGTGCATACACCCATACTTAGTACAAGTGGTGTCCTAACCCCCTACTACTTATAGTTTTTATAGGTGCATGTTAGAGGACAGGTTGACGACACTTGCAGCGGTTTGGACTTCAGCGTTTCTCCAAATCATTTGGTAGTATCTCATGATTTCGAGGATGCTAAAGATTTAGTCTAGCCTTAGTTTTAGACATATCTAGTCGATGTTGTCCATACTATTTCTTTCATAACTTCATTTTGAAGCTTTGTATATGGTGTATCATGTAATAATTATATGAAGTATATGTATAGTTCAAACATATAAAAAGTTTTACATTTTCCGCTTAAATTAACCGTATGAATGTGATAAATGCAAGAAGTGGCTTGTCTGCGACCTCTGAGAGGTCAACAACGCTGGTGGCGGTCCGGATTCAAGAATCTTGGTCGTTACAGTTGGTAGAATATTAGGCTCTGGACCCTTCACCTTTGGCAAATCTCCTTTAAAAAGACACTCAGATATGGAAGAAGGCATATCTCTAAAAGCCACTTCTAATTCTTCAATGGACAGATCAATACTATATACAATTGACTTAACCTTCAAATTTAGTGATATCTCACAAGATAGAGCTAAAGTTTGAGAACAGGGAGAGATTTCCATAGGTTGTTGTGCAAGAAATGTGACAAATAGTGTGGGGTGTGTTAGTATCACATCCGGGATTAACCCCTATATGTAACCGGCGTCATTGTCCTATTTATAGACTAACACTAGCCTTTTAGTCTCATGTCATTACATTAATAGCTAGAAATTGTGGAAAAATTTTAAACTTTTCATTACATTTACTTGGAGGTTTACATAGACCTCTACATACACATAATATAGTCGTATCGAGTATACATAAACCCTTCGTATAGAAAGGTTACATAGCGTTATACTTCTATTGCACATTATGATTATATAGAAAATATCATAGTCATAAAAGTTTTCTCATCCCATACAATGTATTTGGAATATATCAACTTTGGGCATAGCCTTACATCAATAACTAGACTCCATATAGGTCATACAAAAGTATAATACTCAATGGAAATGAAAGGAATGAAAGAGTTTTTAACAAGTCCGTAAGCTAGATAGTGGTATTGTCCTCGGAAATGGAGGACCTACTCTACATCGAACAAATGAAGAATCCAAGCATTCAACGATGTCACCTTTAAAACACTTCAAGGACCAGAACCTAAAATGTTTGGTGAAAGGGAAGAAAATGGGGTAATTACTCCACATGTACTAAGTATGAGACTATATGCACATATAATGTCAAAAAATGCTAAAAGTGAACTTCTAGTAAAAACATGTTATTTTACAAGTTTAAAGGTCTCATGTATAACTAAACAAGCCATACCAAACATGGTTACTACTCAAACAAGGAACAAACATCCCAACATACTTGAACCCATGTTATTACAACCCTTCCATCAAGGAATGACATCACCAACATGGTTAATGGTTAATCCCATTATATTAAGTAAAACATCTACTCATGAATCCTTAACAAGTCAACAAGTGCAATGACCAAGAGAAGTGCCATAACTACTCAATAAAGAGACCTTAATAAGAAAAAATAATCAATGCTAAACTTCACATAATATCATATTTATATATGCATTTCATCTTAAGAACAATATAACCTAACACATATTCACGAGTGAACTATTCAACAAATAGTATCACCAATGTGCAAGTTCAGCATATGGATATCATATATCACTATAACATAAACATACATATAAGAACATCCTCCTAAGACTTTCCTCAAGTCTAACTAGTCCAATGCTTTGGTAGAGTCCCATACCCCTACATCAACTAAGCTAGACCCTTTAGAATATCCTACTTAGAGTTCAAGTCCTTTAATTCATTATACCTTTTTAGCAACATCTTTCTCTAACCGACGTAGACCACAACAGCTAATGTGGAATATGGTGTCATAAAATACTACACCGAAGAATGTGGACTACTTGCCAAGGTAGTACCAAAACATGAAACATAACAACTATGTGGATCCACTAGCTAGAATTCCTATGTGGGCAACATAGTTCAAGAACTAGGAAATATAGTTGGGACCCTGTTTATGCACCATGCATTATAGTCTCCAATATCAAGAGTGATTTAGTGTTCCTACCTTCTCTATGTGGGAAGGGACACTCCTCTATGTAGTTCACTCGGTTCTAAGCTAGAGTCCCTTTTTGAAATGTCTTTAAGCCTTGAATTATCAATCATATCTTAATTTAGGTCAGAAGTTCTACCCCTTGTATAATCATCATCATCAATATCTCAAAAAATAATTGTACGAGTGTAAGTCCATTCATCACAATTCATAAAGGTGAGGTTAACACATTACATAAAATTTCATAATAAGGCACAATGGTATACATGACCACCCTTACAACCTTTACATCTTAGCAACCTCACAACCATAATCAAGACATTTCAATTCAACATCATACCACCCTATCATTCCTAATACAAGGCATACTCCAATATAATGTCATGACATAACCACAGTTAATCACAATTGGAAGTAAAGATAGAGATTCTAAGACTTACCAAGTCTTCCTGATAGTTCATCATAAAGGTCGTACCATCCACCCATAAGTCAACCCAATTAGTGGAGTAACATCATCACATAATGACCAATTTCACAATATACTTCATAACCTAAATCATATTTCGCAAATTTTCATGATAAGACTATAATTCAACAGAATTAGTATAGAGGTTAACTTCACAACAGGAGAAAATATTTCAGCACAATCAATACCTTTCCTTTGTGAGTATCCTTTAACTACTAAACGAGCCTTGAACCTTCTTTTGCCATCTAGTTCAGTCTTGATTATGAACACTCACTTGTTCAGCAAAGCTCTGTTCCCTGCAGGTAACTCAGTCAACACCCATATGTCGGTCTTCTCAAGTGACCTCATCTCATTATCCATGGCTTGATCCCACTTGATCTAATCCTCCACCTGTACGGACTCATCAAAAGACTCCGGTTCCCCCTCATCAGTCTTCAATAGATAGTGTAATGAAGGTGAATACCTATCTGGTGCCCTGATGGTTCTGGATGATCTTATTAACACCTTCTTAGGTGTAACTTGCTCCACTTCATATTCTTCAGTAAGAGTTGGTTGAGTGTCTGCTTCGGCATCTCTGGGGTTACTCTTCTCCAACTCAAACTCAATTCCCACTTGCTTTGTAATCTCTAGAACCTTCTGCTCTCTGTCCTTGTACAGGACAAACTCATCAAATGTCACGTCACAATGACTCAGGATCTTTCTGTTCTTGTAATCCCAAAACCTGTAACCAAACAAATCAGAACCATAGCCTATGAAGTAACACTTCACAGCCTTAGCATCAAGCTTGTCTCTCTTTTCTTGATCAACATGAACATAAGCAGTGCAACCAAAAATCCTCAAGTGTGAGTACTTGAGTTCTATTCCTGTCCACACCTCCTCTGGAATCTTGAACCCTAAAGGAACTGATGGTCCCCTGTTGATCAAGTATGCAACTATGCTCACAGCATCCACCCAAAATGTTTTGGGCAGCCCACAGTGTATCCTCATACTCCTTGCACGCTCATTAAATGTTCTGTTCATCTTCTCAGCAATTCCATTCTGCCTTGCCTTACCAGGAACTGTTCTCATCAATCTGATTCCCTCAGCTGCACAGAATGCCTTGAACTCTGATTTGTCATACTCTCCTCCATTGTCAGACCATAGGCATTTGACTTTCAAACCGGTCTGATTCTCAACTTCGGTTTTCCACTTCTTGAAAGTTGCAAACACATCTGACTTATGCTTCAAGAAGTAAGCCCATACCTTCCTGCTGAAATAATCAATGAAGGTAACATAGAATGTGGATCCTCCAAGTGATGATACTGGAGATGGTCCCCAAACATCTGTATGGACCATTTCCAACCGCACTTTCTTTGGCTCTCTAGGAGTCTTTGTGAAGCTTACTCTTTTCTGTTTGCCCATAACACAGCTCTCGCAAAGACCCATATCAACAGACTTCAGACTCTCTAATGCTACTTTTGCAACAAGCCTCTTCATTCCTTTAGCACTCATGTGTCCAAGTCTGTTGTGCCACAGACATGAACCGGAAGCACCTTTAGCAACAACAGCCATGTTAATACACCCTGCAGTGGTGTACAAGGTTCCAGATTTTGTGCCACGAGCTACTACCATAGCACCTTTAACAATCTTCCACGAACCTTTACCAAACTCTACTGCGTATCCCATGCTATCCAACTGACCAATAGAGATCAGATTTTTCTTGATCCAAGGAATATATCTGACATCCTCGAATGTCCACTGGTTTCCCGAGGTGGTGTTTTTGCAAACATCCCACTTACCTTCAATCTCCAAGGCTTTATTGTCAGCAAGATACACCTTTCCAAAATTTCCAGATTTGAAATTTTTAAACAAATCCTTGCTTGAAGACGAATGGAAAGATGCACCAGAATCCAAAATCCATGATTCAATCGGGCTGTTTACACTAAGGATTAGAGCATCCCCAATGTCCTCTACTGAATTTACAGAATCATTGTCATCTCCAAGTTTCTGATTCTGTTTCTTATTCGACTTTGTACAGTTATCCGAAAGTTCCCTTTTTCTCCACAGTTCCAACAAGTCACGTTTGATCTGTTCAGGGATTTTCCTCGATTTTTTGATTTTGATCGACCATGCTGATTTTGGCCTTTCGTCTTACTTCTCCCCCTTCGGTCAACGCTGAGAGCAATGCACGATGAATCTCCCACTTCTCGTTTGTGAAAACTTTCATTAAGAACAACATCACAGATTTCATCAAACATCAGTTTCTCAGATCCACGGGAATTGCTAAACACGGCAACAACAGTATCCCAAGACTCGAGAAGAGATGACATCAAAATCAACGCCTTAATTTCATCTTCGAAATCAATATCCACAGAATTGAGTTGACTCACAATCATATTGAACTCGTTTATATGATCAGAACGGATCCAGTCTAAGACATCTGTAATATGAACAATCTACACATCAAATATACCTTGTTCATTGCCGATGGTTTTTCATCCATGTTTGACAGTGGCTTCAATAGACCGGACGTAGTCTTCTCCTTCACAATGTTGAACACCATGTTTCTTGACAAAGTCAACCGCATCAACCCTAGATCCTAGCGATCCTTAACGTTCCACTTCTCCTCCATCATGGATTCTGGCTACACGCCGGTCAATGGTTAGTGAAGATCTTTCTAGTACACATAATCTTCGATCTACATCTTCAAGAAACTGAAATCGGATCCATCAAACTTCTCACTTCCAAGCTTTGACCTATCCATCTTCAGTGATCGTGTTGAATCTCCTTAGCTCTGATACCAGTTGTTAGGATCGAATTCACGCACACAAACTTGATGAATGAATAACACAAGAACTTTGAAGAGAATGAGATGAGAGATATAGAGAGAGAAAGAGAAAACCCAATATTTCGTGGTAACACCCCATGAGTAAACTTCCACTGCGGTGAGGTATATTTATATTAATAAATCAGAGTATTTTTTGTTACAGAGAATAAATAGAGAATAAATAGTAAAGCCTAACACCAGAAACCACAAAGTAATGAACAATATAACCAAACTTTCTGATCAACACTCATCACTAATAAAGAATAACAATTAAGCCATACTCTAACGGACAAACAAAGTCCAAGAAGTTATGCAACACATGCAATATAGAATAACTTCTGACTTGAGTGAAAACAAAAGAATGTGGGAAACAATTTAATATGATTAAAATAATATTAAAAGGCTCTCACTATATCATAAAACCAATAATTCCCCACTCATTTCAATATTTGATAAGAGAGTATATCAGCTATAGGAAGAATACTATGCATAATTAAGGTGTGCTTTGCATTGAATCTCTACTTAGTAAAACAATAACTTTTACTCCAGAGACGTAGTGGTCTTTGAGTTGAAATATGAATGCTTAAGGGAAATAAAATATCACTATCCACATATGATTATGAAGGTGTTGACGAGTTTTAAAGACACGACGTTATGTCCATTTGCTATCCTGGTTTCGTGAGTGTTTTTGAGAATAAGACAATTCCTATAGGAAGCGACCTACTTCAACAC
This sequence comes from Solanum chilense, assembly GCA_032847665.1. Taxonomy (NCBI): domain Eukaryota; kingdom Viridiplantae; phylum Streptophyta; class Magnoliopsida; order Solanales; family Solanaceae; genus Solanum; species Solanum chilense. The sequence continues at coordinate 49,470,282 of CM064969.1, read as the reverse complement.
ATCACATAGGTGAAATTCGTCGAGAGTTCTCCTGTAAGCTTAGCACACCACCCATACGGGCTACAAATATTCATTAAGAGTTTTACCAACTCAACCTTAATAAACTATAGGAAACAATGCACTCACATCATAGGGATGGAATAAAATAAGTAGTGCATTTTCTAAATAATCATCATGTGATTAGTGTTTTACTATGATCCTGTTTCTAAGATTTGTAGTCCCCAGGTTGGGTTTCCTCGTATATGACTCAAAGATTTGTAGGCTTCAATCTCATTCCCCTCAATGTGCACCAAACCTTATCTCTCGTTAAGGCCTTAGTAAGAGGATCTGCAAGATTATCACAAGATTTGACAAAATCAACATTAATGGTTCCATTTGTTAAATACGATCTTACATTATTGTGTTTCCTCCTTATAAGTTTGGATTTACCATTGTAATAATGGTTTTGAACTCTACCAATTACAGTGGTGCTATCACAATGAATTTTAATAGGAGGAATTGATTTTTCAAAATAAGGTATATGAAATAATAAATCTCTCAACCAATTTGCATCATCAATAGCTTAGGATAAAGAAATTAGTTCAACTCCATGGTAGAGTAACTATTATCGTTTTCTTTTTCGATGTCCAACAAACAAAACCACCATCTAGTGTGAACACATAACCAGTGGTCGAACATGAATCACCTGATAAAGTGTTCCAATCTGCATCATAAAAGTCTTCAAGTATAGCAGAAAACTTTTTATTGAACAAACAACAATTTTTTGTTCCAATTTAATATCTCATAACTCTTGTTAGAGCATGCCAATAATCATTACCTAGCTTACTTATAATCTTGAAAAGTACTCCTACTGCATATGCAATATCAGTCCTCGTGAATCAGTCACATATCTCAAACTTTCGATTATACTAGCATATTCCTTTTGGTTTACTACATCATTTTTAGTTTCAACAAGAAATAAGTGAACACTTCAATCAAAAGGAGTAGCAACATGCTAGTAATCATGAAAGTTATAATTTTTTCAAGATTTTCTCAACATAACGTGACTAATGAAGGAAAATTCCAGCACATGTTCTTTATTTTTATTCCAAGGATAAAATTTGTCTCACCAAGATCTTTCATATCATAAGAACATTTTTAGATTCATTAATAACATTCATGTTAGAGCCAAAGATCAATAAATCGTCAACATATAGGCAAATAATCACATGTGAATTATTCCAAGACTTATGGTATATGCACTTATAACATTCATTTGTTTTAAAACAATTTTCAATCATAAGTGAATCAAATTTTTCATGTCATTCCTTTGGTACGTTGGTTTGCTTCAACAAAACACTCGGGTTGATCTATATAAATTTCTTCATTTAGGTCTTCATTTAGAAAAGCAATTTTTACATCAATTTGATGAATTTGCAAATCAATAATTACATTCATAGCAATTAAAAGTCTTATAGATGTAATTTTGTTACGGGAGAAAAAGTATCAAAATATTCTAAACCTTCTAGTTGTTTAAAAACCTTTTGGAACTAGCCTAGCCTTGTATTTATTAATAGAACCATCCTGTTTCAACTTTTTCCTCAAGACCCATTTCCAACCGATTGTTTTGAAACTTGGTGGTAAATCAACTAGCTTCCTAGTTTTATTAGAAATTAGTGTTTCCATTTCATCATTTACAACCTCCTTCCAAAAAATAGAATCATGTGAAAATAATGTTTCTTTCAAAGTTAGAGGGTAATCTTCAACATTAAACACATAAAAATCAGGACAAAAATCTTGTTCTACTATAAATCTTTTACTTCTTGTTAACTCAAAATCATTAACTTATTTAATTTTAAAAGTTGAAGTACAAGAACTAGGTAGTGAAATAATATTTTTTTTAATATGTTGACAAACAATATTTTTTGAATCAAAAGGAAACTTATTTTCATGAAAAAATATTATCACCTAATTCTATCACAATATTATCTTCAAGATAAAAAAATTTATAGGTTGTACTATTTGAACCATAACTAAAAAATCACAAGTAGTAACTTTTCTATCCAACTTTGTAATCTTGGGATCCATTAGCCTCACAAAGGCTACACAACCCATATAAGCAGTTAAGGTAGCTTTACCCAAAAATTTAAAGGTGCATGTGACTCAATAATCATGACATTAGTCAATTCAACTAATGTTGTATTTTTCCGTTCTGCTACTCCATTCGATGAAGGAGAGTAGAAGGAGTATTTTAATGAGTTATTCCCAATGATCTAACAAAAGAATTAAGCTTATTTGACTCATATTCATGACCTCTATTACTTAAAATTATTTTTATTTTTCTTTCAAACTGATTTTCAACCTCATGGAGATAATTTTTTGAAATTTTCAAAAAACATCACTATTATTTTTCATCAAGTAAACATATGTAAAATTATAAAAATTATCAATGAAAGTTATAAAATATCTATTACCTCCACGACTTGGAATCCCACGAAGTTTACAAATGTTTGTATGAGCTAATTCTAACAAATTAGTTTTTCTTTTATCTAGAAAAGGAGATCTTTTAGTGATTTTAGATTTACTATAATCCTCACACTTTTCAAAAAAAAATTTAACCATTGGTATTAATCATAATTTACTCAAAATTCCAACATAACAATCATTAATATTACTTAAACGGGCATGCTAAAAATTGGTAGAAGAAAACATATAAGCTGAAGTAGAAGTTTTACTCATCTCAACATTCAACATAAACATCTCATCACATACGTACCCCTTCCCCACAAAAATACCCTTTTTCACTATTGCATATTCATCACATTCAATAATCTGTTTAAAGTATGCTTTATTAAGTATCTAACTAGACATCAAATTTTTTCTCATGGAATGAGTATAAAGTACATCTTTTAATGTGAATCCTTCCAAAAGTAAAACACAATTTAACATCTCCTTTTCCAATCAATCGAGTAGTGTTAGCATCATCAAGTATTATGGTTTTGGGATCCTCAAAATGAGTATTTTTTGAATCAGTCTTTGTCACAACAGACATGACAGTTTGCACTAGAATCAGCCCACCATCCATCAAGATTCTTAACAATGTTTATGTCAGTAAATCAACGCCACAAAAGATTCTTTAGTAATTTTTGCGTGAGTATTAGGACCACATTTCAGGAATTTTTCAATATCGAGCAATATGCCCACTCTTGCCACAAACAAAGCATGGTACATTTTCTTGAACTTGTTGATTTTGTGCTTGGTGATGTTGACCATTATTTTTCTTGTGAGGTCTACTATTATGTTTCTTGAATATTTTCTTCTTAGGTTTAAAAGAAGTATTTTGTTAGTTTCAATAGTAGTATTATTTGAATTAATTTAATTTACGTTCGTTGTGATTTTGCTTCTTCTTCCATGCGGATTTTCATTATCAAGGTTTCAAGCGAGATTTGTCTGTATTTGTGGCGCATAGTTTTTTGAAATTCCTTTAAAGAAGGTGAAAGTTTATCTACTATGCTACAAAAAATAAGTAATTTTCAATTTTTAAACTCTTCGAACTTAAGCTCTCCAACAATCATAATAAAGACTTGAGCTTGGTCTACCATTGATTTGTTGTCCACCATTTGGAAATGAAAAAAATCTATTAGATGCATATTTTTTCACTCCATCCTCTTCGATATCATACTTCTTCTGCAAATCTTTCCAAATATTCTTTGCACTAGACAAAGTTCTATCATAATAATCATAAAAAATATCACACATACAATTAAGAAGATAATACCGACACATATAGTAATTACAATCATACTTTTCCACTTTCACTATATGAGAAATAGTTTCATCATCATTCATAGAGGTGATGTCTTCTTTATTGAGATTTTTCTCAGTTAACACATAAAAAACATTGAAAAGGCTGAAGTAGAAAAGTACTTTACGCTTTAATCTCTTAAAATGATTACCAGTGAACCGAAATTACTTGTTAAGGTATCCTATCTTGACGTCTGCGGTTTTTTTAATAGTATTCATGTTGAATCTCCTTAATATTGTTAGTGAAAACTTACAATATAACAAAAATACAAGATTACAACTTAAAATGAAATGAAGAAACAAAAATCTCTTCAGGCTGAGGCGCGAATATCTCGCTCTCTTTAAGGTGATTCAAGTCCCTGTAGCAAATGTTTTCACCAGTCCAGCAGTAATACTGGTTGACCTATCCCCTCCAGGATACAACATCCTACACAAAAATATAACTCAACAACTCTATATAAGAGTTGAGTCCAAAGTTACACAATTAAGAACAACTCCTTTAAACTAATAAGAACTATTTTAGACAAATTTTATGAACTCTATATTTTCTTGTGTATTCTATGTATAAAACCAAATGAAAACCACCACTATTTATATTAGAAAAAGTATTCCTAGTAGTGAAGAGGAAGATAAATGGTGTAGTAAATTGTAAAGATAATTACCTTAGGACTTACTTAGATTACAAAGAATAACGGAGGAACAAAGTATGAGATAATGGAGAATGAATGTGCACAAGTAATGACTATTTCCAATTCTTCCAGAAACCACAAAGTAATGAAAAATACACCTTAACGTTCTGATCAGTATTCATCACTAATCAAGAATGACAATTAAGTCATACTGTAACGGACAAATAAAGTCAAAGTAGTTGTGCACCATATGTAATATAGCATCACTTATCACTTTAGTGAAAACAAAAGAATGTGGAAAACAATTTAATATAATTAACATTGAATCAAAAGGCTCTTAAAATCTCACAAAACCAACATATCCAATGTTAGAAATCATGAAATTTGGAGTCTATATCCATTTAACGAATGGCTTTGTAATATTTTTGAAATATGGCGCATTAAAACGAACCACCGTGAAAGACTAATTGGAGGCCTCAACTTTAGTAGAATCTCTAACTGAATAAGAAGCTTTCCTATATGGAACCTCTTAGATATATAACTTAGCCTAGCGTAACCGTTTCCATTTTTTGTATTACATATGAAGATGTTTTCAGGTGTTATGTTCCCATTTTTAGAATTATTATATCATTAATAAGCAACACATGTTTTGAAAAACAAAGTTTGTATTTGCTTATCATAACACTAGAATATTAACCCAAAATATTGAGTTGTTCGGTTTGATTCCATAGAAATTGAGTCTCAACTCACACAGAACCTTACATTTGTATCAGTAATTTGATCTTTATGACTGGTGAGTTGTAGCTATGGTTGAAGGAACTCAATCTAGACTGGTAGAATACAAGATTTCAAGGTATGATGACGTACTGGATGCTAAGTTGCTGGGACTCGGGTGCGGGTATCCGATACGAATACGAATCCGAGAGTCGGATTCGGATAAATTTAAATTTTAAAGATTCAGGGGTGCGAATTCGAGTATAGATTTGAGTGCGGGAATTCGTCCAAATTATTCAATATCATAAAATATAGTTATAATAATAATAATATTAATTTTTTTTTTAAAACCCTATACCAAAAAGCATATCTATTAAAGATGTACAAGTTTAAAAACATAAATTAATTATTACTAGTTACAACAGTAATTAATAAAAAAAAATTCTAATTGATTTTACTTATTATAAAAATTAAATATTCATTATAGCCTAATAGTTAGATGATACAATTCACTAAAGTGTTTTGTTTCCCTTTCTTCTCCGACTAAACACCTCTCTTCTCCAAAAAAACCCTTTGACTTTATATGCCCCTTTTAAAGAAAAAAAAGTTACTCCCTTCTTTTTCAAGAACAAGACTTTGAATTATTTGTTCTCTCCCATGGATCCTTAACCTCCTTTCTATTCTTGTACAAGAATTCTTTTGTATGGAGTAATCAGACCTTGTGATAATTTCGTAGGATAAAAGTAATCTAACTTTCGCCGGCGATGAAATTAATCTTTTCTTCCTCATTTTTTCGTCTCTAGTCAAAGCATCCGGATCCGTTAGACCGAATCTCACCCTTACCCTGCATTCGCACAAGTCTAGCTCAAGACGGGTTCAACTACTATCTAAAGTGTGAGCGCAAAATGGATGAGCTCCTGCAGAATCATAAAGTAGTTTATAATACCCCAATCAGGATTCAGGGTATGCTTTGGTTGATAATTGATAGGTTTAATAATCATGAAAGGATGCCTCCTCGAGGTGCAGGTGACCATCCACAAGGAGATGGCAACCTTTCCGTTCCAGCTCAGAATAATCGACAAAATGGGCTTAGATAGTTGTCATTCCTCCTTCTAAGTTATGGCTTGAAATTGTGACAGATACTGTATAGAATGGATGAGAACGAAAAAGTGGAGTCTGCTGCTCTTTGATTGAATGGTTTGGATAAGGCATGGTATCATTCATTAGTTTTGAGTAGGGTTTTTGTCTTCGTCCAATTTCATAGAGGAGGTATGTGATAGATTTGGTGTGAGATACTTAAATTATATAGAGGAGGAGTGTAATAAGCTCAAAATGTCTGAATCTTTGGGTATTATTCTAGACAAATTTGAATATCTTAAACTCAAACGTTTATAAGAAATCCTACTCTTTTTCAGTCTTTTTTATTTCAAGTTTTATTGGGGGATTAAAAGAAGAGATAAGTTTTGTTATGATTTTTAAGCTCACCTCTCTTAGGTTTGACATTGAGTAAGAAATAATTCAAAACAAGGATATTGAGGTTGGCCTTAAGAAGAACAAAAATACATTCAACCCTATTGGAATGCAGATGTTATTAAGTGCACTAACATGATGAAAACTAGGACTAGCTCCTTCACGTTGAGCCATGAGCTTTCTGAATACATGAAGAATAATCACATGTGTTATACATATGGTGATATGTATGGACTTGTAGATCAATGCAAGAGGAAACAACTAAACTATTTCATAGGAGAACTTGAACCTAATAAGGTAATAGAAGAAGCTAATGCAGAGGTTGTGTATATCACTTGCAATATAATAATTGAAGGTCAAATAGAACAAGAGATGCAAGAAGTTTGGTGTCTAAGTTCACTCTCACGAAACTCTATGGGGGTAAATCCTATTTTGGTCAAAGGAATTGTGAAAAATAGGTATCTAGTCATACACGTATACTTTTGAATCACATAGAACTTCATTGATAACAGTATTGTTAGGGAGACCTGTCACAAAAGTGAGTTGTTGTCCTCCTATAAGAGTGACAGAGTTAGATAGGAGCTAAGTCATGTGCAGTTCACATGACCAAGCGTTATCTTGGAAGATGAAGGACACACCCCACTTTATTGCTTTAGGAGGAACTGACATAGTACTTTGTAGTGATTGCACTAGCAACATACAATAATTAATAAGATAAGTAAAAGTAAATATGGATTGTACTAAAAACATAAACTCTTTAAACTCTCTTTCAAAAAATTACAATCTAAATAATATATTTCAAATCTCAATTTCTTTTGAGACATAATATAGTTTTAGAAATCTATAAAAACTCATTTTGGTCTATGATAAAGAAAAGAAAAGTTTGATGCTTCAATAAGTGCACAGTAAATATAGAGAAATTCTTGCTGGATCAAGCTCCCAGAAACCATGCAAGCTACCAACTCTCTATTTTATCAGGAGAAAAACAAAAATTTGATGAGAGAACTTGAGATGCTCCGATACACATATTTCCACTACTTTGTCAGCCTATTGTTCTTCCACTTGAGCCTTGTAGACAAACTTGAAGCCTTTTACCAACGCCAAGAACTTCACATCTACATAATTATCATAAAAATCTACTATTTCAACAATCTCATATTCAAAATCTTCTAGATTATTACCTTCATCAGTTGAGCACTCCTGTTTTTGTATGCTGCCCAAACATCACCTATTATTGGGAAGATGTTGTATACACCCTTCTTAAAAGGTTATGTAGCTACTACATGTGAATTTTTTTTGTTACATTGCATTTGTTCATATTACTATTTATAAATTTAATCATTTCACAACCAATTGGCATTGGTTTACGATGCCACTTATTGTACTTTTAGGGACTAGAAATGCATAAAACCATGCCACATGCAACACAAATTTAAAGGAGAAGATCTATATTATTTATCTTCCTATAGTACCGAGGAAATGAATCTTGATCAATGTATATCGCCTAACAATAATTTATTTGAAACATCTCTGGCGATCTCTTATAAGAAAATTTGTAAAACTCGGGTTCAGGAACAAGATAAGGTACTAATGCAACCTTTTTTCATCAAAATTCATAGAGTCCACGAAATTAGTTGTCTCTCATTGGTCTATGGATGAAGCAGAAATGCCTAATTGGTTGGTAGATAGGAGGCAGGGTCTAGTCCGAAGGATCCTTCAGGAAAATTATCATTCTCCATCATCTCTTCAAGAATTCCTCTAGTCATGATTGCCTCTTTTGCAGTCCATCAGTAGTCTAGGATGAAAAAAGATCAATCTTTTATCATAAATATAAAAAATTTATATAAAAAAAATCAAATCTCAAACCTTAGGATTAAAGAACATCACAAAAATGATAAATGATCACTCTTTGATTGGGACGAAATCAATAATGAACTTGACTTTGATTACTATTTGGAAAATACAGAAGGTTGATCAAAAAATTTACACTGAAGATGATAACTTGAGTTGTTTGAGAATGCAAATGAAAGAGGATTGACTGGAAAGTGAGACTGAAGAAATTTGTATATATAGGAAAATTGTAAAGAATATTGAAATACATTATTTTTTTATGAGTACGATTGAGTAGGATTACTAATTGCTGTTAATTGTTTGCAATATTTTACCTGATTTAAATTGATGAGTAGGACAAGGATAAATTTTTACCTTTATTTGATTTAGCTAGGTAAATTGTTCGTGCTTCCGCAGTGTCAACAACATAAATAACCTGCTTTTTAACATTTTATAATAAAATTATTTTCAAGTGAGTACAACCCTACTACAAATTTCTGAATATTTTATCCAAAGATGAAATGAAATATTTTTTTAAATCTTAAAACCAAAAATATTTGATTATATGAGTATGCATTTTGTTGTTTATTCTTCATTTTACTATAGTTATTCATCACTAATGTCTTTAGAAAAAGTATATAATTGTTTATTGTATATATTTGTATTTTAAAAAAGTGATACAAACATTTTATTCATTAATTGAGAGAGTTTTTCTCCTAATCAAGTCCTGTAGATACAAAATCAAAATATCTTACATCTTATATAATTAGTTGTGCACTTGATAAGTTAATTAAAATTTACAAAAACATCTCGTGGAATTTAATGGAATAACGTATATCACTTAAATAATTTTGTCTAAATAATATTTTGGCAGTTCCCTTTATTCAAAATCATTCGAAGTCGATGACACTACTTTGATAGGAAATAGACATATTTTTTTCATAGAGTCAAAACATCCAGGTCTGACCCCCTCAAGGGGTGGTCGCCGAGGATGACCCGACTATTGGCCAATAAGCTGCCTAAGGAAACAACCAATTTCACTTACATAAAAACAGTTCACATTGCAGACTTATTTCACAAAGGACGAAAATGTTTGGTCCACATAGTGGAAATTTTGCGGATTCTACTCTCTCAAAAATTAAATTGGAAAATCTTTTGGGAATAGCTCTTTAACGCGGGCTTGTTTCCTGGCAAAAAATTCCGAATTTTGAAGTCAAATTTGACATCACTAAAAAGTCAAATTATGTGAGGGGTCTTTTTTTATTTTAGGTGAAGGTTATATATTGATTTTAAATCAGTTTTACACCACTTTTTACCCACTCAAATTAGATCTCCAAATCAAAACCCAAAAGCTCTTCATTCTCTCTCTACCCATCCTCTATTAAAGAAACATTAAAGCTTGAAGAAGAATACCAAATCCCCCAAGTTATCTACTCAAATGTGTGTCTAAGGTATTCATAAGACATGGATTCTTTTACTATTGGGATTCTTTTCTCCAAAAGGTCCATTCAAAGATGATTTAAAATCATCCAAATTCAAGAATTTTCTCAACAAATGGGTTTCCTTCTAAAACATAAATCGTGGGTTAATTACGATGAATTATGATTATTAGTGTTAATTAAGGGTGCATTTTTAGGAAATTGATGTTGTTTAATGGATGTTGTGTTTTATCTATGTTCTTCACCGAATTTTTTTCCCTAAATCTTGGACCTTGCTTATGTATTGATTCGAAATGATGAATGTATCTAATGTTAGACTTATGTTAATTATGTTATTACATCATGGACTTCCTATTGTAATTTATTCTTGTTTTTGGTCCTATTTCTTCATGAATCCATATATGTCTCCCTAACCCTAACACTAATCTTTGGATTATACAAAATTGATGGCTAAAGAAAATCACTACAAAAAAAAGTGTTTAGCGACGGCCAAAATCCCTCACTATGTGAAAGAAATTCCGTCAGTAATCACAATTAGCGACATAATAGGAATAGAATATTAACTGTTGCTGTTATGCTCGTCAGTAAGTTCTTTGTGACGAAAAATGAGTTCTGTCACAAGTTTAGTGATGTCTTAGTGATGAATAACTTCTGTCACCATATGTTAGCGAAAAAAAGTTTCTTCATTATATTTAAGTAATTTTGTTGCTAATTTCATAATTTTATGACGAAAAATATGTTTCGTCTCAATTTTAGCTACGTCATAGTGACGAAACATTTCGATCGGCACATGTTAGCGACAAAAAGATTCTTCATTATATTTACATAGTTTTGTTGCTAATTTCATAATTCATTTTGTTATTTTGGATAAATTTGCAACAAAATTTCCGTCACAACATATTTTGTAACAACATATTAGGCCTTTAACAATTCATCGCTGATCCGTCCCCAACATTCTTTTTACAGCAACGACCAAATAGTCGCTAAATTTGTTTTTAAAATGGTTCTTATATACTGCTGAAATATTAAAATTTCTAAATACTCAAAAATTAACAAACACTAATATAAGATAATACCCATAAACGATGTTTTCACCTTCTCATCATTAATAGGAACAAGATGACTCCTTAGTGTAGACATCATTATCTTTATAAAATCTTCCATATTTATGTCGATATTGGTTGAGTCAATGTATGTGGTAATGATGATGACCCACAATGTTTCTGCCCATAGTAAATTTTTGCTTCAGATCTAAGACCGTATATTCTTCTTTTCTTTTCTCCTCCCGCAACTTGGTAATATGATTCATATTGATCAATATCAGTTTCAGACAATGTTATTTCTTCATATTTTCCTATAATAAGTAGAGAAAATGAGAAAGCATTAATGATATGGAACAAACCAAGTTTTGAAGGAAAATACATAAAATATACAAAATCATGCTCAGTATACTGTAGAGAGTGGAAGAGACACTAAAAATAAAGATGTCCCGTTCAGGTAATTTTAATACTATTTTGTATGATTCTTTAAAATATATCAGCTGTTCTTTACAAACATAAAAGTAGTATATGTGAGTGCATGATGAAGCATTCTTTTGAAATTTAGCAAACTGATAGAAATAAAATACTTCACAAGTTGACTTCTCTACTTATGCGAGGAAAATAGAATTCATAGATGTGTACACCATTTGTCTAGAATTTTGCATACCTTCTAAGAGAACTTATCAATACCATCAAATCAAATCATGTACTTGACAAAAGACACATCTCTACCTTGTGTACTAGTTGTTGTGTCTGTGGTAATAAACAGTGGGTAGCTAAGTAATTGCTAAGAGAATCCACCCAAACAGAAGATCATGTCAAGATGAGCTATTTCTTATTAAAATAGGTGTCAAGTAAAAGTGTAATAGTTTTAAGCATGAGTTTGTACTTTTAGCAACATAAAATTATATCCACAGCCGTAAAAGCAGTTCCCTAGAGTATTAGCATTATGGAACAATGGGATTTGCACTCTTTGCTACACCCTTGTGGTTAATAATTATATGCTAATTGGGACTTCTATCACACATACAGTGACAACTAAATATTCAGGGAAATCCACGTCCCCATCACCCCACCCCAACACGCGCTAAGCTCAATAGTGAGTGACTTTTGGAAGCAAGAGTCACAGTAAAACAACACTAGAATCACACCAAAACAACACTAAAATTGCACCTGAAAGGCCTCAAAATAGTGAAAGTATTTTCTCTCTAAAATTATACTAGAATCGCATCGAAAATTCTTGAAACATCATTTGAACTATACCACACAGTAGCAACAAATAAACTTTGAAACAGGAAAAAATGCACCATATAGTGCAGTAGGAAAGAACCGAAACACCTCCAAGTTTTAGAATCACATGGATACATCGAGAACGCTCACTAACAAATGTTTTTCCATCATGTCCATGCATATGAATAAGCAAATGTAACTCACTTGGCATGGGACCTCGGCCTTTTTCAATAGCCTATACAAAAGAAATCACGTTATATATATCATATAAGAAAAGATGTTAGTTACAGATTTTGTAGAATACATGTATACTCACAAGTTACTTGCATGTTCTACGATAGAAATAGAGCCACCAGTGTGAGTCCCAACAATAGTTTCATGACTGCCACGAAGATTTTGCAAATTAATTTCTAGTTTGCGAATAGACTCTGCACTTCGCCAAAGCTCCAGAACATTCTTCTGTGTAAAAAGAGCTAACTTGTTTAGTTACTCTCATTTGGTGTAGATGGATGTGTCTCAGAGATGATTGGGATGATTCTCGGAGTTGACGTTACAATAATGGTTGGGGTACCACATTTTCGAGGAGAAAATCTAGTGGGCTTTGGAATAATCGGCATGCTTACATGAACAACATGATTACTCATACCTGAGGATTTTCTACGACTGTTGCCTCTAGCCATATCTACAAAAAAATATAACATTGTTGTTAGATAATTTGGAACAAAGATGAAATATGAGAATTGTCTCTGTAAGAGCTTGTTGATATGAAATCTATCATGTTCTTCTGATAAGGCTCAAGAACCTGATGGTTACACAATCACTGTCAACTAATGTCATTCAATTCAAAGAAATGATAAAAAAATTACATTACAATAAGTCTCCCAAAGAGTTAATTAGGAACTGAAATAAGAACTAAGCACACGTAGTTCAATGACAAGAGCTATTTCTTTTTAAATCCTAAACTGAAAAGCAGAAACTACAACATATTATCCTCGATTGAAAATCAGCAACAAACAAATAATAGTGAAAATAAAATAGCATATAATTTTTGAGACTTGGGATTAGGATCTTCCTCCATTGAAGGTTCAAAAGGATGAAACGACTCATGCTCATTATTGCAAAAAGATTGCCAACTTGATCTTAGGGAGAGTTAGTACAAGCTGCATCTAAAATGATTTGACGGTATGGATTATAATATCCTAATTTAGGCTTAGCACCACCATTAAAATCTTGAAATCTCACCAATCATATTTTTTTCTCTTTGATGTTTCCATATAAGATAGTTATCAACAAATCAAGATTTATAAAGGTAATGCTTAATTGTTTCAACATCCATGAACCTAAAGTTGTGACATTTCTTACATGGACATCTAACCTTATTACCGCTCATACGATTCTGTTGCAAACATGCAAATTGGATAAATTAATCCACTCCCATTCCAAAACAAGAATTTACATTATGTCGACCATTCAACCTCTCATACATCCAAGCACGCTCTACATTATTCAGGTTCCTACCAAAATTTAAATTTACAAGAATAAAAAAAAACACTAAAAAGCACAAATTCTGGACCAGAAGGTACTCTTATTCATATTCATATGCTTACAAACAATGATAATGAAGAACAAAGCGAAGGGTAGTCACCAAAAATAGATTCAAACAAAAGGAATAAATAAGCGTCAATATTCAATACTAAACGATAAAAGCCAACTTTCACATTAATATGAATCAAAAAACTCCATTAAGAACACATATATAGCAAATTAAAGTCATCAATTCTCATCTACAAGAAACAGTGATACAACAACCGACTAGCGTGTCATATCATGAATAGAAGAAGACAAGGAGAAGATTACGGAGGAAATGTTACCTTTCTCTAGACAGTGACGAAATAGTGAAAAGATTGGAGATTTGTTATCACTTTTATCTTGAGATATTGAGAATTTCCTCAAGAAAAGTAGAAACAAGCAAGGTTAGAATCTAAAAACAATCTAAAAAATATTCAAAATCAGAAATTAGAGGAAAGTAGAAGCAAACAACACTAATGAAAGAAAGTAAAATATTAAATACAATAGTTAACTCAATACTTTCAATACTAAAATAACATATACAAGGAAAACACATACATTTCATCGAGATAGTGATAAAAGTTTATAGCTAACACTTAAACCTTTAGAAAAAACCGTATCAAACAACTAGAGTTGAAGCTTCTACTAAAAATTTCATACATAAGAAGAGACTAAGAACAATATAAAATCTCTTCTTTTGATAATGATCGTAGAAGCTAATTTGAGCCATTGAAACATCTCATTTTCTTATCTCATATCTCACTGTTGATGCTGAAGTAGATAGAGCACAAACTCTTTTCGTAAAACATCATTAAGATATGTACTCATTATTAAAATCTAATAGCTAAATCATGTCATTATCTATTTATCTTTTTTGGATTCTCTTTTTCTATCAATTTTTAGTGAGTTATAGTGATAAGATTTGCTAAGCTACCTGCAATGCCCAACGAGAACATACAATAAATAAATACAAGAATCTTATAATGTGTACATCAATACCAAGTAACATTTTATTTTTTAAACACTGCCTACAAGTTTTAGGTGGTGAAGCAGAAGATGAACTTCCATCATAATTGAGTTTACTGGCGATTTTTCATTCTTAGAGTGAGTTCAGTAGACAATGTGGTTTCTCAATATTCCTAACATCACATATCGAAAAAAATTTCCAAATGACTAATGTTCTTCCCTGATAACCCCATCCCATTTCCCTAGTTATTTTTCACCAAATACAATTCAAAACCCTCCTATTCACTGCACTAGGAGCTCAACGAACATATAAAAAAAGAGAAATTACTAAAGGTAGAAGCTCACCTTTAAACTAAAGATAATGGAGACAAGAGCAATTTCACTGTGAACCTGAGACGAGAATAATTTTACCTAACACGGGAGAAATTGAAAGGAGAGGGAGACGATAGCAATCAAAAGGAGAAGAAGACGGGAGAAATTGATTCTTACGTCTCACTCAGCTGCTGCGCTGCTTTTGGGAGTTTTCACTGATATAAAACTTTTTTTAAGGATTGTAACTTTTGTTTCCTTTTTTTGGCTTCAACGAATGATGACGTGGTAAAAATCATTGCAACAAACTTCACGACAAATTCTGATATCCGTCGCTATAAATAAATAAAATTCTTTACGTTAATTTTTAGCGACAGATATTTCCATCACTACCTAATTTAAGTTCCATAAAAATATATTTATATTCTAGCGACGCTTGTCCATCAATACTTCAGTCACAATATATTATTAAATTTTTAACACTTAGTTTGTTGCAAAATTTGTAGTGAAATTTAAGGCGCCAATGTTTCCCGCTATTATTTCACGACAAAAAACGTATTCCATCGCCAATCCATTGCTATATTTTTACATTAAAAAAATGTTTGTATATTTTGCAACGACATGACTACTTCGTCGCTATTTCGTAGTTATATATATATGGAATTGATTACGTCGCTAATATCAGTAGCTAAACATTGTTTTTTTAGTGAATGAAATTAAGGGTGTTCTTATATACTAGGTTATTATATTATGAGGATGATGGGTTGATGGATATTTATCATGTATTTGGAACTGAGTCTTGAATGAATTTCATGAAGGTCCTTGGTAATACCTTCAATATCATGAGCTAGTTATTGCTATTATGTTATTGTTTGTATAGTCTTGGTGTTGTTGGTGAATTCAAGTATGAATTATGAAGTTATGAAGGTTTGATCATCTTATGAATGTTATGACTTGAGAGATGATGATAAGTGTTTTAATATGTGAAATTGAAGGTAATTCTCCTACACATCTTATGATTATGTTAGGAAGTAATGATCTATCATGATGTTGGTTTTGATGAAAGGGCATTCTCCTCATATAACCTAAGAGCTATGTACATTTTATATATGGGGTTAAGCCCCAAGGGCCTATCTTATGAACTAATGTTTAAGAAAAACTTAAAGGTTCGAAAAGTTAATTTAGCTTAGCACCAAGTGAACTTGACAATGAGAGGTGTTCCTTCAAAAGGAAAGGAGGTTCACACTATGATCTCTCATGAGATTGAAACTATAATGCTAATTAGCATAAAGAGGGTTTATAGTAACAACCTTCTAGTTCCTTAACTATATGCACCCATAGGAAGACTACCTAGTAGATCCACCTAGATTCATGATAGATATGTCTAACCTTTGAAAGTAGGACTCCCTATTTTCTGTGTGAGGGGATCACACCGGATTCCATGTTTAGCTCACATGGCCTAGTGTTGGTTATGGAAAAGTTTTCCGAAAGTTAAAATAAATGCATGAAAGTAATAAGATGAGCACTTAATATGATTTCTTAAGAGGTGTTACTTAGTGTAGGTAAGGAATGAGACTTTACCTATACATTGCACAAGTGGGCCTTGAGGGGAGTTCTGGGATGGGTTTTTTTGTATGTATATCATATTTATAATGTTGGTCTCATATGTGAGGTATTATGTTTATTTCACTCGATATACATGATATTGATCTAAATTATTATTTATGATATTGACTACACTTGGTATGATGTTCTATGAAGTAAAGACAATGCTTATGGTCTCTTTGTTAGTTGAGTTAGTTTATGTGGGATTATGGGGCTTCACATAGACATTGCACTAGATGACTTGGATTATGATTGCGAGTAAGGTATTGTGATGTATTTATTAAATGGACTCTAAAACATGAAATATCATTATGTTTTTGTTATTGTGTTACTCTTGAACATAAATATGAACATGTGTTAATGTTGTTTTTGTATGGACTTGTATATGTTCTTTCAATGTGCGTAAAAGTCTTTCTAAGTGAACTTGGCATGTTTATACTAAAATGTCCTCTTTAACATGTTTCTAAATGTTTTATTTGCATCTATTCATGCTCAGTATATTTTCTACACAAAGTATAGGTTTGGGCTATTGATGATATTTGGTGAACTTGGATTGGTATTTCCTCAAGCTTGGGGATGAAGAAGCTTAATTCTAGTTTTTATTGTTTTCTTTTCCAAAAACTTTATTGTAATTTATATGTGAGACTGATTGTAATAGTGTAAGGGATATGTCCCAAATCTTGTAATCTTATATTGGGTTATGTGTGAGATGATTGTAGACTATGTTTGATATATGAGAAGTCTATGTGAATTTCAAATGTAATTTTTCAATTTTCTGCTTTTTTATTCTATCAATGATGTGATGGTCTAAGGTCTCTAAGAGGACGAAGACTCCTTGTTCGTAACACTTACCATCACATATTTCTATACTTTTTGCATGTCACTAATCAACAAAATGACTTTATAAGACAGAAAAATGAATACCAAAGACTCCAAGGTAGTGAGGAACTACCATAACTTCAGAACACTCAAACTTTCCTTCATGGACATTCAACGAATCTTTTAGCCACTAAAAAAACTCTATAAATTGAATACTAGACTCTACAAGCTTATGAATTAGAATCTACATGTCACTAAAAGTCTAATGATTATATCAAACGCTTGATTAACATATCTTTAATTTGTAAATTTTACTTTTAGTTCTTTTATTTTCTTAAGCATTTAAATTGATATGTAGGACTATAGGAGAGTAAATTTGGGATTTTATTTAATTTCATTTGATGACTAGGATTCAAGAACGTAAATTTTGAATTTTAATTTTTATGATATTTTCCCCGATATTTAATTTGATGAGTAGGTGCAAAGACCTCGAAGGATAAAATTTGTATTTTATGTTATTTAATTTGATGATTACGAACAAAAATGGTAAATCAATAATCCTTTAAAAATGGATCATTTCTTATGTCAAATATAGTAAATTTAAGTTTTTTCTCTTGAATGGACCTTATTACCTAACCAACACATTTATTGTCACGATCTGAGCCTACACCCTACATGTGACCGACACTCGAAGACCATTGTTTGTCCCCAAATGAACGCTCATCCTGACTTAGTATAAGTGGAAGACTAACTTAAGCACGCAAAGCATAAAAACTGAATAAAATTCATGAAATTTAAATGCAAACTTTAACTCAAAATAAAACTCTGAATAATCAACTTAATATATTTAACTCGCCATAAATAGTAAACTTTAGTTTTTAAAAATTTAATGAAGTAAATGAATAATACAGACTGCTCAACTATATTGACTATCTATGAAGACTCTAACTAACAGAGATGGAAGTCGGATTAAGAGCCATGCCATCCTGACTAGACTTGAAAGTGAATGAAATCCTACAGAAGCAAGGATGCTCACAATAGCTAACTCGAAATCTAGGATGTATTGACGAAACTTTTGTTTATGATAATGAATACTTGTGTATGCACCATGAGATGATGCAGGGCAAATTGCTCAGTACATTGAATGCAAGAGCATGTAAGGGTATTTCTAAAACATAACATAATCTTGAATCTTGATAAAAATAAACATACTTACCTTTCTCAACTCAAAAATACTCAAGGATGGTCAAAACTACTCAAACTTGTTAAACTTAAAAGTAGTCAAGGATAAGATACTCAACTCAGAGATATGATATTCGACTTCAAAGATTTGATACTCGACTCAAAGATTATATACTCCACTTCAAAGATATGATACTCAACTTGAAATACTCAACTATAGATACTTAACTCATGAATGCTTTAATTGAATTCATTTCGTTATAAAGAAGTTTAAAACAAGTGCAATATAATGAAAAAAGTTTTTAGAACATGTTATGACCTCTTAATAATAATATCATAGAAAAACATAACATCCTCCCTCTCAAAGTGTACTTGTCCAATCCATGGATGAAATCTCATACCCCTATTAATACAAAGCAACACCCTTCGAGGAACCACACAATTACTATTTTGTGAGTATCTCTAATCGAAAATCATCACTAAACATCTATAGTGATGCTACAACAATTTACCTCGCGCTGCTAAGGTTCATACTATACCTTGACATCAATATAGGAAGTTAAGTCACCATGTTGATCCACAAGTCTATGCGAGAAGGATTTATGTAAAAATTATGACTCTTTTCTACCCATAAAGACTATTTTTTTCTAAAGAGCTGATAGTTTCTGAACTTCTCCACATATCAGTGCTCAATACTACTCGCAAAAATGTTATATATTATTAGCTCTTTATTATTAAAAACATACTTCTTCTGTGATTTGAGATTAGTGCTTAAAAATACAACTCATAGGTATCTTGGAAATCTCTATTACCTCTCTTGCTTTTTTAGAATGCAATTACTCCTTTTTAAAAACTAGCATGAAGGCACTTTGGAAATCTTAGTTTCCGTTCTTATTGAAATATGAAAACAATTAAAATCCCTATGGGAATACTTAGTCCCATTATACTTTTATTGAAAAATACTTCAATTTTTCTCTTTATTCTTTAGTAAAGTACTCAAAAGATAAGTCTTTAAAACAATGATTAAATGTTTTTTCAAAAACTTCTTAAAATATGGTTCGTACTAAATTATGGATGTCACTTAATGTAAGATTTTCAATAACCATAGATAGAACTAAATACTTAAGACATAGAACTTTAAGATATGACTACTCTCAAAGGTATTCAATTCATAGAGTTCATGTGGAGATTATGGGCATGAACGACTCGACTCAAGGGCCAAAATATCACTTAAGAAGTTATTTATACGAGTCTTCACATTGTCCTACTTGCTTCCTCAAAACATAGTTCAAATTATTAGTTGATCTCCATGGATTGACAATTGAACTTAAAGACTTTCTTTAACTTTGCTCTTAACTCGCTCTGGCATGTGAATTAAACCATGTAGCAAACATGGCCAAAAGAAGGGTCATACCTTTTAAATGATTCCTTAGTGTTTTTTTTCACAGACTAGTGGATCTAGTTAGTAGTTCACGTTCTATACAGTCATAAAGGTATAAGATGGTACTCTTGCAATGTGAGGTTAGGCATTGTACCATAGCTTAGTATCATATTGATGGTTGTCTGTTATTGAATCTCCGAGAGAAAAACTATATTACTTTCATATATAAGTAAAACGAAGTTTGTTATTTCATTTTGTTTAATGAACTAAGGTGTTTTAATATTTTACAAGCTTATATATATATATCATATGTCTTCTCATTGTTTTACATTAAGGCCAGTACTTCATGAGTTGAGTAGATTCAACATAAGTTTTATCTTAATCCTTTCAAGCTGAAGGTTGTTGTTTAGCATTCCCACTCACGTTCTCTTAAATTCAATGTATAGATGCCAGTTGACCTACATTGCTTATTACGCATACACATGCAATCAGTATCAGCATCCAACTCCTTGTTCATCTAATTTGAGCATCCAGAGTGAGTGGTGAGTTCCTTGCATCCGAAGGACTCTTTTATCGCTTTCAATATTTTCCTTCAAAGAATATTGTGGGGTTTTCCCCAACACTCATCTTAGTATTGTAGAGGATTCATAGACACATAGTCAGTCAGATAGTCCAATATGGATCTCTATTTATTTACAAATATTTTATTTTGAGACTTATATGCCATTTTGTCAAACAGATATATCATAAAGTTATTTATGAGATGTTCCTCGTTTTACATTGAGTTAAAAATTCCACTGAGTTAAGTTAGTCCGACCAAGGGTTTGCTCAAGGCCAACAATAGACATTGATTGCCGGCCACGTCTAGGGTGTAGACTCAAGACATGACAAACATGTTATGAGTTGACAGAGCTCAAGAGTCCTAGGGATTCTATGAATTCATGTATTTAAGGTCCTAGTTATCCACGTGAAGCACACCACCTCTATAATTAGAAGGCTGCAACATTGGAAAATTCCTCACTTCATTCACATTCTCTTCATACATTAGAGTTTATCTCAAAACGTTTTTTATAACCGGTGCTTATGCAAAAAAGTTTGTGAGTTGGGCTGTTATGAGAGTGGTTCATGGTACTTTTCTTTCCCCGTGAACAAATAGTAGAAAAGAGATGGTTGTTGACATGATGAGTAGAACGAACTGGTTTGTAGTTGTGTTGTCGCATTTTTCAAGTGAGGAATGTATGTTTTTGATGTTAATATATGACATGGGCATAGCAGGGCTAATGATTTATGTGCAATAGGTTGAGGAATAAAGACTTAGGGATACATAAGAGGTCAAATATAATAGGGATAAGACATATCGAATGAGTCCGAGCAGCAAAGGAATAATTTTAATTGCTCTTCTTTCTAATAGTAGCTAAAAATACATGCTTTATCATTTACTAGTGCACCTGCACCAAGGAAAAAATGTATGTACAATACTCACGATTATGAGAACTTTAGATCAAGACCAGGGTATTCACAAGGTGGTAAGCAACAATGGGGGTACATAGACTCATGCATGATCGAAGTGTTACAGGAGCCAATCAGGGGTGTTTCATGATTGCTTCACTGATCACTGCAAGTGTAGCTAGAATGGTAATTTACAAGAGATTTTCCTAAGAACATACATAGTAATGATAAAAAGGGCAATATAGCCCAATCTGCGTTAGTTGCTTCTCAGATAAAAGTTCCATCTAGATAAGCTACTTTAGGGACATACGGAGAATAAACTATCTTTATGGTATCACTAGTTGACGAGAGCTGGATGATTCACCATATGTTTTCACTTGTACGATCCAAGTCTTTAGTTTTGTTATTTTTCAAAAACAACATGTTCATTCATTCAGTATTTTATGCATGTTGAGAATTTTATTCCAGTAAAGAGATTCTATCATGATTGTGCCATTTGCCTTCAATCACAAAAGTACCATGGATGTCTTTGTGTAGTTTGATATGGTATAGTTTGATGTAATTCTAGGTATGGACTGGGTTCATGCCTATTATGCATCAATAGATTTAAGCTCTCGAGTAGTCAAGTTTTAGTTTTCACTAAAACAATTATAGAGTGGAAAAGCAGTTTAGAAGTGCCTCTGAGTTGTACCTTAATACAAAGAAGTTCGTTTCAAAGAAGAGTGTTTATCACTTATTCTGTAATGAATGAAACGTTTAGATACTTCCTATTTTTTTCAGCTCCAATGGTAAAAGGTGTCTCAAAAGTTTTTCCTAATGATCTACCGAGAAAAATAGTTCGGCATAGACATCATTCCTGATACTCGTCCTATCTCTTTCGGCCATTGTTAGACACCAACAGAGTTAAAAGAGTTGAAAGAATAATTGAAAGATCTATTGGATAAGGTATTTATTATGACAAGTGACTCACCTTGGAACGCTCTGGTCTTGTTTTCAATAAAGAAATATGGTTCCCTTAGGATGTGTATACTACAACCAATTAAATAAGGTTACCATCATGAATGAGTATTCTCTCCCTAGGATAGATAATATTTTCAATCAACACTAGGGTTCTTCGTGCTTCTTGAAAATTTATCTCAGATCAGGCTACCATAAGTTAAAAGTTAGAGAATGTGACATTCCAAAGACAACTTTTAGAACCAGATATAAGAATTATGAGTTTTTTGTTCTGTTATTTTGTTTGACCAATATGCCTGCAACATTCATGGATCTTATAAATAAAGTTTTCAAACCTTAATTGGATTTGTTTGTTATTGTCTTAATTGATGACACACGAATCATTTCAAGGAATAAACAAGATCATGCTAATCACCTAAGGATAGTTCTTCAGACTTTTAAAGATAAGGAGTTCTCTACAAAGTTTTCTAGCTGTCAGTTTTGGCTAAAGTGTGTGGCATTCTTGGGCAACATAGTTTCTAGTGATAGGATTAGAGTTCATACCCAAATGATATAAGAAATTCATAGTTGACCTAGACTCATATCTCCAACAGATATAAAGAGGTTCTTGGGTTTGGCTGGCTACTATAGAAGATTTGTTGAAGTGTTTTCATCTATCTCATCTCCCATGACCAAGTTAACTTAGAAGATAGTTAAATTTCAGTGGTCTAAAGCTTGTTAGAGAAACTCCCAGGGATTGTAAAAGAGGTTGACTACTGCCTCGGTTTTGACATTACCTTAGGTAATAATGATTTGTGGTGTATTATGATGCATCTAGAGTTTGGTTGGGCTGTCTGTTAATGAAGAATGAAAAAGTAATAGCTTATCCCTCCAGATAGTAGAAGGTTCATTAGAAGAACTATCCAACCCATAACTTGGAGTTGACTGTTGTAGTATTCACCTTAAAGATATCGTGTCACTGCTTGTACGACATTCATTTTGACATATTCATTGATACAACATCCTACATTATGTGTTAACCTTAGGTGGTAGAACTATTGAATGATTATAACATGAGAATTCTTTACCACCTAGGTAAGGTCTAATGTGGTTGCAGATGTTTAAGCAAGTTATCCATGGGGAGTACCACCTATGTGAGGAAAAAAGAGCGAGTTAGCCAAAGATGTGCACAAACTTGCACATTTCAGAGTCAGACTTATGGAATTCACAGATGGAGGAATAGAAGTGACTAATGGGGATGAATGATCATTAATGTCAGAAGTAAAAGAGAATCAAGACCAAGACCATATTTTGGTTGATTTATTGGAAAGTGTTAATAAGTAAAGAGTATTATCTTTTGAATAAAGGGGAGATGGTGTGCTGAATTATCAAGGTAGATTGAGTGTACCCTAGGGTTGATGGGTTCCAACAAAGGATCATAGAGGAAGCTCATAGCTCTAGATATTCCATTAATGTAGGTTTCATAAATATGAACCGTTATTTGAGGGAGGTATATTGGTGCAAAAGCCTCAAGAAGGGCATTGCTCATTTTGATTCAAAAATGCCCAAATTTCTAACAAGAAAAAGTAGAACACCAAAGCCCTGGATGTTTTTCTCAGAAAATAGAACTTCCTAAACGTATGTAGGAGATGATTAACATGGAATTCATCATAGGATTACTAAGGTCTCACATGTAGCATAATTTTATTTCGGTAATTGCCAATAGAATAAAAAAACCAGCTCACTTTTGTCCAGTAAAGGTTATCCATTCGGCTGGCGATTAAGCTAAGTTGTACATTCAAGAAGTGGTGAGACTTAATTGAGGCCTAATTTCAATCATTTCAGATAGAGGTGCACAATTTAATGTACAATTTTGGAAATCTTTCTAGAATGGTTTGGATTCGAAAGTAAACATAAGAACTCTTTTTCACCCTAAGACGGATGGGAATACAGAGTGTAATATCTAGACCTTAGAAGATATGTTCAGGGCTTGTGTGATCACTTTAAAGGGGAATTAGGATGATCATCTTCCTGTCATTGAGTTAGATTATAATAACATCTATCATTCAAGCATCCAAATAGCTTCATATGATGCTCTTTATCGGAGAAGATGCAGATCCCCTATTGGGTGGTCCTAAGTTGGTTAAGCAGGGTTGATAGGACCAAATATAGTTCACCAAGCAATGGATAAGGTGAAGTCGATTTAATAGAATTTGAAAACGTTACAAAATCTTCAAAATTCCTATACATATGTTAGGAGAAGGCCGTTTAAGTTTGAGGTGGATTATTGGGTTTATATGAAAGTTTAACCCATGAAGGGTGTTATAAGGTTTGGTAAGAAGGGGTTACTTAGTCCCGACAAATTCTTCCTTATAGAATCTCCAAGAGAATGGGTAGTATAGCCAATCTGTTGGAGCTGTCACAAGAGTTAGAAACAGTTCATCCGTTTTTTCATATTTCTATCTTTTAAAAGTGCATGTGTGAACCTTTATTGATTGGACGAACTGAAAATGTTGCAATTAAGGATAACTTATCCTATGAAATGATTCTTGTCAGATTTTAGTTAACCAAAAATCCCAAGTTCAGAACGAAGGAGGTTGCACCAGTCAAGGTCCTTTGGAGGAACCAATTAGTTGAAGAAGAAGCTTTGGAAGCTGAATAGAATATGAAGAAGATATATCCACATCTCTTTGAATCCTGACAGAACTTAGATCAACATACTAATTCTCTCTCTATTACTTTGTAAACTATGAGTAATCATGTTTTACTTGGTTTTAATTGTTAAATGTAAAACTTGAGGTAACAATAATTAACTTAGTGAAAGAAATATCATTCGAGGATAAATGTTACCAAGTGGGAGATATTATATCAATCCATAACTCGTAATATCAAAGAATAATCTAAGAAACTACAAATTTTCACTTGGGAAAAAGGAGAGAAAATTTGGAAAATTTCCTGAGTTTTTGGTAATTTTCATATGCCCATCACTTCTATATCAGGATGAGTTAAAGTCCTTTCTTTATATGTTTGGAAAGCTCTTGGAAATATCTTTCTAATGGCTCCTAGTTTTTACGATTTTGATATCCTATGAGTAAGATATGTCTTTCGAAAGCCGGGTTGTTGGAGTGAGGAAAGTTAAATCTTGTTTAAACCAAGGGTAAACTAGTCTTTCACCCAACTATGTCCTAGGTTGTTTTAAGGGTTTTATTGGGGTAAAAATAACTTCTATTTCGCATTATAAAAGTATTTCACGCATAGGGCTTGTGAGAAAATAGAAGATTAGAAGGAGAAGGGTGTAAGATAAAGAATTCATCGAGAACGCTAAGATTCTGCGAGTGGAATTCGTCAGGGCTGATCGCTATAAAGGTATGGGAGATCTTTCCGTGTTGTATTAGTTCACCCACACACCAACTTGTTTAGTTCAGATATTTATAGTAGATTGATTGATGAATGTGAAGTTCTTGAAAAACATTGTTGAAATCTTTTTGGTTGAGTTGTTGCATGTCTAGAGTTTATTTGATTCGTGTTCCCGGGTTGTTTTTGATTATAATATATAGTGTATTTAGGCCATAAGTGATCCAAAGTATTTGGGGAAATATCCATTGAAATTTAGTTGGTTTAGAGATGAAAAATACAAAAGAAAAGTTGAAATACCTGTCTGTAAGGCCATGGGCGCCACGCCTTCCAAAGGCCCACTGGAAAACCTCTGTCTGTATGGCCTTGGACGGAGCAAACTTAAGTACCACAACTTGGCTTCTGAAGTTTGGGGTATGGTGCCCCACACCTCTCAGAGTGAAAATGACACATGAAGATTCCATTCATTTCGCATCTTTTCATACTAGTTACTAAGTGATTTACCCATATTTCTTATTTGAATCAAACACTCTAAGGTGCATATAAAAATCATAAAATGATCCATAAACATGACATAATTAACCTTGAAGATATAATCCAACTCAAGATAAGTGAAGATCAACATCAAACAAGTTAAGATTCAAGTCTTAATGTTAAGAAAAAAGTTAAAGTCATTAGAATTTCCAGGAGTCTTCAACAAACATTTTAATTTTGTTCTAAGGCTCCACTTGCAATGAGTAAAGTGTTGAGTTTGATTCTCAAAAGTTATAAAGTAACTAAGTATTCCCTAAGATTTAAGTTGCAAGTCATGGAAAGAGTAAAGAGTTTAGTTCATTTTACTAAAGTTATGAGGGAACTAAGTATTTTCTAAGAGTTACAAATATTTAATATTTTGAGCAAGAAATGAAGATAGACTTCCAACAGAGCCTCCGACTAGTATAATAAAAAGGAAAATATGATGTCAAAGAGAGCTTTTATTGGTATGTTTTGAGAAATTACCTCAAACTAGAGAAGAAGTTGTTTTAAAAACATATGGGCTAAGCATTTTTGGAATAGTATGGAGCAACGATATGGGGATGCGAGTTCATATTAAATCAAGCCCCATAAACCATATAGTCAACATGAACAGAAGATGGGTCATACTTTTTAGATGATTCCTTAGTGTTTATTAGCATAGAAGAGTGGATTAACTTATTACTTCCAATTCTATATGGATGCCAAGGTATAGGACGGTCCTCTTACAAAGTGAGGTACGACTTTGTACCATCTCTTAGGCTCATAGTGATGGGTGTCGATTAGAGAATCTTCCACAGAAACTGTATTAGTTTCGTATATAAGTAAAGTTGAGTTTCTTTGCTTTTTCCTTAACAAAGTTTTAAAAGCATTATGTATATCACATGTGTTTTTATTTCTTTATATTAAGTTGACTAATTATGAGTTGAGAAGAGCCAAGGTAAGTTTCTTGTTACTGCTTTCAAGATTAAAGTTGTTGTTTAGCATTACAACTCACATACTTGTACATTTAATGTAGTGATGCATATTATCATGCATTGTCTTATGATGAAAACAAACTTAATCAGGATCAACATCCAACGCCTCGTTCATCCAATTTGAGCAATCATAATTAGTGGTGAGCCTCCTTGCATTCAGAGTACTCTTTTATTGCTTTGAGTCTTTTCATTTATAGAATGTTATAGGGTTTTACCCAAAATTCATCTTAGGATTGTAGAGACTTCATAGATATATTGCCAGTAGATAATTCATTTTGGCCTCTATTTATCTACAGATATTTTACTTTGAGACTATGCGCCATTTTGGCTAAGACATTTATCTTAAAGTTATTTATGAGATGTTCCTCATTTTACATTAATTTAATTCTTCCATTGAGTTAAGTAAGCCATACAAAGGGTTCAATCAAGGCCATCAATCATCATTGGGGTACAAAACATGTAGGATATAGTAAAGATGAAATAAATATATAATTGAACAAAAATAATGCAAGATTAATGTCTGAACATGATATAGTTTTTGAGTATTGATGCTTGCTAAATACAATGGGCAAAAGATAACAATTTGATTTTGAGTATTGATTGTTCCAAAAATATGGTCAATGAAATAGAGTCTCACTAAACTGTGGGAGCTCCTAAATACCGACAATAAAACCACATGAAGTAAATGTTGAGTCCGATGTATATGCCCCATATATAGGACCCAATAAACTAGGCCTAAAGTATACAAGCGTGTTGGGATGATCACTAAATTGATGCCCATAGAAGGACTTATAACCTACGTTGCTTGTAGTTCTAGAACAATATGGGTGACTTAACCTAGTCCCACTCGTAATTATTCTACCTCCAATGGAAAAAATGATTAACGTATTAAAACTGATTTTTTTAATATACCGGATAGCTCAAAACTGATATGCAAACTGATTTTTTTAATATGCCGGATAGCTCAAAACTGATATGCAAATTGAGACTGCATCATTATTATATTTATAAAGAAACATTTAAAACTAAGGCACATATATGAGAAATATCTTAAATATACAGCCTACTATATGTAAGTAAAGAACTATGAACTACATATTTAAAGAATTTAAATTAATGCAAGAAATCAAGTAATAACATGAAAATTTTATTGGGAACATTTAAATTCATGTAAATTTGTTGAATGTCTAGAAACCTTAGGTATATTTAATAGTAGGGAATCAAGATTACTACTGAATTTCCAGGGACCTAATAAGAGAAAGGAAGCCACTAGTGAAATCACAAATAACTGGTGATGAATTCCACTGAAAAATCTTTTGATTTCGGGGTTAAAACTGATGAGAACTTGTTCCTTTCTTCAACTAGGGTTCCTCAAACCTTTGCTCCTTTTAACGCTTTAGTTTTCTATTTTTTTACAAAAGATCTGACTTAGGTAAGTTCTAGTTAAATTTTTAGACTAAAACTAACCAAAACCACATAGTTTACAGTTAAAAAAAGCGTAGTATAGCAGTCCAACAAAAAAGGAAAAGACCAAAAGAACCCTGACTTAAACTCCTTACAGGTCCAACCACATTCAGAGATCGTAAAAGGAACCACGAATTGTGAAGTGATTCCTGATCTGTGGTCTGGTGGCTATTGGTTCTGAGAGTTTTCTTCATAAGCCCTACCACGGTAAATTTGAGGGGCCACACACTGTGAAAGTCCCACTAGAGGCTCACGGCTTAAGATCAACTGGATGGTCTTCATAGACGCCACCACAACCCGTCATCTAAACCACTCACTGTTTAGGTCCCCGTGGTCCTAACATAGGCGAGGAGTTCTGAGGGTGACTAAGGGGAAACGCTACCTAGTCTACACGGGCTACCCCACGGCATGTAATTAATACCATGGCTCATGAAGGGTATTGTGGTCTTGTGACAAGGAATGGGTGATCTCAACGCACCACCACGAGCAGGTCAATTGACAGTGGACCTTATCACGGTCTGCGAACCCTGTCATTGTTTACTTCCTCAGGTAAGGTTTCTGCAACTTCTTTAAGGTATGGATTTGGAAGTGCTACAATATCTCCCCCTTGGGAATATGTGTCCTTGAATGAAGGCTAAAATATCTAAAATGGAGAGAAAGCTACCACTAATTTTATGGAAATTTATTTTTTGCATAATTTATTTCTAAGAACATAAAAATATACTGAAAAATACTAATACTAACTTATGAAACATAATATTAAGACTGATATTGCTCATAAATGACTAAAAACTTAATGGTAATTATTACCTCAAGGTGGGGTAGAATCGGATGGAAAGAGATGAAGATACATGTCATTAATGGGTGCTTTGGCTTCCCCAAGAAGCTCCCTCTATGGATTCTCTCCTCCACAAAACCTTGACTGAAGTGACTTCTTTGTTACTCAATTTTCGAACCTAACGATCAAGGATTTCAACTGGTACCTCTTCATATTTTACTTTACCCTTCACAGACACATTTTCGAATGGTACAATAGATCTTGGATCACCCACACACTTCTTCAGCAATTAAATGTGAAAAACTTGATGCACTACTTTTATATTATGCTACAAACTCTCACTCATAATCTATTTCATCAACCCTTTTCAAGATATTGTAAGGGCATATATATCTAGGATTGCTCTTTCCTTTATTTTCAAATCTAATTACCCTTTTTATAGGAAACACATTCCGGAAAACTCAATCATCAACTTGGAACTCTAGTTCCCTTCATCTTACACCTCAATGACTTTTGGTGACTCTTGACTTTCCTAAGTCTATGTCTAAGGAGTTGCACTTTCTTCATAGCTTCAAAAACTAAATCTAATTTTGTCAAGTCTGTTTCACCTATTTCAAACAATCCAACAAGAGATCTACACCTACGCCCATACAAGGCCTCATAAGAGGCCAACTAAATGTTGGAATGGTAACTATTATTGCAGGCAAACTGTATAAGAGGTAGGTAAACATCCAACTACCTTTGAAGTCGATCCACAAACTCTCAACATGTCCTATAAGGTCTAAATGGTACGCTCTGCTTTACCATTTGTTTGCGGATGAAATGTTTTGCTAAGGTTAACTTGAGTACCAATATCTTTCGGAAATGACTTCGAGAAGTGAGAGGTGAAATCAGAAACTCTATATGAGATTAGATAAAAATAAACCCCATGTAACCTAACTATCTAATTAATGTAAAAGAAAGCATAGTCCTCCATTGAATCTGTAGTCTTGACTGTTAAAAAGCACGAAGACTTAGTAACTCTATTAACTATAACTTAAATGGAGTCATGTTGTTTGCGAATATGAGGTAAACCTATGATAAAGTCCATGTTTATCATTTCCCACTTCCAAGTAGGAATGTCAATTTATTGAGTGATACCTCCTGGTTTCTAATGTTTTACCTTGACTTGCTGGCAATTAGGGCACTTAGCCACAAAATCTTCTTTATCTCTTTTCATAACATTCCATCAATAGATTCTCGTAGATCACAATACATCTTACTGGCTCCTGGATTAACAAAATATTTTGATTTATGGGCTTGTGCAAGAATAAGTTGTCTCAAGTCACCCACCTTATAAACAAATAATTGAACCTGATAGCAAAGCGCACATTCTCACCCTTGGGAGAAAACCTCAACTCTCTTGTGGTGGATTGCACTCTTTCTTTCAAGAATTATCGGATCACCACCTTGCTTTACCTTAACCTCCTCTACCAATGAAGATTTTTTCCTGTTCTTAACTGTTAAACTAATGTATGATAGGCTCATAAGACAAACTTCTAAGCAAGCAATTCTGTGAACTTCTTTTGCTTCCTTTCTTCATCAACACGTGCTACACAACCCATATATTGTCTGCTAAGAGCCTATTCTACTTTAATGGCATTACCACGATGGTAATGCACACTTTTATCATATTCCTTAAGGAACTGAAGTCATCTTCTCTAGTGAGATTCAACTCTTTCTTGGTGAACATATATTGCAGAATCTTACGATTTGTGAACACATCTATGTGTCACTATATATGTATTGTCTCCAAATATTATGTTCAAATACCATTCCTACAGGCTTGAGGTCATGGATTTAGGTAATTCTTTTCATGCACCTTAAGTTGTCTAGATGCATAATATATAACCTTACAACGTTGCATCAACACATAACCTAGGACGGATCTGGATGAATTATAATAAATAACATAACTATTTGAACCCTTTGCTAAAGTAAAAAAAGAAGTTTTAGTAAATCTATTTTTCAGTTTTGTGAAGTACTTCTCACAATCATCACACCACTGAAATTTGACATTTTTCTGAGTCAATTTAGTCAACAGAGAGGCTATCAATGAAAATCCTTCCATAGACCTTCTTTAAAAAACCTCTAGACCTAAGAGCTTCTAATATCTGTAGGAGACATAGCTCTAGGACATTGTTTCAATTCCTATGTTTTTTTAGAATCCACTTGGATCCCCTCTCTAGAAGAAATATGCCCAACGAAAGCAATAGATTGCAACCAAAGATCACATTTGTTAAAATTAACTAATAACTCGCAACCTTTGAGTGTTTGTAAAACAATCTTTAAATAATTCTCATGTTTGTTATCATTCATAGAAAAATTAGGATATCAACAGTAAAGACGAGGACAAACAAGTCTATGTACAACTTGAACACTTTGTTCATCAAATCCATGAAAGTTGTAGGAGAATTGGTTAGTTTAATTCACATTACTATGAATTCATAATGAAAATATCGATTTATGAAGATTGTCTTTGAAATGTAAAAATCTATAAATTTAGCTTCATGATGACTCAATATGAGTTCTTTATTTGAGAAATGACTAGTGATCTAAAGTTGGTCAAACAAGTCATCAATCCTGGGGATGTGAGATACTTATTATTGATTGTGACCTTGTTCAACGGTCATAAGTCAATGCACATTCTTAGGTAACCATCTTTATTTTGCACAAACAACACTAGTGCAACTCATGGAGAAATACTAGGTTTAACAAAACCCTTATCTACAAGGTCTTTTAACTTCACTTTCAATTTCATAAACCAAGATGGACCCATTTTGTAAGGAGGAATAGTCATAGTCTGGGTATTTTAAAGGAGGTCAATTCTAATGTCGATTTACCTTTCAAGAGGAACTACGAGAAGATCTTCTAAAAATTCACTAACACTACAACTCACTCAAAAATAGAGGTTTCAGAGCTAGATCCCTTACGCCGAACTAGATGATAAAGACAACCATAAGTGATCATTTTTCTAACCTTAATGTGAGAAATGAATTGACCTATAATCGCAAATTTACTACCCTTCAATTCTATGATTTTTTCATCTGGAAATTGAAAACGAACACTCCTAGTTCTACAATCGATTAAGGCATAACAAGAATGAAACAAGTTCTTTCCTAGAATGACATCGAAGTCTACCATTTATAACTCTAGAAATATTCTAAGGTCAATATGTGGGAGACTGTGACAAGGAAAGTTTTGTGTACCTCTCAAGCGATAAATAGGTTATCTACTGTAGTAGAGACTAATAAAAGTTCTGAGGGAGTTTCTGGAGTAACTTCAAACTGCACTTTTATATAAGGTGTTATAAAGGAGAGAGTAGCCGTGTATCTAATAAAGCATAAACATCAAGGTCAAGACTCATAATGTGCTATTTACTACATCAAGAGAATCCTCCTAATCTTAGTAACCTTGGAGAGCATGCAACATGCCTTGGCGATGACCGCCACCTGTACCAGATAAGTACCCTACTGAGTTGGGCGACCTAATTGTGTTGCTGTAGTAGCAGACTCAGATCTACCATTGTTACCTTCTTTACCCTATTTAGAAGCACGTTCCCTCAACCTCTAACTAGATTAACCATATCAAAATCATCATTCCTTTTCGTGCAAACTCTCTCGGATGGTTATTACCACACTTTATAGTTCGGTAGATTTTGGGGCCTCACATGCTACCTTGAGTCATACAGCCTAATGCACTAACTTTTTGGTAATTTCGGGACTTGGAGGATGGAACATTGGTTGATGAAGGTATGGTAGTTTACAATTTTC
Source organism: Solanum chilense (assembly GCA_032847665.1). NCBI lineage: Eukaryota > Viridiplantae > Streptophyta > Magnoliopsida > Solanales > Solanaceae > Solanum > Solanum chilense. Next base: position 49,437,033 of record CM064969.1, on the reverse strand, counting down.
ATTGAAAATTTGAGTGATTTCCACCACAACATTTTTGTTTATAATAATCATAGTTATCTATCCTAGCATTCTTGTTTCTATTATCCTGTTCCCTAAGTGTATCTCCCTCAATCTGTTGAGCATAAGTCAGAATCCTAGAGATGTTAATATTGTCTATCCTAACATTTATGTTCTTATAATGTTGTTCCTCCAATCTATCTTAACCAAGTTGGACACTTCATAAATATACTTATTCATCAAGGCCCTGAAATCATCAACAATGTGAGGTACACACCTATAGAGTTGGAATAACTTTGACACGTACTGTCATGCTACCTTGCCTTAAAATCATAAATTCTTAAGCTTCTAACTTCCTTAGCTCTCTTTGAGAAAAGCTGTCCAGAGAAGTTTCACTAAACCTGACCCTATTTTCTTTCAACTAAGTATACTAGACATGATCCACATCCTTAAATTGGTAAAATTCTGAATCAACCCGATCATTCACAGTTACCTGCATCACCTAAATGATCTTCTCAACTTTGTCTATGAAGTTTTAGGGATCCTCACCAATATCCGATCCTAAGAGCTCATGCCGATTCTTTCTAAAAAAATCTCGCACTCTAATTGCAACTGACAAAAAATTAGCATTTGAAGAAATAGGAACCGACTGATTGTTCTAGTTGGCCCCACTCTAAGCCAATACATTCGCAACTCTACATTCGAGAGTTCTTGCTTTGATACTGAAGAAGATCCATTTACATTCTTGACATTTGCAAACCTATCATTAGCTCTATGAGAAGACATTCTTTGAAAGCGCATAATGAAGGATTAACATGAGGAATTTGATAATACCTTACGCACAATAAAAAAAATAATAAAAGGCTTACTATTACACTTTATAGCCTCTCTCTCATAAGATGTGGTGCAGTTCACACCTTACGAAAAAGACTACTTAGTGTGGATTTTCAGACATCCTAGGAATCCTAAACCTAAGGCTCTGCTATCAAGTTTTTTACTCCCCAAGCTACCTCTGATACGCGTACACGACACCTAGGATCACATGTGATACAAGCTAACCCTCTTGACATAATCATGAACATATTAGATATAATAAAATGATGCGGAAAACATGATGTAAATTTGAAATAATGGGGAATACCCATATACATAACTAAATAAATGAAATCTAAGTGTTTCAATACAATAGTGATTTCAAACTCAAATACTAAACTTCAAGTAGACTATGTCTTAAATAATCCTCTTAACTTACTAGAAGTGTTGGGATATGCCCCAGCTAAGTCTAGTAAAAAGAATTAAAGATATCTTGACTATTATTCTCGAAGAATGAGGACTCACCAATGATGCTGCTGAAGTGGAGACTGGGAACCAATCAAAGTGTGATCTGACTGTTGAGGACATGAACCTACATCACGAGAAGATGTAGCGCAGCGTATGCGTCACTACATGAAGATATTGATCTTGCAGGATAGAGTAAACATAAAATTAACATATAACTGAACAAGAAATTGTCACGACCCAAATCGGGGCCGCGACTGGCACCCACATTTACCCTCCTATGTGAGCGAACCAACCAATCTAACCTTTAACATTTTAATACAATATCAACAAAAGAAATGCGGAAGACTTAAACTCATTAATAAAACAATTCAAAACTATTATTATTATCCCCAAAATCTGGAAGTCATCACCACAAGAACATCTATCTCAAATTGCTAAACTAAAACTGTCTAAGAAGCTAAACAAATACTAGCTAGTCCATGCCGGAAGTTCAAGGCATCAAGACTTGAAGAAGAAGACCCAGTCCAAGCTAGAAGCATTAGCTCACCCTGAAGATCCGGTGTGACGAAGACTGGCTTGATTTACTGCTGAGTTGAAGTTGACGGAACGTTTGCTGCATTACACAAATAACAAGAAGGAAACATAAAACATAAAAGTAGGGGTACAACCACAAGTACTGAGTAGATATCATCGGCCAACTCAAAATAGAAAACAACATATATCAATAATATCATAAATCTACTATAAAACTCAACATGTAGCAATAACAAGTACTATAATCATCAACAAGTACTATCAAGTTCATCCATGAGGACTCAAGCCTCCATGCCATACTCATTTGGGAAATTAAGTTCATTATGTTGAGTATATTTATCATCTTTCAAGATTCATTATCTTTCTTCCTCTTGTGTCGGTACGTGACACTCCGATCCCCTACTACTATGTGTCGGTACGTGACACTCCGATCCCCTATA
>CM064969.1:49391681-49434681 GCA_032847665.1 Solanum chilense | reverse complement strand
ATAGAAATATGGATCGGAGTGCCACGTTCCGGCACCAGGATAGAATATGGATCGGAGTGCCACGTTCCGGCACCGGGATAGAATATGGATCGGCGTGCCACGTTCCGGCACCAGGATAGAAATGAGGATCGGAGTAGAGGATAGAATGAGGATCGGAGTGCCACGTTCCGGCACAAGGATAGAATATGGATCGGAGTGCCACGTTCCGGCACAAGGATAGAATATGGATCGGAGTGCCACGTTCCGGCACCGGGATAGAATATGGATCGGAGTGTCACGTACCGACACAAGAGGAAGAAAGATAATGAATCTTGAAAGATGTTAGGATGCTACATCTAATGAACCTGTTTTCCTTAATGAGTATGGTATTGAGGCGTGAGTCCTCCTGGATGAACTTGGTGATACTATTGATGATTGTAGTATTTGTTGTTACTACATGTTGAGTATTATAGTTGATTTGTGAGATTAACTGATATATACTGTTTTCTATTCTGAGTTGGCCGATGATACCTACTCAGTACGTGTGGTTGTACTGACTCCTACTTGTTTGTTTCTTTCTTGTATTTGTGGAGTGCAGCAACCTTGCCTTCGTCTTCAACTCGACCGCGATTCTAGCCAGTCTTCACTGTACCGGATCTCAGGGTGAGCTATGCTTCTAGCTTGGACTGGATCTTCTTCTTCTCGTCTTGATGCCTTGAAGTTCCGGCATGGACTAGCCTTCATTTGTTTAACTTCTTAGAATATTCTCAGTTTCGTAATGTAATCATAGATGTTCTTGTGATGATGACTTCCGGATTTTGGGGATATTTAAGTATTCGTTTTTCGTTATCGAGTTAAGTCTTCCGCGTCGTATTTTATTATTTATGTTTGGGTTTAAATTGGTTGGTTCGCTCACATAGGAGGGTCAATGTGGGTGCCAGTCGCGTCCCCGATTTGGGTCGTGACACTTAACTTCCCCTTTTTATCGAATTGCATCACTCCTTTCATAGGTGAAATATCTAAATAGACTTGATCACCTATTTCAAGATCAAGATTTCTTTTTCTATTGTTGACATAAGACTTTTGCTGGCTATAGGGGTCACGACCCGCATGTATACCCTAGTAGTTAGGGTATTCTTAGGTCATGGAATGACATATTTGACCTCTCGAAGGTATTATACAAGACATTTCGTATCATTGAAAACATATACATGTATGAAATGTAGTGCAGAATTAAAACATTTCACAACATTTGAATAGTCTTTCCAAATATCTTGCATATAAAATCCATAGGAAATACAAAGTCTCATATTATCAAACCTTAGACACAAGAATATTTGGGACACTGCCCATAAATCAAAATATAGTACTACTAAGTGTATAACAATTCTTTGAAATTAGAAATCAAAAGACATATATGCCCTCTAGTCAAATAAGGACATAGTTCAAACTTTGCTTGAACAATAACTAAAATCCAAGATTTCCTTCAAGAAACCTCACCTTCCACCTACACCTTTATATATAATAAAATGTTTGGAATTCGTACAAACACTTGTACTAAGTATGACTAATGCGTAAAAACATTAATATAGACATTGAATGGAAATATGCTCTTTTAAATTTAAACATCATAGTATAAGGATAAGAAAAACAGTTAAAACCTTACAAACACATAAGATATCACATAGGCATTTTACCACATTTTAAGAAATATTATAGTAAACCTTGCCAATTTACTGTGAACTAATTCAACATTACAGTGAATCCATTAATCATACAACTCTCTAACAAAAGGCTATCCTAAGACTCTATTACAATAAACCAACATATAAATATGAGATCCTCCTACCAAAGGTGATTCGAAGATTCACTTGAGTGAGTACTAAAGTGACTGCCCATACATCCCTCCACACACCTAAGAGATCCGTTAGATTACCTTGAATAAGATCATTCTCATTTCATAACAAAACATATATATATATATATATATATATATATATATATATATATATATATATATATATATATATATATATATATATATATATAATATGGAATTCTGCTCCCAAAGGTTAACCACTTTATTAAGTAAATCAAGAAGAGAACGCCCATACACACTCTCAAATATTACCTAAACAATCCTTAAAACTACCTAACTTTACATCATGTCCAATGTAGCAACCAACTTTCCTATCTACAATCATTCTTAAGAGTTAACTAGGTATGACATGAAGTGACCACTCATATTCCCCCTACACACAATAACTAGACTACCTTTAACTACTCGAGGTAAGTACTTAATCATTTACATGATTTTCAACTTAAGTCCTTATCTCCATTACTTCATTCAGGAGACATTAATCACATAAGGATATTCAATTACTGATCTTGAAGAAGACCTAGATACTGACTCGCTAACATCTTCAAAGCCTAATTGTTCAATGTCTTGATAGTGTCCAATAACACAACCTAAACTTTTTAGAGCTTCTCAAAAACTAGTAGGTATTCCATATGATGAGAATAGGCAATAACAAACATATACCATGTTATATAGACATGGAATCCAGAGTTGTAAATACTTCGATGGAGGGTGTTCTACTTGCCAATAGTAGAACTTTGAGACATCTCATGTCAGCACACGGTTAAGGAATATAAAGGGATTCTTTATACTATAGTTGCATCCCTAATTAGAGCGACTTCCCAAACCATACTCATGGTGGTAGCCTTTTTTCTCATAGAGAATTTAAATAATGTAGTACATGAAGAGGTTCCATATCTAGTTCACAACCCAATCACATTACACCTTCGCCTAGAGTTGCCTTACAATGATTAAGAGGATAGATTGATCATTTTCTTATGGATTATTTCATGTCATTCTAGCCAATAATTCTCTAAGTCCTCCATTATCATAAGAAGGATACCATTACGACTTTCTACTTCAAGGATATCATAACCTTACAACAAGGTTGAAGGTTTTACATAAAGTACCTTCTTAGAAACATTCAAGGTAATATGTCAATCATACATAGAAGACTAAGAGGCTTTAGTATCCTAATTTAAAAGTCATATTCTCATTATACTTATATCAAGTAAGGGCCACAAGTCTATTGAAACAAGACACAACATACTTCACATATAACATATAGTATATCTTTATAGGAGCACAAAACAACAACAAAGTAAACATCGGGTCTATCTATACATTATTAGAGGATCATCAACATAACCATCACAAGTCTCATATAATCAATTAGGAAGATTCACATACCCACTCTAAGATTACACACATATGGACATAATTATTGTCTAACATGATCACCTAATGTCAATAGAAGAACACATACTTTCACATTACTCACAAGTATGTAGATTTGATCATACTCATAAATCACTACACAAATCAGCATAATATATTAATTAATGCCGACAAGGCCATGATCATTATAATACATAAAGTAGTGCTAAAGATTCCACATAATTCACAAGTAAAACACATACCACAACCTCCATAAGTGTACCATACCAATTACAACATAATTCAAGACCTAATTTACATAATATTAAGAAAACTTGAGCAACCTACCACCAATTGATTTTTACCACTTCAATAAATTACTAAATCATCCAATATAATACAAAAAGGCGACTACCCATGTTCATGATCATTTATTAAATACTAAATCTTAATACTCAATGAATCTAAATCAATTCAACATCGATTCATTAATATAAAACATACTATACATCAATCTAATACTATTCTCACATCATTCAATAGCCTCAAGAAAACTCACTACAATTCATAAGCATTGAGACATATTCATAACACCAATAATATAGCAAATTTGAGGAGTTTAGTTTTTCATGGGTTTATGAAGATTTTAGATTATAGATATAAAATTAATGTCAATTAAATCAATATCCAATTATTCTAATCATTTAATGCAAAAACCCATGGCTAGATTAGAAGTCAGAAATCAATTTTTGAGAAAATCTTTGGAAATTAGTTTGAAGATTGGCTCCTTAATGATAGAAGTTTAAAGGATGAAAAACCATACCGCAACTAATGCTAATGCACGAAAAATTATAGAGATTTGTTGAGAAATCAACCTTCAAGAATCAATCTCCCTTCAAGCTTTTGATGGAGATCTCGAGAGCTCTTTAGAGGTTTTGGGTTTTGATTCTAGAGTAATGAACTATTCTAGGTAGTTAGGACTTATAAACCCATTTAAAATACCTATAATACTCTTAGGAAGTCTCTCAAACATTTATTTTGATGTGGGATTAAATTACCACTTCACCCCTTACATTTAACAATAAGATCCTGGCTTCCCGTCAATTAGGGAAGAGGATGGCATTTGCGATCTTAATATCCCTAATCTATTTATTGATGCATGACCACCATCGAAGGGGTGTCGACCATACTACATGACTTTGATTTCCTCGATCGTTTGGGGCTAGTCTAGACAACCTTAGGATATTGCGAAGGGTCCTTTCTCAAGGACCCTTGAATGATTCTTGGGGATGTTTGACCGGAATTTTGCAATCCAAATAAGCTTATACACAAGTTTAGGACCTCTTAGATCAATTTCATCAAAAACTAACATATAAAACTCAATGAAACATGCTACGACACACAATGTCATTTCAAGGAAAACCTTTCCAATGTCGTGGACGTTTGACCTCCAAGTTTCATGAAACTTTACAAACTGCCAATAAACACTACTATTACTTATATAAGTATCTCATAATATTTTGAAACACACATAAGCACATAAAAACACATAAATCATATAGGTGAATTAGTCGTTGAACGTATTGGTCGTCCTTGACGTTTTATAACATTATAAAAGATTTTATAACCTTATACCCTCATTAAAAACACGTAAGGCTCTAGTTTTACTGATGTCATTTTCTTGGTGTTAGAATCTCCTCCACTTGGACAACATTCGCCTGTGAATTACACTTACCACTCTCCGAACAGTTCCAAGAGTAGAGACTACGTTATCAACTCATAAACATATCACATAACACATTTCACCATGCACAATATAGGATAAAACATAAATTTCATATAATCAATATACTCACAACACAATAAGAACATAGAAACTAATCTATAACTAATCATGCCAATAAGACTCACATTCGTCATTTCAGATAGGAAGAGATACTTTAATATTCACAATCATACTCATATAGATAATTTATATACAAATTACAACAAATTTCAACCAAAGAACAATTTCGTCAATTTTGCAAAAATGTTACAGTGAGCTGAATTCCCTAGCAGTGAACATACTTCAAAATTCCAAAAATGCAAAATTTAGGCAATTGATGATGGAAACATGCTTATATGAAAGAAAAAATAATAATAACTCCATGAAATGCACCATGCAAGGAATAAATGAAATTCAATTCAAAGAGGACTCCTAAACAAAATGCAACATGCTACTATGGCATTCTACTCTCAAGCTTGAGTTGAATAGAAGAGAGGAGGCAAGCAATCAAAACTCCACTACTCACCTTACTCCCCCACATAGTAATAACTCATGACTATTAAAAGAAAGAACTATGAATTATCATCATCATCCTCATCTGGTTTTTCATCATCATCCTCATCCGGTTTTGATCCTCTTGCCTGGAGTGCATAAAAATGATTCTTCTTTGGAGCATCATTTATTAGAACACTTGGAGTAACTTGCTTACCTTCCTTTCATCTTGACTCAGTAGGCGGACAATCCCTCCTTTATGTCCATCCTTACCACAACCAATGAAATTCCCCGTATCAATTAGACATTCCCCATGCTACCTCTTTCCACAAGTTACACAAGCAGGCTTACAATTTTGAGAACCACTTTCCTTCTAAAGTTTTACCTCATGATATCTAGGTTCATCTTGAGTTTGAATCATCTTCTTGATCCTAGGTTGGTTTTGCTCACTTGGTCGACTCCTCTTCAAGTTTCTAGTGATAGTCTTAAGTTTGGAATCCTCTATGGATTACACATACACAATAAGAAAAGGTAGAGTCATATCATCATGGAGCATGGACGTACGACACCCTTTTTTCACAAAGTCAGAAACACCATTCACAAAACAACTTATCTCATCCCTACGATTAGACACTAGGGATGAAGCATACCTAGACAACATATTGAGCTTCAAGTAATACTCCTCCACACTCATATTGTCTTTCTTGAGATTAATAAACTCCTCAAACTTCACCTCCCTCCTCTCATGGGAAAAGTAATTTCCTATGAAAACATCGTCAAACATGTAACAACCCTAAAAATCGATATGCTAAGCAATGATTAATGTGTCTAGAATGCCTATGATTATATCGGGTTCACATGCATTGATGCGCATGAAACCAGAACTCTGAACCTTATGATATCGAAGAAAACTAACTTGGAAATTTATTTGATCTAGGAAAGGTTGGTTCCATCCAAGTAGGGCTCCCGAATATGAAGATTTACTCAGATGAGTCTTTACAAGACTTAAAAAGGGGAAATCTCAAGTTTGGAGGTTTTAGGGGTAAAATGGTCTCTTGCAAGGCTAAGGGTAGTGTCGTAATTACCCTAATTATGTAATTAATTATTTAATTAATAAGGTGGAGGGACATTTTGGGTAAAAAGGAGCGAAATTTCCCATTGAGCAAAATCTTGCTCCACCCGGGTCAAAACCTAGGTGGGAGCAATGATTTAACTTTATTTTTTATGTTGGTGAATTAATTTATGTAAGTAATATTTAAATACTTATTTAAGAAAAATTAAAATCATATTATTAATTAACTAATCAATTAATTAATTGGGTGGTTTGGGTCGAGTCGGCCCGGAGGGACCCGTTTTCGCAATGGGGACTTCACGGGTTCGAACCCCGATGGAAGCAACATTTAAGTGGATTAAATTGAGGTTTATAATATTATATTTTAAGGTCATTACGGTCATTTCACTAAAATAATTAAATCATATTTTCAAAGTTTGAAAGATTCCTAGTTGACTAAGTCTAAACTACATCACCTAATACTAAGTCACGATAATCACTAATGAATTATTCTGTTATTTGCACATTCATGTTCATTAATTAAAGAATAAAAATATGGATGGGCATTAAAGTAACATAATATATAGATTATAATCGGTTTTTATCATTTAAATTTTGTTGAATAAGTCAACAATAAACTCCAAAGGAAAGAGGTACACGACCTCAACAAGGATTGTACTCAATGTGCACTCTTAATTCATTATCTCTTTTAAAACTATTTTTAAGCTTTATTTTATAATTAAAAAAATACATAAAAATAAAATAAGCTTACTGATTCTAAAGATTTCTACGCTGCACTCATCAAAAACAAAAATAAAATAAAAACTATACGCCTAAGTTCTTTAAGAAATTATATAATTCACTTGAGAACAAGAATCGAAGCTCGGATGGAAGGTTCGTATGCGGGTGGAAATATATGTTTTGTGGCTGGTTGTAAAGGCTGAAAATATATGGGTTTTCTTCTCTCTTGGTACCTTTCCCAAGAGTTCCCTAAGGTTCAGTACATATTCCAATAGAAAAACTAAGGTTGTCCCCGTTACATGCCCCTGTCATTAAATCATCTGAAAAGTGATGCATGCGTTAGTACGTTTGCTGGTAGACAATCCTAGGTTCATTTTTAATTGTGTGTAATTTGAATTTTTTTGACAGCTTATGATCAAATATATGTGTGTCTAACTGTATGTATGTTTTATATACACATTAATGCTAATTATCATGAGAAGCATATTACCGATTGTTTTCAAGAAAGTCGTGAATTAGGTTCTATGCACTTGTTGTATTATTAACATATGATGATGAAATTGTGATATTCATGAACATGAAAATAAAATTAAATTTCTTAACGAATTAGTCAAAAGTTTATGTAAAAGTCTAAGCTAAAACGCCTAAGCTATGTGCAAAAAAAGTTAATTTAAGGCATATGTTAATGGAGTATAGTTTCGGCTATTCTCTAGTAAAAATGAACAAAAGTATATGCTGCCATTGAGGGTGGAACTCTAGACCTTAAGTTCCTAATACTAAGATAATAAGCCTTAAATAAATTAAAAAAAAATAGTCTGAGAGAGGGAATTCGAACTTGGTCATGTTGAAAGAACCTTGGAAATAAAAGAAAAAGAAAATAGTGAGGGAAGGGGGATTTGAATTGGGATCCTTGGTCACTAATAATAATAAAATAAAATAATAATAATTGAGGCCACTAAGATTCAATCCCATATCCTCTTAGCCGGATGAGGGAAACCATCTATCACTCCAAATAATTAAAAATAAAGTGTGGCCTAAGGGATTCGAACTTGGTTCCCTTGACTGAAATTCTGAGACACATTAAAATGAAATAATATGTAGCCACGAAGGATTGAACTTGGGTCCCTTGGCTTCATGTGTGAAATGCATAATTCTTACATAACATATATTTAGATTGTCATGAAACCCTTAGTCAATTATGAGTAATCCTAATTGGGTAAGAACATGAGTAAATGGTAAGATCATTAAATGAACATTCACGTAATGAGGTGAGTAATAACATTATATTATGATTCTAATGAAAATAGTGACAAAATGACTAAAGGCTAAAATGAATTGATGAGAGAGTTAAAAGGAAAATAAAGAATAAAATTAGTGAGCTTCTGGGCAATTGAACCCACAACGTCCTTGCCTTAAAATGAAAAAAGAGAGGAGAACAAGAAAGAAATATTATGGGGTGGATGGGAATTAAACTAGGGTCCCCCAAACTTGAAAAATGTAACTACCAAGTTTAATATAATACTAAGTGTTACTCAAGGAATTAGAAATCGGGTTCCCTTGCCCAATTCCGTATTGACTCATAAGTCGAACATGAACAACTATTTAATGAATGCTTCCTCTAAGGATCGAAATCAAAATCTTGGCATACCAACAAGATGCATGCCTAGTAGCAGATAATCTTGGGTAAGTATGAGTCACTTAGACGAATTATGAATGAAGCCTCATGGATTGCACATATGGATCATTAAGTCTAGCGTATGTTTAAAAGTAAGCAAACCTAAGATGTATCTAATGAAATGGTCTGAACCTTGGAGGTTTAAGTAAGAGTGTTAAACCTACAAAAAGGCCATGTACGTAGGCATATGAGAAAATGAACGTTCACATAAGGGGACTGTAGAATGATGTAAAGTTAAATCTCAAGCATACTCCAAAAGAAAGTGTCAAGAATGAATTCATAGTTAATAAGTAAAGAAAAGAATGACTTCATGACTATAGGCTAGTCCAAGTGAGACAAGCTACATCTACGGCTAAAATCAATGTCACTAAATGAAATGACTAAGAGAGTATATTTATGCTAAACGATGAACAAGCAAAGAAAGAGTGTCTACATGAGGATAGGCTTGTACAAGTAAGACTAGCTGTATCTACGTCTAGAATCAATGTCCCTCAATGTGAACTCCAAGAGAGCATTATGTTATACGATGAACAAATAATGAAAGGTGAGTAAAGATGAATTTAAAAGAGGTTAAAAAACGAACAGTGTGGAATCATAATATGAGGCTAGTGCAAGTGAGAAAAGTTGTACCTACGCCAAATATAAGGTCACCAAAAGTAATAATCTAATAGAGTGTTGAAAATTAAGAGGCCAGTCTCAATCACACTCTATATGTAAGTGTAAGGACAATTCACACTTACTACGTAATGATGAGATGAGAAATCATATAATGAGCTTTGATGCCTCATATTAGAAGCCAACTTCTATGATGTATGAGATGAATGTAATGGAACTTTACTGAGCACCGATAGGCTTCCTTCTTTCGGGAAGGCAGAGGTTCTTGTAATTCTCATGAGATGAGACTGTCCGTCCAGATGGGTATGGGTCTCCTTTTATCTCCTAGTCTTTGAACCTATACTGACAATATAGGGTTGTAGCAGGAATCGAGTCCCTATATATGCTAGCATGTTTTGGTTCACTTTGGCCGGTTATTCCACATATTTTTGGTGTGTGGTTAAACACTGGATTTCATGATGCTTACATGATATATGTCGGTTAAGGTTAAGGTTCCCAAAGAAAGAATGAGGACAGCCTCAAATAATGCACATAATGAAATGAACGATACCAAAGGTGTTACGATAGGAAAATCAAGAGGTGAGCTAGCCTTGAGTAATGACACTAGGTTATTCTTGGTCATTGCACAACGAACCAGATGAAAGTCTTAAACTACATCCTAGGTATATCTGGTGTTTACACTAGTATATGAATAAATGAAAATGAAGTGTGTATAAATTAATGAAGCAGACTCTGTGTTTGCTAAAGGAAGCTCCCTAGTTGAGGTCCCATATGTTGAACCCTCATTTTGGGAAGTCTTAATGTCAAGTGCATGATTCCATGGTCTCATGGTTATGAACAAATGATATGAACTATGTGATATGATATGTGCAATATGTTATGTGTTTTTTGCAAGATGATATGAATGATGATGCATGTTACTCACATGGCATGACTTTCCTAATCAAAATTTGGCAAGTTCACTGACTTTACTTTCCATAATTCATATCATAAGGAGAGAGATCTTCTTAATCATGCATTTCCTTGGTGTGTTCTTGCATATAACCATACTTAGTACAAGTTTGTACTAATCCCAACTGTGTACTTTTAGGTGCAGGCACAGACGGACGTGGAGAATTCATTCGGACTTGGTAGTCCCTCATGCTTTTGAGGACGCTTTCCCATTATATTCTAGATTATATATATGTTTGAGTTAGTGAAGTATGTTCCACTAGCATTGCTTTCCCCTTTTATTTCAGATACTGTATTGGTGCCATTTTGGCAAGTATACACTTAATGCAATATAGAACTATTTCTTTGATTTGATGATATTAATATTAGATGGTTGATTGTGAACATTTATGAGTTTAAGTAGAATGTCTTATATGATGTTAAGTAACAAAAAGTTCAAATTTTCTGCTAAAATTAACATAGATGAAATAACGATAACGTATGTAGGCTTGTTTTCAACCTCTGAGAGGTCAACGAACCCCGGTCTCGTCTGGGGTCTAGACTCTGATCGTGACAAAACTCTTCTCACTATGTAAGACCCAACTCAACCGACCTATTATATTTCCATTTTGTATACCACACTTGATCAACCTATCTCAATTGGTACGATGACAACTCCTCCTTCTCCTTAGAAGTCACCTCCATGACCCTTACCACGTTGTACACACCATCTAGAAACTCTTGGGGACCCTCTCCCACCTAAGAGACAATAAAGATAATAGAATTTATACTCACAAAATCTCTCAATCTAGATGTCATAGTACTCTCCACAACATTCACTCTAGGTTCGATACCCCTGTTAACTTGGGTAGTCAAAGCATAGGGTAAAGTAAGTAAAGCCTCTCTAATATCTCCATTAGTCATTTCCGGGGGAACCCACCGTAACCTCAATACCTTGACCTCCAATAAGGACTTTCACTACTCGCCCTTAGATGTGTTGCAACTCACACTGATAGTCAAGACTCTACTAGACATTACTTGATGAGACTTATTGATTCCTTTAACAACTTTAATAACCTACGCTCTGATACTGTCTGTCACGATCCGAATGTATACCGTAGGAGTTAGGGTAATCTTAGGTCATGGCACAGTGTACTTAATGTCTCGGTGGTCTTGTACAAGAGATTTCATATCATTTATCACATATACATTTATGAAAACTAGTGCGGAATTAAAAATTTTCGCAACATTCAAATAGTCTTTAAAAATATCCTTCATATAAAAAAACATAGGAAATACTGAGTCTCATATAATCAAAACATAGACACCAGAATACTTGGGACATACATAAAAATATATAAAAAATAGGAAATACTGAGTCTCATATCATCAAAACATAGACACAAGAATACTTGGGACATACATAATATAATATGGTACAATTAAGTCTATTACAAAGATTCGAAATAAGAAATCAAAAGAAATATGTGCCGTTGTGTAAATTGAGGACATAATTCAAACTTTCCTTGAATGAGTAACTAGAATCCAAGCTTTCCTTAAAGGCACCTTCTAACCTTCAACCTACACCTTTAGATATTACACAATGTATGGAATTAGTACAAACACTTGTCCTAAGTATGACTTAATGCAAAAAATCATGAAAACCACATTTAATGAAAATATGATCTTTTCGGTTTAAAAGTCATAGTATAAGCATAATAACAATATTTATAACCTTATAAATAGATAATATAACATAAACATTTTACCACATATTAAAAAATATTACAGTAAGCCTTGCCAATTTATTGTAAACTAATTCAACATTATAGTGAACCCATTTAGCATACAACCCTCTCACTAAAGTCTATCCTAACACTCACGTACAATAAACCTTACACATAAACATGAGATCTTCTTACCAAAGGTGATTCTATGGTTCACTTGATTAAGTTATTAAGCGACCGCCCATATAATACCTTTACACACACCTAAGAGATCCTTTAGATTACCTAGGATAATATCATTATTATTTCATGACATAACATATAAATAATATGACATTCTCCTTACAAAGGTTATCAAAATAATTACTTAAGTAATTCAATAAGAGACGCTCATACACCCTCCACATGATTACCTAAATAATCCTTAACACTACCTAAGTTTAGATCATGTACAATGTATCAACCAACTTTCTTATCTAGATCCATTCTTAAGACTTACCTAGGTAATACATGAAGTGACCATTCCTATGTCACCTTTCACACCATAATGAGACTACCTTTAACTACTCTAGGTAAGTACATAATCATTTACATGCTTTATAACTTAAGTCATTAGTTCATCCAATAGACATTCATGTCATCAGGAAATTCAAATAATGAAATCGAAGAAGACCTACAGACTGACTTACTAACATCTTCAAATCCTAATCGTGCAATGTTTTGATAGCGTCCCATAACAACACCAAACCTTCATTTAACTTCTTCAACACTAGTGAGTATCTCATATGATGAGAATAGACAATAGCCAACATAGACCATGGTAGCAAGGCATGGAATCCAAAGTTGTAACCTACTCTGATACTTTCAATGGTAAAACTTGGATACATCCCATGGAGGCACATGGTTAAGGAATATCAAGGGATTCTCTGTATATTAGCTTCATCCTTAAGTAGAGATACTTCCCAAATTATACTCACTCGGTGGAGACTTTGTTCTCATAGAGTATTTCAATAAATGAGTACATGAAGAGGTTCCATATCTGGTTTACAACCCAATCACATTACACCTTACAAAAGAGGTCGCCTAGGCTAGCCATACATTGGTTAAGTGGATACCTTATGATTTGCCTAATGATTATTTCATGTTATTCTAGTCAATCAATCCCTAAGTCCACCATTCACATAAGAAGGATACGTTAACATCTTTTGACTTCAAGTATATCATAACCTTACAACTAGGTTTAAGGCTTTACATAAAGACATTCTTATAAACATTCAGGTCACATGTCATTCAGACATTAATGACTAAGAGGCTTTAGCACCCTATGTAAAAAGTCATATTCTCATTATCATGTATCAATTAAGGGACACAAGTCTACTAAAATAAGACACAAACATACTTCACATATAACATATAGCATATCTTAGAAGTAGCTCATAAGAACAACCATGTCAACTTTACGTCACCCTATACACTTATATAGGATCATCATCATAACCATCAGAAGGCTCATATAGTCAATTAGGAAGAATCATACATCCACTCTAGACTACACACATAAGGATATATGCATAGTCTATCATGATCACCTAATGTCAATAAAAGAACACCTACTTTCACACTACTCACGAGTAGATAGGTATGATCTTAATCTTCATAAATCCCTACACAAATCATCATAATATATAAATTAATGTCGACAATGTCATGATCATTATAAAACATAAAGTAACACTGACGAGGCCAATTAATTCATAGGAAAAACACATAGCACCGCAACCATACATGGACCATACCAATAACAACATAATTCAAGACCAAATACAATAATAAAAAAGGGAATTAGGGAAGCGTACCACCAATCGATTCTAAACACTTTAATCCATAGCTAAATCATCCAATACAATACCAAAAGTCCCTTACCAATGGCCATGATCATCAACTCAATACAAACATCATAATACTCAATAAATCAAAATCAATTTAATATAAATTTATCAATATAATACAGCCTATACAAAAATCTAATACAATTCATACATCATTCAATAGTCTAAGGAGAACATCAATAGAATTCATAAGCATTTAGACATGATCATAACACCCATAATACAATAAATTGAAGAGCTTAGTTTTTTCATGGGTTCATGAAGATTTTAGGTTAAAAGTATATTAATTCAGTCAATATTCAAATATTCAAAACATTTAACGCAAGATCCCATTGCTAGATTACAAGTAAGAAATCAATCTTTTGAGAAAATCATTCATAATCACTTTAATGATTGGCTCCTTGTTGAGAAACTTAAGATTGGGCATTGATATAATTGCGCCAATATAAAATACAATCACTCGTACATGCATCTATTTTTGTATACCCTAACAAAGAATTTTATTACCTTCACAAAAAGAACTAGCCACTAACGACCCCTCGGGAAGAACTTATTTAAAGAAGATTTAGAACTAATCGATCGATTTGTTGCTCCAATGGTTGAGGCACTTCAAGTGAAGCAATTTAATAACAAAAGATAACTTTGAGACTTTTGTGTAACCAAGATAAAGTTCTATCGAGCGTTTTCCAACAATTTGTAGAACTTTGTTGCATGCATATTTGGTTCTTCATTTTCCTACGAAGAATTAATATTATTCCCCATATATCCACATGCGTCATGAATCATTTCAACAGTGTCATCCTCTTCAATGTCATCATCTTCTACTTCAGCACTACCTGCAACATTACAGTTTTCAACTCTAACTGATACTTCTCCATGCAAGTCCTACACTTTATATGAATCCGAAAAGCCCCTTTTCAATAAGTCACCGCTTAAATAAATTCATAGCATGAATAGTATGTTCATACACCCTTTACAAGGACAACGAATCATGGTATTCACTCCAGATTGACTGAATGCCCAATCAAGGAAACCTTAACTCCATCTCTATATATTTGGTCAACTCTATTCTGAATATTTTTGAAAAACTTTTATCCATTCCTATTTTCAACAGAAAACAGTTCATTGATTTAACATTTTACAATATAAGCAATTGACAAAGTAATGTTAATTGTCTATATATATTACATGAATATAATCAGATGCCTACAAATATAATAATATTAAGATTAATAGTACTAGTACTAGATACAATGTTGTTAGAAGATTTAATGTTACAAGGATTCTTAACACTATTACCAAAACAATTAATTCCCTTGTCCAACAAACGAACAAATGGTCACCACACTGTAATTGTTAAAATATCCTATTTCAATGGAACTATAACAAAAAACATATACATAAATAAACTATAAAAATTAGATATTTATGTGTGCACAAATCGTAGCTAAATGAGACACTACTTTTACTTTGAATCATCTTCATACTATTTTAAACATAATTCACAATTCGTAGCAAATAGAATCTGAAATCAAGTTTATATGAGTCATAAACATTGTGTAACGAATAATAGTACATACAAAGAAATAGGTTTCAAAATGGCTGAAGTAAAATGAGTTGTTTCCCAGATGACTACTACTATTCAATCACTAAGAGATCCCTTTTTTCTTCATAAAAATGGATTGTAAGAAAGTCTTTAACTTTGAAACCAATAATGCTAAATAACATTAACTTTAAGCAACTTCTCTAGAAGACTATTTTACATTAAAAAATGTAAAAATTACAATAAACTGCTTTGAATAATAGTTTTCTGGGAAGTTAACAAACTGAAAAGCAAAATGGTAAAGGAGTTTCTTGTTCTCTAACTTCACATGTTATCCCCTGAAAATTTTACATCACACTTTTCAAGCATTAACCACAATTATATTTCTATCACCAGTGGCCACAAGCATACACATCAGTAGTAGTCACATTAGCATTACATGATCGTTCTTTTGAAAGTCTGTTTCAATAAACCTTCCTTCTGAGAGGGTTTACCTTCTTACCGTATGTAAATATAAAGAAAGTCTTTTACTATCTCAAAGTTTGATTGTACCATTATTTTAGATTTCAAACAAAAAAACACATGACTTTTTACTTCCAATGATTATGTTTTATTTGGATAGAAGAACTTTACTCAACTTTCACAGTTGAAAACAAATACAATACTGAAACTAAATCATTAAATCAAATCTATTTTAAATACACAATCACAATAACAATATCAAAAATAAATTTCCAGCTTACCCAAAAGAAATAAATTACTCAGACATGACTTTCAAGATCAATTAAACAAAGTGCAAAATATAATAATATGGATAGGCATGCATGAATTGTACCTTCAAAACTTCAAAAAAAGAACATGTTCAATTGGACTTTTTCCTTTCCTCCTTCGGCTTTAGAGAACCCTATTCCTATATAATTTCAACTTGGTTAGAGAAATTATATGTGGAATCGAAAATAGAAATACCCATAAGGGTATTTGAGTAGATAACTGATGTAATTTATACTTTGGAGAACCCTATTCTGCAAACCAACATACTTCTTCCTCCCATTTCAAAAATTTGAGCAAATAGAGATGAGTTTTCTTCCTTCCTTATCCAATATTGAGCAAAGAGGAACAAGTTTTCTTCCTTTCTTTTCCATGATTTGATCAGAGGAACATTTTTTCTTCCTTCTTCCTTCTCCACTTTGCTATAGAAAACCCATTTGAGCTGAGAAACGTTTCATTATTTTAGCTTGAGCTGAGAAACCCATTTGACTTTAATTTTATTTTAACTAGTTTTTTTTTAATTAATATATATGGGGAGGCGACCTGATCACTACAAATTATATTTAGAGGCAACATTTAATAAGATGCTACTATATATTTGGAGCCAAAATTTTCATTTCAGCGGGAGTTATAATTTCAGAAGTATTAGCGGCGACACAAAATAAGTCGCCGCTAAAGATAAATATTTAGCAGAGACCACCAGTGTCGCCACTGAATATGTAGCTTCTGTAGCAAAAAACAAATCACCACTAAATATCGCAACAATAAGTGTTGTTTCTTGTAGTGCATCTTTTTGTACTAGTTCCCAAGTGATGTACCTATCATTCCATGTTTATTCCAACATTCTAAAGTACATCTAAACATCATAAAATCATCTATAAATATGAGATCATGATCCTTCAATCCATCCAATTCAAGGAAAGTTAAGATCATAGTTAAAGAAGTTAAGAGTCAAGTCTAAAAGTTAAAAAGCATGTCAAAGTAAGTTCTTAATGATTTCTAGAATCTTAAACAAACATTCTAACATTGTTTTAAGGCTCAAGCAATAAGTTGAGAAAAGAGTAAAGAATTAAGTTGAGATTCCTTTCTTCAAGAGTATATGGGGACTTAGTATCCCCAAACAGAAGTAAAAATGTTTTAACATTTAAAGAAGCAGAGAAACTATGATTTCCAAGAGAGTTTTTTTTAGAGATAATTTTTGAGCACTTATCTCAAATCACAAAATAAATATATTTTAAGAACATAAGATTCAGTACAGATTTTTGGGAGTAGTATTGAGCATCGATGTGGGGATACGAGTTCATATCAACTCAAGTCTCCATGTAAACCATGTTTCCATCATGGGTAGAAGAGAGTCATACTTTTCAGATTAATCATATTCATAGTATACTAGTGGATCTGTCATACAATTTAGGTCCTAGTAACGTTGTATCATCACTATAGCTCTTAAGTGATGGTCGTTGGTTAGAGAAACTCCAACAGGAATATTTTATTTTCATACACATTAGTTATTTGTATTCTTACAAATATCATATATAATTCGTGTACTTGTGTCATTCATACTTTACAACATGTTTTAATCGCCTATTTTTTATTACATTTACATTTAAAAGTCACATATTAAATACGAGTGAGGAAATCATGAGTTAAATAGAGCCAAGGTAAGTATTCTTCTTACTCCTTTTCAAACTTAACTGTCATTTAACATTGCAATCGTATACTCATATATTCAATTTAAAAATTCCAGTTAGTCTACATCGTATCATGGTGCAGACACATGTAACAAGGTTAGACATCCAACGCACCGTTGATCCAACTAAGCACCCCTGAGTTAGACGGTGAGACTCCTTGCATTCCGGAGGACATTCTTTATTGCTTTATAGTTAGTTCAATAGAATGTTGTGTGCTTTGTTCCAATAGTCATCTTAGTCAATTTAGAGCCTTCATAGACACTTAGTATTGCAGTAGTCGTTACCTTTTATTCTTATTTTAAAGACTTGGATTGCCATTTTGGCCATGTTGAATGTTTAAACCTTTAAAGACATTCCCAATTAATTTTTTTAGCAGTTGAGATACGTTCTTTTATCATTTTAAGTATGAATGTTGTCTTCCACTAAGTTAAGTATGTCAGGACAAGGGTTCGCTTCAGGCCAGCAGTGGTCACTAAATGCCAGTCCCACCCAGGATATAGTCTCGGGTTATGAAAAACTTTGTGTGCATGAAAAAAGTTGAAGAATTCAATGGAGCCTATGAAGACATGTCTTTATAGACTTAGTCATCGGTATGAAGTTCGCCACATACATGATAAGGAGGTTGCAACATTTAGGAATTTCTAATTTTTTCATACACCTTTTCCTGCGTTAGAGTTTATCTCTAAAAATTTTCACTCTAATTCGTGTTTTGCGTGTGTTTCATGATGCATGTGGTTGATACTGAAAGGGTTGTACTAGTTTCATACCAACTCAAGAATGTGGCTATGACTTGGTTCGATTATTTGAAGGAGGGATGGGTGATGATGCACCACCTCCGAGTTGGACTTATTTTGAAGGAATTCTTGGGGCAGTTCTTTCCTCGAGAACTGAAGGAGATGAAGGTACGGGAGTTCCTTACTCTGAAAAAAGACTTATTGAGTGTTCATGAGTATGGTATAAAATTCACCCAACTTTATCGCTATGATACAGATGTGGCTAAGGATATGAGGAGCAAAATGAGCTTGTTTGTTGCTGGTTTGGGTCGGACATCAAGCAAGCAAGGAAGAGATACCATGTTGATTGCAGAAATGGACATTTTAAGGTTAATTGTCTATGTGGAGAATGTAAAGGAAGATAAGCTTAGGGATAGAGAGGAGTACAAAAATAAGAAATCCAAAACAGGGAATTAATTTGGCGGCAGAAAAATGGTTCAAATTGGACACAATTTTAGAACAATAAGGGGCATGCACCACCATCTGCTAGTGTACCTGTGCCCAGAGATGGTGTTGAGCATCATTGTCAGAACTCCCCAAGCTACGCAGGCGTATTTATAGGGTAGTGTTGTGCAAGGAGGTAGTAAGCATTTTTCCTGTACCAAGTGTCGTAGAAATAACTCTGGAACATGTCGTGAAGGCTCCCAGGTTGTTTAAAGTGCGGTGGACCAGACATTTCATGAGAGAATGCTTAAGAGCAAGAAAGGCGGTGGTAATGGGGGTAATAGATCTGACTCTTCATTAACTTCTTCACCAAACAAGGTTGCACCTAAGAGAGCTACTTTTGATGCTAGCTGATGAACAAACCGCTTGTATGTTGTCAATAGTATGATTGGAGTCTTTGACTTTACTATTTATGAATGTTAGATCCAGGTTTGAGTTTGTCTTTTGTAACTCCCTATGTTTCTATGAACTCGAGTTATGAAGTTTAAGATTCCAAATAGTCATAGAGTTGAGTAGTAGTACATCAGTGCCTAAGGTTTGTTTCATTTCATACCTAAAAGAAAAAAAGTTAGTTCCCTAGAGATTTATCTATCACTTACTCTGAGTTAATGACTCGAGTGCTGAGGTGTTTCCCTTTCAGTCGATTCCTATAGTTAGTGAGTTTCCAAAAGTATTTCATGATAATCTACCCGGAGTCCCTCCTTAGAGAGACAAATTGACTTTGGCATAGACATCATCGCTTGTACTCTTCCTATATCTATTCCTCCATACATAATCGAACCAATAGAGTTAAAAGAGCTATAAAAATAATTGATAGATTTCTTGGATAAGGGATTTTTTTCGACCAAATGTCTCAACTTGGGGCCCTCTGATCTTTTTTGTGAAAAAGATACATGGTTCCCTTAAGAGGTGTGTAGATTACAGCAAATTGAATAAGGTAACCATCAAGAATAAGTATCCTCTTGTATCAACTTCAAAATGCTTCTTGCTTCTTGAAAATCAATCACGGATTGGGCTACCATCAATTAAAAGTTAGGGTATGTGATATTCCAAAGACGACTTTTAGAATAAGATATGTACACTATGAGTGTCTGGTTAGGTAATTTGGATTGAAAAATGCACCTCCAGCATTCATTGATCTTATTAACAAAATCTTCAAACCTTATTTAGATTTGTTTGTCATCGTATTCATTGATGACATAATAATTTATTCAAGGAATGAAGAAGATCATGCTAGTCACCTCAGAGTAGTTCTTCAGACTTTGAGAGATAAACGGTTTAATGACAAGTTATCCAAGTGAGAGTTTTGGCTTATGTCTGTAATATTCTTTTTCCACATAATTTTTGTTTATGGGATTTGAGTTCATGCCTAGACGATAACAACATTTTAGAGTTGGCTTAGACCCGCATCTCCAACCAATACAAGGTGTTTTTTGGGTTTGGTTGGCTACTACAGTAGATTTTTAGAGGAGGTATCATCTCTATTGTCTCTTTTGACAAAACTAACCTGAAGAAAATTAAATTTCAATGGTCTGAAGCTTTTGAGAAAACCTTTTAGGAGTTGAAAGAGGTTGACTACTGCTCCAGCTTTAACTTTACCTCAACATACTCAATAGTTTGTGGTGTATTTTGATGCATCTAGGGTTTGTTTGGGCTGTGTGTTAATGCGGAATTACGTGGTCATAGATTCATTAATGGAATTATCCAACTAATGACTTAGAATTAGTTGCAGTAGTTTTTGCTTTAAATATATGGCATCACTACTTGTATGGTGTTCATGTAGACGTATTCACTTATTACAAGAGTCTCCAATATATGTTCACTTAGAAAGAATTCAACCTCAGATATAGGAGGTGGTTGGAATTACTCAGGGATTACGAGATGAGTATTCTTAACCACCCGGGTAAGGCTAATGTGGTTGGTGATGCCTTAAGCAGGTTATCATGGGGAGTACCGCCTATATTAAGGATGAAAAAGAATTAGTTAGCTAAGGATGTGCACAAACTTGGATGCCTAGTATCCAGACTTATGGATTTCACAGAAGTAGGAATAATGGTGACTAATGGGGCTGAATCACGGCTAGTGTCATACGTTTAACAGAATCAACACCAACATCCCATTTTGCTTGACTTGAAGGAAATGTTCATAAGAAAAGAGTATTGGCTTTTGAACATGGGGGAGATGGTGTACTGAAAGACCAAGGTAGATTGAGTGTACCTAGGGTGGATGGAATCCAACAAAGGATCCTGGAGGAGGCTCATAGCTCCAAATATTCAATTCATCCATGTTCCACCACGATGTACCACGATTCGATAGAGGTATATTGGTAGTAAGGCATGAAGAAAGATATTACTAAGTTTGTTTCCATGTACCAAATTGCCAACAAGTGAAAATAAAACACCAAAGGCTTGGATATTTTTCACAGACTATAGAACTTCTGGAATGGAAGTGGGAGATGATTAATAATCACTTCATCACAAGATTGTCAAGATCTCGCAGGCATCATTATTCTATTTGGGTTATTGTCTATAGAATAAAAAAGTTAGCCAATTTCTTGCTAGTAAAGACTACCTATTCGACCGAGGATTATGCCTTGTTGTACTTTCAATAGGTCGTGATACTTCATGGAGTTCTTGTCTCTTTTATTGCAGATAGATATGCATAAATTATTCCACAATTTCGTAAAGGATTGGGTTCTAAGGTGAACTTAAGCACTACTATTTAACCTCAGACAGGGCAAGAAAATCATACTATTTAGAATGTAGAATATATGTTTAAAGATTGTGTGATTGACTTCAAAGGGAGTTGGGATGATCATATACCTCTCATTGTGCTTGCTTACAACAAAAAATACCATTCGAGCATGCAAATGGCTCTATATGAGGCTTTTTATGGGAGAATATGTAGATCTCCTATTCGGTGGTTCAAAGTTTGTGAAGTAGGATTAATAGTACCAAAAATAGTTCACTAATCTATAGAGAAGGTGAAAGTGATTCAAGAGAGATTGAGAACGTCACAGAGTCATGAAAAGTCCTACACAGATGCTTATAGAAGGCCATTAAAGTTTGGGGTGGAATAGGGTGTATCTTATAGTTTCACCTATGAAGTGTGTTAAGAGGTTTGTTATTAAGGGGAAACATAGATCTTGATATATTGGACCTTATATTGAGTGTGGACAATGTGCCATATGAGTTTGAGCTACCCCATGAATTAACAGTGGTTCATCTCGTATTCCTTAATTATATGTTGAAGAAGTTCTTGGGTGATCCTTCATTGATTGTACCAACTGAGAATGTTGGCATTAAGTATAGCTTATCATATGAAGAAGGTTCATAAAGATTTTGGATCGTCAATTTCGCAAATTAAGGACAAAGGAAGTTACATCAGTCAAGGGCTTTTGGAGGAACCAATTCATTGAAGAAGCAACTTGGGACGCTGAGGAGGATATGAAGAAGAGATATCCCCATCTATTTGAATCTGGAGAGAATGCAGTTCAATGTATTAAATTTTCTTCATAGCGCCTCATAAGACTATGTGTAAGCAGGTTGTTATTTGCTCTTGTTGTTGGGTGCTACAATGATGTTACAACCCTTACCTTAATGTAAGAGATCCCATTCAAGGATGAATGCTCCCAATGGGGGGATATTGTAACATCTCGTAACTTGAAATAACTTAAGAATAAGTTAAGAAGAAAAGAATAATCATTTTTGGAAATAAATAGGGATATCTTAAAAATTTCATAATTTTAAAAAGTAAGTTTTAGTCATTTTCAAAAGGCCATAACTCCCCGCTCAAGAGGATATAGGGTGATTAATTTATATGGTTGGAAAGCCCTTGGGATGACTTTTACAACGGTGCCAAGTTTGCACAATTTAGATGTTGTATGAGGGACATATTCCCTTCAAAAATTGGGTTGTTTGACTGAGAAAAGTCCAATCTGGATTTTAGTAAGGGTAAAGTAGTCTTTTCACCCTAGTATTTCCTAAGTCATTTTGAAAGGTTTATTATGGGTAAAACTAAGTCCCACTTCACTTTTAGAAAAGTTGAGAAAACTTAGGGCTTGGGGATAAGAAAGAAGAGAAGAAGAAGATCAAGAATTATTCAACGATGCTAAAGTATTGCTAGTGGAATTGTCGGGGGTGATCCCTATCGAGGTATGTGAGTTCTTTATGTGTTGGGTTCGTTTACCCATACACCAATATGTTTAATTCAGCAAGTTGTATTGATTTAATGAAGAATATTAAAGTTCTTGATGAACAATTGTCGAAATCATGTTGGTAGAGTTGTAGTGTACCTCTAGTGGTTCTGATTTGTGTTTGCGACTATTTTACGAGTCTAAACTATTGGATATTGAAGATATTATTAATCCTAAGTTCTAAGGGGAATATCCATGTAAGTTTGAGAGGTTTAGAGTTTAAAATACGATAATAAAAGTCAGGAAATCCGTTTGACAGGCCCTAGGGTACCGCGCCTACTATAGCCCTTTAGGACAGAAGCAGTCATGAAAGCCAAGTATCCTCATTGCTTACCTTAAAATTCCATACCAGCTTAAGGTAATAGTTCCTCTTCAATTTTCCAATCATTCATGCGCAAATTCCATTTTGGAATCAAGTTCCCTCAGTTTTTAATTGCATTTTATGTAGAAGCGTTTGCAGGTCTCTCCCTCTAGTTCAGCTAGTTTAGTCTTTATTCGAGGACAAATGTTCCCAAGGGGGAGATAAGTAACATCCCGTAGCCAAAACAGACCAAAAACCTGCTTTACAGAAAAAATCTGCAGGTTCAACTAACAGTGGCATCAACGGACCGTAGCCTAACCCACGATCCGTCTTGAACAACCGTCGATGGGATCAGAAACTCCTAAAAATTTCAGCCCAGAAAATTGGTTAAGTCTTGGACAATGAACGGACTTACGGTCCGTAGGTCAGATGACGGTCCATAGTCCATGACTGTCGATCGATACCCCCATTCACCCACTCTTTGACAAGAGCTACGGATAACCAGCACGATCCATAGGTGGACCTACGATCCGTAGGTCTGACCGTAGGTGGAAAATTTGCAGACAATTAAGGGTAAATGTAGTAGGGTCAACTTCAAATGGTCATAACTCTTAGAACAAAATGAATTAGGTGTCCTATGACATATTCAAAAAAATATAATTGCATTATCTTTCCATATGAACCGACCTTTCTAAAATCAACAGTTATGCACATTTTAGTAAAAGTCTGTCGAACAGGCCCAGTTGACGAACCCAACGATGGGTTGTCGGTCAGACGACGGACTGTCAGTCCTGGCCATCGCTTGATCATACAACAACTTTTGCAGGGGTCTTTTTGACCTTTCCCACTCTGTTTCATGCTAAGTTACGTCGTTTCACCCTAAATCATCATATTTTAGTCAGTTTAAACTTAGAAACATAATTGAAACATATCTAATTCAAATCATTAAATCAAAACATAGAAAATTAGAAGTAAGCGAGGAAAAAAAGCTCAAGGATCCTAATTAAAGAACGCCACAAGCTCCAGCAGTTCCAGCCCCAAAACTTAAGTATTTTTTCGTGGCTTTCATCACCAGGTATGTGAGACTTCACTAGTGGGTTCCTTTCACCCATTGGTTCCCTAGATTTCAGTCAAATCTTGATTCTCTTTACACGATTAAACCTAGGGTTTCTAGAACTTTGTTAGAACTTCATAAATTTATAAATATATGTTCCATATCAGATTACAAAGTTATTATTCAGATTATTGCATGAATTTCAGACCCTAGAATTGTATTTCTTTAGTTCTTGAATTACACATGCTAAGTCAGATATTTCAGACACTTCAGATATACAAGCCTCAACAATAAATGCATAATTACTAGATTAATTGTTGCATTAAAAGTTTGCATGTTCAACTTCGAGCTATCCAGTATTTACAGAAACACATACATAATTATTAAATTTAAAAAATCCATGGGAGTACCATAATACCAAGTTGGACTCGGGTTCAGCCTACCCAAATAGTGCTAGAACTACTAGCCAAGTGGTTGTAAGTCCCCTCTGCGGGCAATCAGTTTAGTGATTATTCCAGTATGACTTTATACCTTTGGCAGGGTATATTGGGTTCTGTCGATTGGGCGTATAAATCAGATCCACATTTAGCTCATGTGTTTTATTATCAGTTATTAGTAGCTCCCACATATCAGTCAGACTCTCTGCATTGACAATTTATCAGTATATTCAATATTCAGTTTTATCATGTTATAAATTGGTCATTGCATCCAGTTAGCTCAGAATTCTGTTTATCATGTCAGATTATTATACTTGCTTTTATGCTTGTTCAGTTATGTTTTATTTTAGCTTTACTGTATCCTACATGCTTAGTACCTTTCAAGTACTGACGCTTACGTGCGCTACATCTTCTCGTGATGTAGGTTTAGGTTCTCAGCATCCAGATCACACATAGATCGATTTCTGATCTCTAGTCAGCAGATTCAGTGGTGAGTCCTAATTCTCCGAGGACAATAGTCATGAGTGTCATTTCACTCTTTAGTCATTTAGCTTCAGTTTTTGCTAGATTTAGCTGGGGCTTGTCCTAGTATTTCTAGTCATGTTTAGAGGCTTATTTCAGACATACTTTTATTCATCTTAGTATTGAGTTAATATTTCCTTTGTACTAAACTCATTGATTTCAAATATCTAAGTTATAAAATATGGGTATTTCCTATCTTTTCAGATTTAATTATAATTTAGCTTCCGCATCAGTTTATTATCTTTAGCATGCTTATGATCATGTCAGCAGGGTTAGCTTGGGATCACTTGTGGTTCTAAGTTCCGTGTCCGCGTCTTGGGGGTAGCTCGGGGTGTGACAGTCATACTTTTCATCTTAACCCTTTTCATAGAATACTAGTGGACCCACTAGACAATTCAAGTCCTATACTGTGGCAAGGTTCGGATGGACGGTCAGCGTGGGTCGAGTACTGCTATATCATCACTATAAATCTTAAGTGATGGTTTTCGGTTAGAGAAGCTCCCACAATAGTATAGTATTTTCATACACGCAGTTATTTATATCCTTACAAACATCTTAGATATTATTGTGTACTTGTATACATTCAGAGTTGAAGCACGTTTACTTCAGATTTTCTTTACATTACATTTACTTTTTAACTGCGTATATTGAATAAGAGTTGGTAAATCATGAGATAAACAGAGCCAAGTTAAGTATTCTTTTTACTTATTTTCAAGTTTAAGTGTCTTATCGATCCAACTTGCATACTCATACATTCAATATAGTCATGCTATGGTGATTGATAAATGAGAAATAGGGCAAAACAATTCTGATTCCATTTGCTCCCACCTACCACCTTATGTGCTCCCAGCAAGGAAAGGAACCCTTTTTATATGTCTTGTTGTTGCTTTTATTCAATGTGTCAATGAGATTGACTTCTTTACCTCCATAGGAAGCAACAAAGTTCTTATTTACCATGGTGCCAATAGGAAGAAAGATATCGACAGATTTGCAGAGTATGATTCTGTTATCACTACCTACTCCATAATGGAGACTGAGTATAGGAAAAATATCACGATTTGGCTGTCTATGAAGTGGAATAATATTATTTTGTATGAGGTAATCATTGTTTAACTAGACACGTCTTTGTTTTTGCTTGATATGATTCATTTGATCCACGAGTCTATCTAAAACAACCTCTCTACCTTCACAAGGTAGCGTAAGGTTGTGTACACAAGACCATCCACTATACAATCACAAGGTATCTAGGGGTAAGGTTGTTGTATATGTTGTTTCTTACTAAGAAGTCTTCAAAATTCATAGTATGTAGTTTTGTGTGACATATGTTAGACTTCTTGGTTTCCCTATATATTGTGTGTGTGTGTGATGTAAATCTTTCATCCTCTAACGGATTCCACTTTTGTAGCACAGGCCCATTGTGTAAAAGATATACCCAGCAACAATACAAGAGCTATTCTTGCACTATACTCTTCTTTTTAAGTGGAAATTAAGTGTTACTCCCCTCCAAAACCGTGTAAGAGAGGTGTAGTCACTTGTATGTTTTTTGTGATTAATGTTCTTTTGTGGCCAAGATAATTCCCATCTTCAATCTCTGAAATAAATACATTTTTATTTTGGGATAGGTCCGTTTCTTTAAAATTAATCCTTACTCGTACTACTTCTGTAAAGATTGTAATTTCAAAGCTCTCAACCACACGACCACAGGTAGACTAAAAATAATATTTTTTTATCTTTACACCAAACTTGAATTGAGAGAGAAACATATAGCTTAAATTTTGTTTTATTTGGTCATTTTCACTAGAGATTTTGTCGTTAATGTTTCTTCTTTGAGGTTTTTTTTTTATTTTTCACCTTTTTGAAATCCCTTGTTTGTTCCTTTTGTTTTTGAATTTACGTTATCTCATTCATGTTCCCACATTGCCATCATAAATCTAATCGGCACTTTTGCTGGTGGAATAGAGTTAGTCATCAAATTGATATACTTATTTTGGTGCTTCATGTTTTTGTGATTAAAAATGTCGTTATTGAAATGGAGACGTTGATATATCTCATGTTTCTAGTATATTGCCTCACGCATACAATTTCAAGGAAATCGTGGGTTTGATAGAGATGTGATGGTTTTCTTTAAACACAAAATTTTAAAAATGATAAATGCTAAGGCGTACTAAAGGGGGAAGGGCTACTGATCTTGCACTTCCTCCAAGGATTGTAAGTTTTTTTTCACATTTATGTAGAATTACATTTGTTAATTTTTTTCTTCTTTAGCTTGTTACTTATTTTGGCATTTAGGTTACCTTGTTCATAGATTCTTTGTATCCTGATGAAGAAGACTACTACACATCACTTCACGAAGATAGTTGGGAAAATTTTAATGCGTATGCAATCTATTTTTGCCTGTACTTATGGAACTACTAGCTTGCTTGTCTGAAAGTCATCTTAGCCATTTTGTTGCACCCTAGTTAATTATTGTTATTTCATACTGAATTTGTTTTAATGACACATATCATATCTTATTCTTTTATGTTGTTTTCTTCGGGTGTTCTGATTACATTCTTGCATGATATATATTTTATCTATTTCCCATGTGTTAAGTAATAGTGAAAAAAATACAAACGATCCTTTTCTTGAAAATCCTGAAAAATGCCAATTTTACACCTTTTCATGGAAAATGCTCAAAACTAGCTATTCAACTTGTGAAATAGTAAATAATGAGAGCCAAAATAAGCGGTGCATTATTCTTATTATCATCACTATATTGTTTCTTTCTAATGTATTTTGGTGCATACATTCAAGATAGTATGTGAATGAATAACTATGCTGACATTTTTTATCTACTCACACGCATCAGACAGGTATGGAGATCATGCTTTCAATATGAACTATTATTAATTGTGTATTGATACCTACTTGTATTTGGTTTTAGTTGTGAATAAAAGTTTGTGTTATATGTTCATTGTTAACCTTCAAACTATGTATTTATTCGAAAAAAATTTCTTATCAACATCTATATCATTACTTCTACATGAATTGAGGTAAAATCATTGAATCATCAATATAAAATAATTGATGTTGTGAATGGTTAAATCTTTGAAAATTGCATAAACTCAGAGATAATAATTTCGTGCGTCATAATTTCTTGGTTTTCTTTTACCTTAAATATCCTCCCACAAGTCATTTTCTGTAATGTTTTACCTTGTAAGTCTTACCTTTACCACTTATATTTTTTCTTCAATAAGGTTTTACATTTTTTTCTTGATCGATTTTGTACTATCATTCTCTCAATTTGATTAATCTTTTTTAACTTCATTTGTTTTTAAATTATTTTGTTTTTTTGAATTTTAATATATATTACTTGTGGGATTACACTAGGTATATAGAATATTGTTATTGTTGTCGTCGTAATATTCATTGTTGTTCTTTCTATATGATGAAGTATAATATCTACCCATGAAAACCCCCTACCAAGGCTTCCGACAGTGCTAATTTCCTACTTTGTTTCCTTTGTTAGTCGAATCCACATGTCATATGATTCGGTGGTGGTGTTAGTTTTCATCCATATATTTTTTTGCAGATGTATTTGCATCATGATTTCACATTGAATTTAATTTGGCGTAAAAGTGGATGCAATATTTGGATACCAAAACAGAAGAGCCTATTTTATATTTCTTATTTTTAATTCTACGAATTAAGAAGTGCGGCGCAAGAAAAAGAGCAAGAATTGACTTCATTAGTGTCTTGTGTCATCAACTTATTTGTTGTTTTTAGCATGCCTTGGCTCTCTTGTTGAATTTACTTAGGTATTTAGCCCCTTAAGGAAATAAATAGTTAAAAATTCTTTGACTTCCTATAAACTACGAATGGATCTACCTAAAAAGTAATAATTAGAATTAATTTCTTATATTTGATTGATTTTATTGTTTATCTGACCACATGCACTTGATCATCCCTACCTTGTGGAATAATCAAAAAATTATTGTGGTTAGAAGTGGAATCACAAATCATGTCGATTATGTTGAACAATCATGTGGTTTATGTCACGATCTTGTAAAAGATCCAGTTGTGAGTTTCATCCTCTTCCCCTTCCATAAGAAAAGTAAAGGAATAAGTTCATAAAAGATGTACTTCACTAAAATTTGATTTGATGGAATTCATATTTGGAGTATATTAATTTTTTGTATATCATATAGTGGATATATCAAACTTTAATGTGTCCATATTTTTCCAAACCTACACCTACGATGTCATTTGAAAGGATATTTTGAAACCTTCTGCAAATTCTTTTCTAACACTATTTGAAAGTCCTCAATATATCTTTTAGGAATGTCTTTTAACACCTAAAAGGACTTCCATGAAACTTGTGGGCTTGATGATTTAAATTCTCGTACCTCATTTCCATGATATTTTCTTGACAACATAAGAAATATGCTATGAATTTCTTTACTATTATTCTGTCATTTGAAGTTTATACCTACTTTCCTATTAAAATGTGCACCTCTTTGGATTATGGCAGGTTACTTCTTACAAACCTTTTTTTGCAAGTGATGTCTGATAATTTTTACTGCAGTTATGGGATAAATTTCATGTCCTTCGTGTTCTAAATCATATACCATTGATTTCATTGCAAATGATCAGAAACTAAAGCAAAAGTTAAAGGGTGTAGGTCTTCAAGTATACTTTCATTGCTTTACCAGAACCTTCCCTTATTCCAAATCTGATTGAAGAATTAAGGACTTTTTTGGATTTGATAATGTTATATTCAATATGAAAAGTAAGATTTTGTATATTTGGAATGACTCCATAAATTGCAGCAGCGTCTCCCATCACAAACAACTGACCTTTAAGGTCGATAAGATCTATACTCATATGATATCGGAGTAACAATTTGTATATGCTAACAGCTACTCTAGTACAAGAATGAGATTATCGAGAACTCTTTGCATAGTTTGTGGTATGATTAATGGTCCTTTGTTGGTGTTCATAGATTTCAATTCTATTTTGAATGGTGATGAGAAGAAGGGTGAAGAGCCTAATACTTTATCCAAGACCTTGGACTTTACAAGTTGTATGGATGATTGTGGTATTATGAACTTGCTGAAGTGCTTACACTTGCTATAATGGTAGGGGAATGAGGTGGAGAATCAATAACATACTTGACACAGTTATTAATACTAATGCATGTGCCTCCAAATTTCCCCTTACCGGAATTCATCATCTCCATAAAACCGGTTGTGATCATAGTATTTTTTTGCTTCAAGGGGCACAAGATGAAGCCACCCACATTCTTTAATGATTGGCAGAACAAGAAGGTTTTGTAAATGTGGTCAAGGAAGATTGGAACAATGAGATCACGGGAAACCCAATGTGGAGATTACAAACTCAAAAACCTTTCTAAAGATCTTAGAAAATTGTTCAAAGAATACATTGGAGATGTTTTTGTTATTTTCAAACAAAAGGTGGAACATAACAGGTTAATGGAGAAGCAATATGAAATGAATAACCGTATCAGAATAGAATCCTTGTTCACAAATATCAGGCTAATTACATTAAATGGATGAATCTTCAAGATTCCATTATGTGGAAAAAGCTATAGTCAAGTGGGAAGACAAAGTTGAAACAAACTCTAACTCTAAATATTTCTGTAGTGTCATCAAAGGGAGAAGACTGATTTCTCCATGGATCCTAACAGTTGTCCAGATCTAGGAGAATATAATGGTATGTTTTTCTATGTTTGATTGGACACTGTCAATCAAGAAATTACTGACTATGTGAGAACTCTTTTCACTGGGGCTAACGTGACTGGGTTATTTTCCCACTCATGCTTGGTTTTAGTCCTAAAGGCTCTTGATCATTTTAAAAACTCATCCTATAAGCTTGAGTAATTTTACAAACAAAATCCACTTCAAAATTCATTCCTTGAGACAGGGAAATATCCTTCCTAAACCTAAATTAGATATGTCAAAGGCTTACGATAAAGTTACTTATGTTTTGCTTATGTCTGTCCTCAGAAAGCTTTGTTCAGAGAACCTTTTGTAGAACTCACACATAAAATTATTTCAAACATTTGGTATTTTCTAATTGTGAATGGGTAAAAACATGGTTTTTTTGGTTCTTCTAGAGGTCTCAAACAGGGAGATCGTCTATCTTATGCTTTATTTATTATTGGTGGAGAAGACCTCTCCAATCTCTCAATTATATGAAAAATAGAGCAAATTTCAAAGGTTTTTCCATGAGCAAAAATCGACATCAAGTGTGCTGGAATGTATGTCAACTAAGTATAACAGGACCAGTTCTTCAACACAATTACAATGAACAAAAAATAAATGTTAAAAGTAAAGATCGCACACACAACTTTACATGAAAAATCTCCTTGCTCAAGGAAGTAAAATCACAACTTGTCTCACATAATTTTCAACCTTCTTTTACTTAACTTCACAAGCCAAAGAAAAAATCGGTTTACACCACACACAAGATTAACCTTCTAATCTCTATTCTGAGTATTATATTATCACTCAATGAGAAAAATCAATGCTTACATTGCTCACTATAATAACCCAACATATTAATATAGACATTGATGTACGACACGAAGTTTCCCTCAACTAAGTTCTTACAATGATTCACCCAAGGTTGAAACATTTCTATCACAAGCGAAATGAATCCTACAATATAAGACATAAATACAAACAATCAACGTAACAGTTGGTTCAGCACTTAGGCAGTCTCTAAGATCCCTTGTTTTTTTTAAGCTTGAATATCTATCTTTGCATGAATGCATAATTTGTTGTTTGTCATGTTTAATATGTCAACATCAAGAGTAAATAGACATTAGACGAACAACCTCACTCTTTCTGACTGGTGTAGTGCATTGACAAACTCACAAACTTCTGAGGCAGACAACTTTACAACCGTATATAATATGGGCTTGCTTGAACATACCCTACAGAAGATCGGATCCCTGCATTTGTGAGGAGAACATACAAACATTTTGGAGCATTAAGACTTTTCTTTTTCCCACTTTATGATGATGAAAACCAATTGTGAAAGCTCGTTACACGAGTTTAACATTCATGCAATCAAAAATAATAATTCCCCCTATCACTAAATCCCTCCCTGATGTAATAAGCACAAACATATGGCAAGTTCATCCCATCATCTAATTTCACAACAGTTGCAATCCATTTATGCCTCTTTTGACATCATTGAAAAGAAGTAGCAGTAAACATAGACAGATTGCATGCAAAATGTAAGGAAATCAGGGTCATCGGCCACATAGTACATGTACAAGTAAATAGTAATAGAGAAGATAAAAGCGTACAACACAAGGCACAAGAAACATTGCCATTAAATTAAAGAGTTGACCACAGTAGTAAGCCAAAACAGCACATATACCACTTAGAGTTCGATAGGAGAAGAAATGAAGTAGGTGACAAGACATATTTAGGATATATGGAGAGGGGGATTGAGAGTTCTCATCATCAAAGACATCAAGTCATTTTCATCAACATGAGATTGAATGATTTGCTTGTTGAGATCTTTGACTTCCTCTTGGGTGAGGCACATGTCTTCAATAACTACTCATTTTCTGCTCTCAAGTTCTCGCCTTCTTTCCCATTCGTGACATTGGTACCAGGTCCATCAGAGATAGACCTTTTCAACCAAGACTTAGGTTGCACAATCTCAACCCACTTATTATTCAAGGCCACTGTAAGGCTAGTTAAGTCTCGTTTGACAAACCTTTGTGTCTCTAAAAGATCTGCTGCAAGAGACATACCCTTTTCCTTTAACTCAATACATTCACACTCCAAGATACTGACAACAGTTAACATTTGTGTTCACAATTTTAGGTACCTCCCATCAAAGAGGCATTTGAAAATGTTTGAACACATGATTTAACAAATAGCCATAAGGAATGCCATGTTTGGATGACTTTCAATTCATCTTCTTATGAATATGTTCAAGAATTATAGAAGGAAGATTACTTTCCTCAAGTTCATCATGTTTTTCCATTATAAACTAATCAACGACAGATGCTATAATTCTTTTTTCTGTACTTGTTACCGGTACCTTGTTCAGTAATTAAAATATTAACTAGTACTCCCTTTGAGAAATTTCTTTGGGACACCAGCACGTTTTTTGTCCCCACGCTTTGTGGCCTATTTAGTGAACTCATTAGATGGTTTGCAGCCTTTAATTTGACCGGATCCCATTCACCTGCATGCCCGAAATGATTCCCAGAGTTTCCTCATCCAGAGGATCTTGACCTCTCTAATTGTAAACCTCACTCGCCATGACTTAGAAGCTCCATCTTATAGTAGAAAATACTAGTTTTTATCTCACGCATGCAAGTATTGTGTTGGGACCTCAAATAGATGACCCCAATTTGGTAGGGAAATTGAATAAAAAAGATTTGACATATCGAATCCTATAAGAATTTCAGGGTCGAACACTCTGACATTCAACACCTTTTGGTTATCCATCTATGCTATACTCTTTTCCTTTGTCATCACCTTTTCCTTAACCTACTTTTTAAAACGAGGACCTAGTCCCTTGAAAGACTTTGATTTCATAGTAATGTTTTTACTTTCACTCTCCTTCTTTATTGGAGATTTCTTCATTGACTTGTGATTCCTTTTAAATTTAACACTCTAAATATCAGATTCCTTCCTTCATTTAGCCACAACCATAACAATGTTATCAGTTTCAATATACTAGACCTTACAGGTAGAAGAGTTGAAATAGGGACCTCATGCACAAGACCATCTCTTCTTCTCTTCCCCTTTCATTCCATTTGAATTTCATTTGCTTTTATGTAACTTCCCATTATATTTTACACCTCTCCTCTAGTGGGATATCTTTTCTTGTCCTTTTTTTTATACTCTAATATTTTCCCGTACCACTTTGGTTTTCTCTCTTTTTAAGACTTAGTACGTTCATTGTCAAGTTTAGTCTCAAAAACATCCTCAACACCTCCTAGTTCTGGGACAGACATTGTTGAGGAATTAGAACCTCAAACCCCTTTTATACTCCAACAAAAAGGTGTTTATTCTTGCACATACTCCTCACTATTGATATCAAGACTTAGAATTTTTGTCGAACATGGGTTGAGTACTATGAGGACCCTATTCTGGCGATCGCAACTCTTTAGCAAAGTTTGTTGTTCGAACATATCCTTTAAGAGAGTCTAAGTATTGTATGGCCACCAATTCCTCTGCTTCTACTAGAATATTAGACTGTAGACCCATTACCTCAGACCAATTTCCTTCAAAAATATGCTCAGACATGGAATAAGACATTCACCTAAAAGCCACTTCAAATCCTTCAGTGAAGAGTCTAATAGTGGTCTTCACAATTGCCTAAGCCTCCAAATTAGTTATTTATCACCGGGGATAGAGCTAAGGTTTGGAGAACAGGGAAAGATTTCCCAAGGTTGGTGTGCAAGAGATGTCACCACTTTAGTGTGGGGTGTGTTGGATTTACCCATTTCACTATCTCTACACGCTGGAGTGAATGAAGATTCTTCTGGAGAGGAATGGACAAATCAAATGAACTTATATTGTCAATTTTTTGGGAGACAGGAAGCTTTAAAGATGATGAAGACTTATACATTTTGTTGCGAGGAGAAAAAAGACTATACAAAGATAGTGAATTCAAAGAAAGTTAGGAAGATATTAGTATTGTTAAATTCACTAAGGGGTTGTATTTAAGAAGGGTATAGGGTCCCTGAACAAGGGAGACATTTTTATTTAAAGTGAAGGGACATCTAAAACTGACAAGGTGAATGGGGGAGGACACGTGGCAGTGACTGTTAACAGATAATTTTGTAGCATAAGTTATACGAACCTTTGGAGAACCACATCCCTTTCTTTATATGGGCCTATATGTATGATTTAGTCTTCCCTCTAGCCAACATGCCATGAGTTTGTACGTGCATTATGGTACTAGATATGAATTGTCAAATGAAAAGCAACAAAACATGCATAGATACCATCTCCTCTCAACATAGTCAAAAAGAAGGATTTCATGCAAGGCGGCTATGAAACTCAGTGACTTTATGCATCCCTAGCTTAAGTCAGTTTTGGCAAAACTTTTTTTTGCATTAAGGCTTTGTAAAGCGATCAACCACTTGGTTTTCTATCTTGCAAAGTTTCATCCCCACATTCTTCTTTGCATTATTATCCCTCAAAAACAGATGTATCACGTCTATATGTTTAGTCCTCTTATGCTAAATAGGATTCTTTTCCATGTTCATTGCACTAGATTTGTCGCATATCAGGGGAATAGTATCTGTGAGAACACTAAAGTCTCCGAGTTATTTCTTGATCCATAAGAACTAAGCATAGCATGTGGAAACAGCCACATATTCTGCTATTGTTCTTGACAAGACTACTATTTTTTCCTTCTTAGTACCTCATGAAAAAAGTGTTAGTCCTAGGAAATTAGGTATGTGTGACATACTTTTTTCATCAACCACAAAACCTGCATAGCCAGCATCATATAACCGATTAGATCAAAATATCCACCAAAATACTATGTCAAGCTGCTTGAAGTGAGGTAAGGAACCGACCCAATGATTTCTCTTTACATGGTATTAGTGACATCAACTCTTTCTTCATCCAAGTCAAGTTTCACACTGGTTGTCATGGGAGTGTCAAGAACTTTTTCTTCATGGGGGTTAAATTTAACTCTTTTATGTACTTTTTGCATATTGATGTCTCTGAGATGACTGTTTGATGTGCTGCCCTTAGAAGAATGTAAGGTACCCCATCATGCTCATTTCAAATTCACTACATCAAATCAGCAAACTCTTTGCATAGTGAATATGAAGTAGCTCCAAAGATGATGTCATCTACATATACCTCCACAATCAATAACTCCTTATGTATGAATTTTAGGAACAAAGTGTTATTGTTTTTTCCTCTTTTGAACCCATTTTTAAGAAGACGTTTTGGCAGGTGCTCATACCAAAATCTAGGAGCTTGTTTTAGACCTTAGAGAGCTTTATCCAGCTTCAATAAATGGTTTGGGAGGTTAGCATATTCAAAATCTTGAGGTTGTTTGGGATACAATTCATCCTTTAGATACCCATTCAAGAAGGTTCTCTTCATGCCCATTTGAAAAAATTTGACTGCCACATGGACAACAAAAACTATTAGATTCTTATGGCTTCCATTATGGCTACATAAGCAAAGGTCTTGTCATAATCAATCCCTTCTTTTTTTATTATATCTTTGTTCCACGAGTCATAATATATTTCTGGTTATGATCCAATGCTAATCAAGTTTTTTTATAAATACCCATATAGTCCCGATAACTGTTTCTTTGAGAGGTATAGGGATTAGGTGCCACACCATACTTCTCTCAAACTGATGTAGTTCTTCGTGCATTGATGCTACCCCATAAGCATCATTCAAGGATTCCTTGATATTCTTGGTCTCAATGGTGGATATTATGGTTGATTACGCAATTAGATTTCTTATTTTGGATATAATTTGTATCCCAGAATCAAGTGGATAAACAAGACTTTCCAAAGGATGAGAAGATTAATTTTTCCATGTGGACTTCCTTGTTATCTCTTCTTCAATATCATCAACAAATTCCTATTTTTCAAGATCTATGAACTAAGAATCTCTATCTTGAGTTGCACTAGAGGGACCTGGTTCCTCTATAACTTCTATACTTTTTTTTGTTTGAAGGTTGATGTAACACCCCGTAGCCAAAATAGACAAAAATTAAGTTTTTCAAAAAAATTGTAGGTGCATGTGACGTGACCATTGTCGGACCATAGCCTAACCCACGATACGTCTTGCACAACTATCGATGGGATCAGAAACTATCAAAAATCTCAACCCAAGAAAATTTTTTAAGTGTTGGTCGACGGACAGACTTACGGGTCCGTAAGTCAGACTACGGTCCATGGTCAATGACTGTCGATCGAGACCCCCTTCACCCACTCTCTGATGAGAGACACGGATGACCAGCATGGTACATAGATGGACCCACGGTCCGTAGGTCTGACTGTAGGTGGGAGTTAGCAAACAATTAAGGAGGAACTGCAGTTGGGTCAACTTCAAATGGTTAATACTCTTAGCACAAAATGATTTAGGTGTGTCATGACCTACCCACAGACAGTTAATTGAATTATCTCTCCATACTCACCGACCTTGCTACAATCAGACTTCTCAGTAAAACTTTGTTCCCATATTTAAAAAGGCTTATCGAACAGGACCAACCAACGGACTGAACGACGGGGCGATCATCAAAAGACAAACATCTGTCCTGGCCGTCGTTTGTCTGATAACAACTTATCAAGGGGTCTTTTGGTCCTTTCCCACTTTTTTATACCCTAGTTTACGTCTTTTTGACCCTAAATCATCAGATTTTAGTCAGGTTAAGACTTAAAACATATATAAAACATATCTAAGTCAAATCAATAAATCAAAACTTAGAAAATTAGAAGCAAGAGAGGAGAAAAAGCTCAAGAACCCTAGTTCAAGGACACCACAAGTTCCAGCCCCAAAACCTAAGCATTTTTTCTTGGATTTCATCATCAGGTATATGGGATTTCACTAGTGGGTTCCTTTCACTCATCGGGTCCCTAGTTTTCAGTAAATTCTTGATTCTCTTATCATGATTAAACATAGGGTTTGTTGAACTTAGATTGAACTTTATGAATTTATTAAATATATGTTCCAAATCGGATTATAAAGTTATTACTCAGGTTGTCGCATGAATTTTAAAACCCTAGCTTTATATTTCTTTAGTTCTTGAATTACACATGCTAGGTCAGATATTTCAGTTATGCAATCATACATGCTTCAGTTTTTAATGCATCATTATCAGATTAAATGTTGCATCCTAAGTTTGCATGTTAAGTTTTGAGCTATCCAGTATTTACAGAATTGAGACATAATACGTTAATTTACATAATGCATTGGGAGTAGCATAATACTGAGTTGGACTAGGGTTCAACGTACCCAATTAGTTCCAAAACTACTAGCCAAGTAGTTTTTTAAGTCCCCTCTGTGGGCAATCATTTTAGTAATTAAACCAGCATGCCTTATACCTTTTGCAGGGTGTATTGGATCCTCTCGATGGGGCGTATACATCGAACTCCATATTTAGCTCATGTTGTTTTATTATCGGTTATTAGTAGCTCCCATGGTTCAGTCAGACTCTCTGCATTAACCATTTACCAACATATTCAGTATACAATTTCAGCATTTTATAAATTGGTCATTGCATCTAGTTAGCCCAGAAAACATCATATAATGTGAGGATTATTATACTTGCTTTTTTTCTTATTCAATTATGTTTTATTTTAGCTTTATTCTATCTTACATGCTTAGTACCTTTCAAGTACTGAAACATACGTGCACTACATCTTTTCGTGATGTAGGTTCAGGTTCTCAGCATCCAGATCACTCATAGATCGATTTTTGATCTCCAGTCTAGAAGATTCAGTGGTGAGTCCTCATTCTTTGAGGACAATATTCATGAGTTTCTTTTTAATATTTAGTGTTTTAGCTTCAATTTTTGCTAGATTTAGTTGGGGCTTGTCCATGTATTTCTAGTCAGTTAGAGGTTTATTGCAGACATAGTATTTTATCTTAGAGTTGAGTTAGTAACTTCATTGTATTAAACTCATCATTGTATTAAACTCATCATTCTTCATATTTATCAGTTTTAGCATATGTGTATTCCCCATTTTTTCATTATATGATCTGATTTTGCTTCCGCATCAGATTATTTAGTTTCTTTTTAATATTTACTGTTTTAGCTTCAATTTTTGCTAGATTTAGTTGGGGCTTGTCCAAGTATTTCTTGTCAGTTAGAGGTTTATTGCAGACATAGTATTTTATCTTAGTGTTGAGCTAGTAACTTCATTGTATTAAACTCATCATTCTTCATATTTATCAGTTTTAGCATATGAGTATTCCCCACCTTTTCATTATATGATCTGATTTTGCTTCCGCATCAGATTATTATCTTTAGTATGGTCATGATCATGCTAGTAGGGTTAGTTTGGGATCACTTTTGGTCCTAGGTTCCGTGTCTGCATCTCGGGGGTGGTTCAGGGTGTGACAAAACTTGGTATTAGAGAACCAATGTTAAGTGTTTTAGGATGTTTAAAAAGCCGTAATAAGTAGAGTCGTTTGCATGGGTATGAAGTGCACCATGTTTAATGAGAGGGAGGCTACACAGTGTTTTAAGAAAAACTTCTTCTTAGTATTATCGTGCTTAATCTATGATCTGAATTCATTCTAACTCGACGTTATGTTCTAAAGATAATGCCTTCTCGTAGAGCTTAGGAATGGAATGTTAATGCACGCAATGCTAATGCAGCTCCTCTAGTACAAGATAAGGAAGTTCTAGTGTAGAGTTTCAAAATGACAGTTTAGCTTTTGGCTCAGAGTATGAACAATCAGCAAGTTGTTCCTACTAATAGAAATGATCGATTAGTGACAGCCAGAGTTTGTGATTTTTTTAGGATGAATTGTCTAAGTTCTTAGGGTCAAAAGTTGGTGAGGACCCATGAAGTTCATTGATGAGGTTAAGAAAATATTTGGTGTAATGCAAGTAACTGTTACTGATAGGTGAAATTGGCATCCTCTCAGCTTAAGGTGTGATTCACAAATGGTTTAATTCACTAAGTGGAAAGACAACAGAGATGACTTTGTCTTTTGTAACTTAGTATAGTAGTCCAATTCAGTGTTAGTCCAGAAACTCTCTAAAAACCATTGTCACTCTCTACTCCAATTGGTGACCCAGTTATAGCTAGACGGGTTTACAGAAATTGCCCCGTCACATTCTCTTAGAAAGTCACCTCAGCAGATCTAGTAGAATTAGAAATGGAAGACATCGATTTCATTTAGGCATGGATTTTTTACACTCATGTTATGACTAAGTCGATTATAGAACTAGAATTGTTTGTTTTCAGTTTCCAAATGAACCAATCTTGGAATGGAAGGGTAGTAGCTTAGCGCCTATGAGTCGATTTATATCTTACCTTAAGGCCAGAAAGATGATATCTAAGGGTTATCTATATCATCTAGTTGGGGTTAAGGATTATAGCCTTGAAACCCCAACTCTTGAGTCAGTTCTAGTAGTTTGTGAGTTTCTAGAAGTGTTTCCCGAAAGGGAAATCGACTTTGGAATTAATCTCCTTCCAGATACCCAGCCTATTTCTATTCGTCCTTACAAAATGGCTCCAATAGAGCTTAAGGAAATGAAAGACAAGTTGAAAGACCTTATAGATA
Source organism: Solanum chilense (assembly GCA_032847665.1). NCBI lineage: Eukaryota > Viridiplantae > Streptophyta > Magnoliopsida > Solanales > Solanaceae > Solanum > Solanum chilense. Next base: position 49,393,597 of record CM064969.1, on the reverse strand, counting down.
AGGCCTTTCCCAGACCTAATATTTCACCAAGGGGTGCACTAGTATTGTTCGTATAGAATAAAGATGGTTCTCTCAGAATGTGAATTGATTATAGATAGTTGAACAAGGTCACAATCAAGAATAAGTATCCCATCCCAAGGATTGATGACTTTTTTGACCAACTTCAGGGTGCTAGCCATTGCTCAAAGATAGACTTTAGATTGGTTTATCATCCGTTTAGAGTTAAAGATAGTGAAATTCCGAAAACAGCCTTCAAAACTCGGTATGGTCAATATGAATTTTTAGTTATGTAGTTTGAACTAATTAATGCTCATGCAGCTTTCATGAATTTGATGAAAATAGTGTTCAAACAATACTAGGACTTGTTCGTCATTGTCTTTATTAATGATATCCTCATTTAATCTAGGATTGTGGGAGAACATGCGAGTCATTTGAGAATTGTTTTACAAACTCTCAAGGATAGCCAGTTACAGCTAAGTTTAGCAAATATGAGTTTTGGTTGCGATCCGTTGCTTTCCTTTGTCACATTGTATTTAGCGAATGGATCCAAGTAGATTCACAAAAGATAGAAGCAGTGGAACAATGTCCTATACCTACCTCTGCCACAGATATCAGAAGTTTCTTAGGTCTAGCGGGTTATTATAGAAGGTTCGTGGAAGGATTTTCATCCATAGACTCACGATTGACTAGGTTGACTCATAAGATGTTCAATTTTCAATAGTTAGATGATTGTGAGAAAAGCTTCAAAGAATTGAAAACTAGATTGAATACAACTCTTGTCTTGACTGTACCAAAGGATTCAAATGGTTATGTGATATATTGCAATGCATCTAGAGTTAGCCTTAGTTGTGTGTTGATGCAACGGGATAAGGTTATAGTTTATACTTCTAGACAGCTTAAGGTGCATGAGAAGAACTATCCAACTCATGACCTCAAGCTTGCAGCAGTGGTGTTTTCACTTAAGATATGGAGACTCTACTTGTATGGTGTTCATGTAGATGTGTTCACGGACCATAAGAGCCTTCACTATGTGTTTACTGAGAAGGAGTTGAATCTACACTAGAGGAGATGGCTTGATTTCCTTAAGGATTATGATATGAGTGTGCATTATCATCCTGGTAAGGCAAATGTAGTAGCAGATGCTCTTAGTAGATTATATATAGGTAGTGTAGCCATGTTGATGAAGAAAGGAAGGAGCTAGTGAAGGATGTTCACAGGCTTGCTCGCTTAGAAGTTTGCCTTATGAGTATATCAGACAATGGGGTAAATGTTAAGAATGGGGCAGAATCTTCTATGGTGGAGGAGGTTAACGAAAAGCAAGAGAATGATCCAATCTTGATTGAACTTAAGGGTGCAGTCAACAATCTGAGAGTGGAGGTTTTCTCTCAGGGGGAGATGGTGTACTTCGCTACCAGGGTAGATTGTGTTTTCCTAAGGTGGGTGAGTTTACAAACCATATCCTTCAGAAGCCCATAATTCAACATATTCTATTCATCCACGTGCCACTAACATGTACTGCAATCTGCGGGAAGTCTATTGGTGGAATGTCATGAAGAGGGACATAGAAGAATTTGTGAATAAGTGCTCCAATTGCCTGCAAGTCAAGGCAGAACATTAGACACTAGGAGGTATAACTCAAGAGATCGATATTCCCACTTAGAAGTGGATGCAATCAATATGGACTTCATCACAGGATTACCGCGTACTCGCAGACAGCATTACTCATTTTATGTGATAGTTGATAGGATGACTAAGTCTTCTCGCTTTTTAGTGGACAAGATTACATATTCAGTAGAGGACTATGAGAAGATTTGATTACATGGGGTTTCTTTGTCTATCATATCAGATAGAGGTCCTCAGTTTACCTCTTATTCTGAAGTCATTTCAGAAGGGTCTTGGTACTCAAGTTAACCTTA
>CM064969.1:49352325-49388481 GCA_032847665.1 Solanum chilense | reverse complement strand
GAGTCCTCATGGATGAACTTGGTGGTACTTATTGATGATTATAGTACTTGTTGTTGCTGAATGTTGAGTATTGTAGTTGATTTATGATATTAACTGATATATACTGTTTTCTATTTTGAGTTGGCCGATGATACCTACTCAGTACTTGTGTTTTGTACTGACCCCTACTTATTTGTTTCTTTCTTTGTTATATGTGGAGTGTAGCAAACGCGCCGTCGTCTTCAACTCAACCGTAATTCTAGCTAGTCTTCATTACACCGGATTTCAGGGTGAGCTAATGCTTCTAGCTTGGACTGGATCTTCTTCTTCATGTCTTGATGCCTCGAAATTCCGGCATGGACTAGCTTTTATTTATTTTAGCCTTCTTAGATACTCTTAGTTTTAGATTTTGAGGATAGATGTTCTTGTGATGATGACTTCCAGATTTTGGGGAAATAATAGATGTTGAGTTTTTAGAAGTTATTGAATTGATTTTTATTAATGAGTTTAAGTCTTCCGCATTACTTTCTGTCGATATTATATTGAAATGTTGGGTTTTGTATTGGTTGGTTCGCTCACATAGGAGGGTAAGTGTGGGTGCCACTCGCGACTCGATTTGGGTCGTGACAAACTTGTTATCAGAGCATTAGGTTCGTTGGTCTCATCACACAAGAACGAGTCTAGTAGAGTCTTAAGGAACGGTAGGGGACGCCTTTACTTTTCTTTGAGAGGCTATAAGACTTTAGGAAAATTCCATTTTTTCTTTCTTTCTTTCGTGCTATTACTTGGATCCAATTGGTATCTAGGTGAGACAAATTGGTATCTGACCATCTTCACTCTATTTTGCAGATGGTTAGAACTAGAGCAACGACTGCACCGACACCGACACCGGCAAGACAAGAAACGTCTGAGCCAGCCACTGGGGTTGTAGCTCGAAGAGGAACAGTGGCGAGAGGCCGTGGGAGGACGTCCTCTAGAGGAAGAGGACAAGCACCTAGCCCACCTGGTACTAGGGCAGTGACTCCTCCACCGACTTAGGAAGTGATAAGAGAGGGTGAGGAAGGGGAGACTGAACAAGTGCAGAATGAGGAATTACCACCCCAACCTACCCAGAGATGATTAATCAGGTTCTTGCTTATCTTAGCGGGTTATCTGATCAAGGCCAGACACCTCCAGTGTTTTCTGCACCAGCACCTCAAGTTCCGGAGGTACAACATGCAGCCACTGTGGCTCCCTGCATGGATGCCTTATTGGAAATAGGCACGTTTCCTCGTCTGACTACTGGCCTATAATGACAAATGATCAGCATGAACTTTTCAGTAAATTCTTGAAATTGAAACCTCCAGTCTTCAAGGGTGCTGAATCTGAGGATGCCTACGATTTTCTGGTTGACTGCCCTGAGCTACTACACAAGATGGGTATAGTAGAACGGTTTGGTGTTGAGTTTGTGAACGCCAAAATGTGGTGGCGGTCACATGTTGAGTGTCAACCAACAGAGGCACCACCTATGACTTGGGCATCATTCTCTAGCTTGTTTATGGAGAAGTATATCCCCCGGACCTTGAGGGATAGGAAAAGAGATGAGTTCTTGAGCCTAGAGCAAGGTAGGATGTTGGTTACTGCATATGAGGCTAAGTTTCGTGCATTATCCAGGTATGCCACCCAACTCTGTTTCAGTCCACAAGAGCGGATTCACCGTTTTGTGAAGGGGTCGAGGTCAGAATTGCGGATTTTAGCCTTACATGTAGCGGCTACAGCTAAATCCTTTCAAGAAGTGGTAGACTTCGTGATAAAGGTGGAAGGAGTGAAGCCAGATGACTTCACCATGGCAACGACATCAAAAAGGTTTCGGAAGGGAGGTGAGTTCAATGGTTCTTACTCCAGGGGCAAGGCTTAGGAGGTTACTCGGTCCGACCAATTCAGTCTTCACTACAAACTGTAGTTGGGAGTCTACCTCAGACCGGTCAACACTTCTCTGAGAGACCAATGCTTGAATCTAGAGAGTGTTATGGATGTGGGGAGACTGTACATATTAGGAGGAATTGTCCAAAACAGTGTTATAGACCCCCAATAGCTAGAGGTAGAGGTGGTCATGGTAGAGGCCGTTATTCTGGAGGACGTTGTGGCCGAGGTAATGGTGGTCACCAAAACGGCCGGGGTGATGGACAAACTGGAGCCACTACAGCACAACATGGTAGGAGCAACGGGCAGACAGGTGATAGGGCCCATTGTTATGCTTTCCCTGGGAGATCGGAAGCGGAGGCATCTGATGCTGTTATCACAGGTAATCTTTTGGTTTGTGATTGCATGGCTTCTGTATTATTTGATCCTGGATCCACATTTTCATATGTATCTTCCTCATTACCTACTGGCCTTTATTTACATTGTGAATTGCTTGACATACCTATTCGTGTGTCTACTCCGGTGGGTGAGTTTGTGATAGTTGAAAAAGTATATAGGTCTTATTTGGTGACTTTTGTGGGGAGCAATACTTATGTAGACTTGGTTATCTTAGAAATGGTTGATTTTGATGTAATTCTGGGTATGACTTGGCTTTTTCCGAATTTTGGGATCTTGGATTGTAATGCTAAAACTGTGACGTTAGCCAAGCCTGGGACATATCCGTTAGTGTAGGAGGGCGACTACACTTCCACTCCGGTTCGTATCATCTCCTTTCTTCGTGCTAAGAGAATGGTTAGTAAGGGGTGTTTAGCTTTATTGGAACATCTCAAGGATGACACTACCCAAATACCTTCAATTGAGTCTATTTCAGTAGTCGTTAGTTTTTGGATGTGTTCCCTGCAGATCTTCCTGGTATGCCACCGAATAGAGATATTGACTTTTGCATTGATCTGGAACCGGGTACTCACCCCATTTCTATACCCCCTTATAGAATGGCTCCCGCGGAGTTAAGAGAGTTAAAGGCCCAACTTCAAGAGTTGTTGAGCAAAGGCTTCATTAGACCAAGTGCATCTCCTTGGGGTGCTCCGGTGTTATTTGTGAAGAAGAAGGATGGGAGCTTTCGGATGTGCATAGACTACAGACAACTGAATAAGGTAACTATTAAGAACAAGTATCCCATTCCTCGCATTGATGACTTGTTCGATCAGTTACAAGGTGCTTGTGTCTTCTCCAAGATTGACTTGAGATCCGGTTATCATCAATTGAAGATACGGGCAGCGGATGTGCCAAAGACTGCTTTTCGAACCAGGTATGGGCATTACGAATTTGTAGTGATGTCTTTTGGTCTTACGAATGCCCCTGCTGCGTTCATGAGCTTGATGAACGAGATTTTTAAGCCATACCTGGATCTCTTTGTGATCGTATTTATTGATGATATACTGATATACTCCAAGAGTAAGAAGGAACATGAGGAGCATTTGAGAATTGTGTTGGAAGTATTAAGGGAGAAAAGGCTTTATGCCAAATTCTCCAAGTGTGAGTTTTGTCTAGATTCAGTGTCCTTCTTGGGGCACGTGGTTTCTAAGGATGGAGTGATGGTGGATCCTTCTAAGATTGAGACAGTGAAGAATTGGGTAAGACCTACTAATGTGTCAGAAATAAGGAGCTTTGTTGGTTTAGCTAGCTATTACCATCGATTTGTCAAAAGGATTCTCTTCTATTGCTTCCCAATTGACGAACTTGACTAAGCAGAATGTTCCACTTGTATGGTCGGATGAATGCGAGGAAAGCTTTCAGAAGCTCAAGACCTTGTTGACTACTGCACCAATTCTTACTCTGCCAGTGGAAGGTAAGAATTTCATTGTTTATTGTGATGCATCCTATTCGGGTTTGGGTGAAGTGCTAATGCAAGAGAAGAATGTAATTGCTTATGCTTCAAGGCAATTAAAGGTGCACGAACGCAATTACCCTACCCATGATTTGGAGTTGGCCGCGGTAGTATTTGCATTAAAGCAATGGAGACACTATTTATATGGGGTTAAGTGTGAAGTCTATACGGATCATCGTAGCCTACAATATGTCTTTACTCAGAAAGATTTGAATTTGAGACAGAGGAGATGGATGGAACTACTGAAGGACTACGATATCACTATTCTGTATCATCCGGGAAAAGCTAATGTTGTGGCAGATGCTTTAAGTAGGAAGGCAGGAAGCATGGGAAGTCTAGCTCACTTGCAAGTTTCTAGACGTCCGTTGGCTAGAGAAATCCAAAACTTAGCTAATGACTTTATGAGGCTAGAAGTAAATGAGAAGGGAGGATTTTTGGCTTGTGTGGAGGCGAGATCTTCTTTTTTTGACAAGATTAAGGGAAAGCAGTTTGATGATGAGAAACTAAGCCGAATTCGGGATATGGTGTTGCGAGGAGAGGCTAAAGAGGCCATAATGGATGAGGAAGGTGTTTTGAGGATTAAGGGAAGGGTATGTGTGCCCCGCGTTGATGATTTGATCAACACTATTCTTACAGAGGCTCATAGTTCCGGATATTCTATACATCCTAGTGCAACCAAGATGTACCTTGACCTAAAGCAACACTTTTGGTGGAGTAGAATGAAGCGAGACATCGTTGATTTTGTTGCCAAATGTCCAAATTGTCATCAAGTAAAGTATAAGCACCAGAGGCCTGGAGGAACACTTCAGAGAATGCCCATTCCTGAATGGAAGTGGGAGAGAATTGCAATGCACTTCGTGGTTGGTCTTCCAAAGACATTGGGTAAGTTTGATTCTATTTGGGTAATTGTGGACAGATTAACTAAGTCTGCTCACTTCATTCCGGTCAAGGTGACTTACAATGCAGAGAAGTTAGCCAAAATCTACATCTCAGAAATCGTTTGATTGCATGGAGTTCCACTTTCCATCATATCAGATAGAGGTATGCAGTTTACTTCTATGTTTTGGAGAAAATTGCATGCGGAATTAGGTACTAGGTTGGACCTTAGTACTGCATTTCACCCTCAGACCGATGGTCAGTCTGAGCGAACGATTCAAGTGTTGGAGGATATGCTTCGTGCATGCGTGATAGAATTTGGTGGCCATTGGGATAACTTCTTACCCTTAGCGGAGTTTTCATACAATAATAGCTATCACTCGAGTATTGATATGGCTCCATTCGAAGCATTGTATGGGAGGAGATGTAGGTCTCCCATTGGTTGGTTTGATGCATTTGAGGTTAGACCTTGGGGTACGGATCTGTTGAGGGATTCGTTGGAAAAGGTGAAAGCTATTCAAGAAAAACTTTTAGCGGCTCAAAGTAGGCAAAAGGAATATGCGGATCGAAAGGTTAGAGACTTGGAGTTCATGGAGGGTGAACAAGTCTTGCTGAAGGTTTCACCCATGAAAGGGGTGATGCGGTTTGGAAAAAGGGGTAAGCTAAGTCCAAGGTATATTGGACCATTTGAAGTACTTAAGCGAGTAGGGGAGGTGGCTTATGAATTAGCCTTGCCTACAGGGCTGTCAGGAGTGCATCCGGTATTTCATGTGTCTATGTTGAAAAGATACCATGGGGATGGAAACTACATCATTCGTTGGGATTCAGTTCTTCTTGATGAAAACTTGTGTTATGAGAAGGAGCCTGTTGCTATTCTAGATAGGGAAGTCCGCAAGTTGAGATCAAGAGAGATTGCATCCATCAAAGTTCAATGGAAGAATCGACCAATTGAAGAGGCCACTTGGGAGAAGGAGGCTGATATGCGAGAAAGATACCCACACCTGTTTACAAATTCAGGTACTCCTTCTCGTCCTTGTTTTTCTTCTTTTGATCGTTCGAGGTCGAACGATGGGTAAATTGGTATCTATTGTAACGACCTGTTTAGTCGTTTTGAGCTGCAGGTTTTATTTTCTAGAAAAACTGGCTGAGATGACGGATCCCACGACGAACCGTCATGGGCAAGACGGACCGTCGAGGGTGTCTCGTTCCGAAACACTTAGAATTCTGAAATTTGTGTGCTGAAATCGACTCTCTGAACTCTGTGATGGACCCGCAGGACGGACCGTCACAGATACGACAAACAGTCGTGAGCCTCTGTTTCAAAACACTTCAACTCTTGAAAATTGGGTACTGGGAACAATTCTCTGAACTTCGTGATGGAAGTGCAGGACGGACCGTCGTAGGTACGACGGACCGTCACAGACTCTTCAAGGAAATTGAGTCTCTGAACTTTGCGACGGACCTGCAGGACGGACCGTCACAGCTATGACGGACCGTCACGGGTTGCGTAATCCCAGGCTGGGTTGGATTTCTGTTTAAGTTTTAAAGGGGCGTTTTGGACTATTCCTGCTATAATTATAAATTTCATGGGTTAATATTAATAACTCAAATTCTTGGGGGTTAAAAGAGATAACCTTGAGTTAATTAGTGGGTTAATTCCTCATCTTTTATACTTAATTATATGCTAATTAGGGTAAAAGAAAGAGGGTTTGAATAAGAAAAATAGAAAGAACAAAGAGAGGGAAAGAGAAACGATCAAGAGAGGAGAAACGAAGAGGAAAACACAAAGCTTTGGGAAATTGCTTGCTTGATCACGAATCTTCGGTGGAGGTAGGTTATGGTTTCTATAGTGTTCGTAGTAAACTCTTAATAGCGAATGATATGTATTGGTAGTATTGTAAACCCTTCTATATGCTTATTTGTATGCTTTTATGAATGTGATTATGTGATTATGATAAGATAAGCATGATGAAGCTATTGAATCCTAAATCTTGAAGAAACCCTAATTCACTTTGTAATTGATGATGCCTTGGTATAAAAGAAGGCTTGATGAACTACATAATGAGATTGATGATGCCTTGGTATAAAAGAAGGCTTGATGAATTAGGGGATCGGAGTGTCACGTACCGACACGTAGATTTAGGGGATCGGGTGTCATGAACCGACACGTAGAATAAGGGGATCAGAGTGTCACGTTCCGACACATAGAATTAGGGGATCGGGTGTCACGAGCCGACACATAGAATTAGGGGATCGGAGTGTCACGTACCGACACGTAGACTTAGGGGATCGGGTGTCACGAACCGACATATAAAATTAGGGGATCGGAGTGTCACGCCGACACATAGAATTAGGGGATCGGGTGTCACGAACCGACACGTAGAATTAGGGGATCGGAGTGTCACGTACCGACACATAGAATTAGGGGATCGGAGTGTCACGTACCGACACATGAGGAATAAAGATAATGAATCTTGAAAGATGTTAATATACTCAAACTAATTAACCTAATTCCCAAATGAATATGGTATTGAGGCTTGAGTCCTCATGGATGAACTTGGTGGTACTTATTGATGATTATAGTACTTGTTGTTGCTACATGTTGAGTATTGTAGTTGATTTATGATATTAACTGATATATACTGTTTTCTATTTTGACTTGGCCGATGATACCTACTCAGTACTTGTGTTTTGTACTGAACCCTACTTGTTTGTTTCTTTCTTTGTTATATGTGGAGTGCAGCAAACGCGCCGTCGTCTTCAACTCAACCGTAATTCTAGCCAGTCTTCATTACACCGGATTTCAGGGTGAGCTAATGCTTCTAGCTTGGACTGGATCTTCTTCTTCATGTCTTGATGCCTCGAAATTCCGGCATGGACTAGTTTTTATTTATTTTAGCCTTCTTAGATACTCTTAGTTTTATATTTTGAGGATAGATGTTCTTGTGATGATGACTTCCAGATTTTGGGGAAATAATAGATGTTGAGTTTTTAGAAGTTATTGAATTGATTTTTATTAATGTGTTTAAGTCTTCCGCTTTACTTTCTGTCGATATTATATTGAAATGTTGGGTTTTGTATTGGTTGGTTCGCTCACATAGGAGGGTAAGTGTGGGTGCCACTCGCGACTCGATTTGGGTCGTGACAGAAACACACCTGTGCGTACTATACTCTCTCTTTCATTTGAGAAAACCTTGACACATAACATTCCACATGCATAATATTCCACCTTTGACAAAATTAAATAATAAACTATTGATATTAATTAAAAATTAAAGATTCAAGTATTACAGTCCCCCCTCCCCCCTCCAAAAAAAAAAGAAGAAGAAGGATTAAAAAAAACTAAAATTTCAATTATTTTTCTTACTCCACTCCATCACTTTCTCCTCTTTTTTTAAGTTTCTTTATGAAATATTTTTTTTTAAAAGATCATACTTCCGGCTACCCAACCCCCCACCCCCACCCACCCACCCAAAAAAATATACCCATTCAATACCTAAAAAAAATGGATATTATTTTGTTTTGAAAAAACGGATAATGTACAAGTAACCCCTCAACCTATGTCCGAAATCTCAGAGATACACTTATACTATACTAAGGTCATATTACCCCATGAACTTGTTTTATTAATAATTTTCTACCCCCTTTTGGCCTACATGGCACTACCTTGTGTGTCCAACGCTGGTTGACTTTTTTATTCAAGCTAGTGCCACGTAGGCCGAAAAGGGATAGAAAATTACTTATAAAATAAGTTCAGGGCTGTAATAGGACCTTAGTATAGTATAAGTATGTCTTTGAGATTTCAGACATAGGTTGAGGAGGTACTTGTGCATTTTCCCTTAAAAAAATAAAATTCTACCATATCCTATTTAACCCTCCAGTCCTAGGTTTTATTTTAATGTTACATTTTGTGTTAAATATGTACATAGATTTTAGGAGTTTTTTTTTCTACTTGTGCATCGAATATAATATAAATAAAAAAATATTTTGAAAAAAGTATTGGGCAACAAGTAAAAAATATTTTTGATATGTATATATCTAACACAGAACGAGAAAAAAAAATTTGAAAGCTGAGGTTTAGGTGGAACGGATATATTTCTATATTTTTTTTAAAAAAAAATTCTAAAGTAATATTTGAACCGGGGGAAGGGACGAGGGGAGATGATGTTGCAACTTTTTTAAATAAAAGTGAGGGTGTATTGCACACACCATGATGAGAGTATTATAAAATAGAGAGGTGTGTTTTTCAAACTAATAAGTGATAGTTTACGTATGAAATTAGAAAAAAGGGATAGGTTAGTGTGTTTTTGACACTAATCTCTTAAAAATTTAGGATAGTCAAGAAGTTTTACCTTTTTTAAAGTAATTAATTGAAGATATAATAGGTATTTTTTTTTTATTTTTTGATTTGTCAAAATGGATAAGTAATTAGAAAAATGTAAAGTATTTTGAGTGTATGCGTAACTATGTTGCTTGTTAATGGCACTGTACTTCGTGGTCTCCAATCTTTTTTTTTGGTTGGAGGTGATCCTTGAATCCTTGCATCCTTGCATCCTTCATCTACATTGCTTGCCATCATTATTGAAATTTTCATAGAATATTATTTTTGCGTGACATTATATAATTAAAATCATAAAATTGAAAAATGACATTATATATATCTATAATTTAAAATTGCAAGTCAATAATATCTTTTATTTTCTTAAATTTCATGTCAAATTAAAATTAGAACGAATTAAAAAGGTGAAAGAGAGTAGTTTACTTGTCCATATATATACTTTTTGTTGATTCGTTCTTTGAAACTCTATATATAATTATATTTGAACTTTTTGATTTTGAGATGCCAAAAATCAATTGACCATTCGAATTATTGGGTTTTGAAATTTATTATTTATAAAATTTAAGTCAAAATTATTCAACTAAACTCATTTGTACACGGTTAGATTTGTACATAAATAGTTATATAATACTTATAGGTAAATAACATTTGATAAGGGAATGTGGAAGCCTTTGTGATTGTGCTAGTAATCATACATGTATTACATATAAAAATGACCAAATCAGTCCATAAAATCATCACTTGAATAACACATTTAGATTGGACGAATTACTGATTTTCTTATTTCATTAGACCAAATTATTAGGTGCTTATACAAATTATAAGAAAACAAATAAATAATTTAACTAGATAAAAATTGAGCGAATTGAGTTATGTGTTAATCTTTAGCCATTTCAATCTAAATATATTCTAAATCAACCAAATTCGTTTTGTCCATTTTATGTCACGACCAAAAACGAGCCGCGAGTGGCACCCACACTTATCCTACTATGTGAGCGAACCAACCAATCTAAACCCCAACATTTCAACCATAATAAAGCAAATACAATGCGGAAGACTTAAAACCCATTAATATAACCAATAAATAACTTCTAAAATTTATTAACTATTATCCCCAAAACCTGGAAGTCATCACCACAAGAAACATCTATCCTCAAATTACTAAATCTAAGAGTATCTAAGAAGTTAAAAATAAATAAACAGCTAGTCCATGCAAGAATTTCAAGGCATCAAGATGTGAAGAAGAAGATCCAGTCCGAGCTAGAAGCAATAGCTCACCCTGAAATCTGATATGCTAAAGACTGGCTAGAGTTGCGGACGAGTCGAAGTCGATGGCACATTTGCTGCACTCCACAATAACAAATAAACAATTTACAAGTAGGGGTCAGTACAAGGCACAAGTACTGAGTAGGTATCATCGGCCAACTCAAAATAGAAAGCAATATATATCGAATAATAACATAAAACCAACCAAATACTTACAGGTGATAGCAACAAGTATAAGAATCATTTACAACAACACCAAACACATCTATGAGGACTCAGGCCTCCACACCGTACTCACTTAAGAATAAGGTTCTTCAAATCGGTGTATATTAGCATAATTCAAGATTCATTCTCTTTATTCTCCTTGTGTCGGAAAGTGACACTCCGATCCTCTACTATCCTGGTGTCGGAACGTGACACTTCGATCCTCTACTATCCTGGTGTCGGAACGTGATACTCCGATCCTCTACTATCCTGGTGTCGGAACGTGACACTCCGATCCTCTACTATCCTGGTGTCAGAACGTGACACTCCGATCCCCCTAGTCTCATTCTTTTAGTTCATCAAGCCTTCTTTTATACCAAGGCATCATCATTAACAAAGTGAATTTAAGATTTAAGATTCACAGCCTTATCTTTCCAATCCAGTACAATACATAATCACATCATGCAAACACACAATTAAGCATATAGAAGACTTTACAATACTACCCAATACATATCATTCGCTATTAAGAGTTTACTATGAAATAGAATAAACCATAACCTACCTCCACCGAAGAATTCGTGATCAAGCAAGCTACTCCTCAAAGTCTTTGCTTTCCTCTTCATTCTCTCTTCTCTCGCTCGTTCGTTCCCCCTTACTCTTTGTTCTTTCTATTTTTTTCTTATTCAAACCCTTTTTATTTTACCCTAATTGTCATATAATTAAGTATAAAAGATGATAAAAATAACCCACTATTTATTTCAAGGTTATCTCCTTTAACCCCCAAGTAATTGAATTATTAACATTAACCCACTAACTTTATAATCCTAAGCATGAATAGTCCAAAATGCCCCTTAAAAACTTTTAACAGAAATCCAACCCAGTCAGGGTTACGCAGTCTGTGACGGTCCGTCATGACTGTGACGGTCCGTCCTGCAGGTCCGTCACAAAGTTCAGAGAGTTAATTTGTGTGGAAAGGTTTGTGAAGGTCCGTCGTGCCTACGACGGTCCGTCTTGCCATTCCGTCGTGAAGTTCAGAGAGTCGATCTCAGTACCCAAATTTTCAGAATCTAAGTGTTTTGGAACGAGACCCCCTCGACGGTCCGTCGTGCCCATGACGTTCCGTCGTGGGATCCGTCGACCCAGACAGTTATTACCAGAAATAAACTCTACTACTCAAAACGACTAAACAGGTCGTTACAATAGATACCAATTTACCCATCGTTCATCCTCGAACGATCACAAGAAGAAAAACAAGGGCGAAAAGGAGTACCTGAATCTGTAAACAGGTGTGGGTATCTTTCTTGCATGTAAGCCTCCTTCTCCCAAGTGGACTCTTCAACTGGTCGATTCTTCCATTGAACTTTGATGGATGCAATCTCCCTTGATCTCAACTAGAGGATTTCTCTATCTAAAATGGCAACAGTCTCCTCCTCATAAGACAAATTCTCATCAAGGATAACTGAATCCCAACGAACAATGTAGTTTCCATCCCCATGGTATCTTTTCAACATAGACACATGAAATACCGGGTGCACTCCTGAGAGTCCTTGAGGCAAGGCTAATTCATAAGCCACCTCCCCTACTCGCTTAAGTACTTTAAATGGTCCAATATACCTTGGGATTAGCTTACCTCTTTTACCAAACCGCATCACCCCTTTCATGGGTGAAACCTTCAGCAATACTTGTTCACCCTCCATGAACTCCAAGTCTCTAACCTTTCGATCTGCATATTTCTTTTGCCTACTTTGCGCCACTAAAAGCTTTTCTTGAATGAATTTCACTTTCTCTAATGATTCCCTGAGAAGATCAGTAACCCAAGGTCTAACCTCAAATGCATCAAACCAACCAATGGGGGACCTACATCTCCTCCCATACAGTGCCTCAAATGGAGCCATATCAATACTTGAGTGTAACGACCCGTTTAGTCATTTTAAGCAGTACAATTTATTCTGGTAATAACTGTCTTGGTCGACGAATCCCACGACGGACCGTCATGGGCACGACGGACCGTCGAGGGGGTCTCGTTCCAAAACACTTAGAATTCTGAAATTTGGGTACTGAGATCGACTCTCTGAACTTCGTGACGGAATGGCAGGACGGACCGTCGCAGGCACGACGGACCGTCACAAATCTTTCCACATAATTAACTCTCTGAACTTTGTGACGGACCTGCAGGACGGACCGTCACAGTCATGACGGACCGTCATAGGCTGCGTAACCCTGACTGGGTCAGATTTCTATTAAAAGTTTTTAATGGGCGTTTTGGACTGTTCATGCTTATAATTATAAAGTTAGTGGATTAATGTTAATAATTCAATTACTTGGGGGTAAAAGGAGATAACCTTGAAATAAAAAGTGGGTTATTTTTACCATATTTTATACTTAATTATATGACAATTAGGGTAAAAGAAAAAGGGTTTGAATAAGAACAACAGAAAGAACAGAGACAAAAGAGAGAAACAATAGAGAGGAAGAGAAGAACGCAAGGAAAGCAAAGGTTTTGGGAAGATAGCTTGTTTGATCGCGATTTTTCGGTGGAGGTAGGTTATGGTTTATGCTATTTCATAGTAAACTCTTAATAGCGAATGATATGTATTGGGTAGTATTGTAAAGTCTTCTATATGTTTAATTGTGTGCTTGCATGATGTGATGATGTAATTGTAATGGGTTGGGAAGATGAGGCTGTGAATCTTAAATCTTAAATTTATTTTGTTAATGATGATGCCTTGGTATAAAAGAAGGCTTGATGAACTAAAGTAATGAGAATAGAGGATCGAGTGTCACGTTTCGACACCAGGATAGTAATAGAGGATCGGGTGTCACGTTCCGACACCAGGATAGTATATGGATCGGAGTGTCACATTCCGACACCAGGATAGTATATGGATCGGAGTGTCACGTTCCTACACCAGGATAGTATATGGATCAGAGTGTCACGTTCCGACACCAGGATAGTATATGGATCGGAGTGTCACGTTCCGACACCAGGATAGTATATGGATCGGAGTGTCACGTTCCGACACCAGGATAGTAGATGGATCGGAGTGTCACGTTCCGACACCAGGATAGTAGATGGATCGGAGTGTCACGTTCTGACCCCAGGATAGTAGATGGATCGGAGTGTCACGTTCCGACACCAGGATAGTAAAGAGAATGAATCTTGAAATATGTTAATATACTCAATCTAAAGAACCTGTTTCCCAAATGAGTATGGTGTGGAGGCTTGAGTCCTCATAGATGTGCTTGGCGTTGTGACTAAGGGTTATGGTAATTGTTGTTGTCGCCTGTTAAGAATATTAGTTGATTTTATGTTATCTGACATATATTGCTTTCTATTTTGAGTTGGCCGATGATACCTACTCAGTACTTGTGCTTGTACTGACCCCTACTTGTAATTGTTTTTCTTTGTTAATTGTGGAGTGCAGCAAACGTTCCATCGTCTTCAACTCAACCGCAACTCTACCCAGTCTTCATCAAGCCAGATTTCAGGGTGAGCTATTGCTTCTAGCTTGGACTGGATCTTCCTCTTCATGTCTTGATGCCTTGAAATTCCGGCATGGACTAGCTTTTTACTTATTTTAGCTTCTTAGATACTCTTAGATTAGTAATTTGAGGATAGATGTTCTTGTGGTGATGACTTCCAGTTTTTGGGAATAATAAGTATTGAGTTTTAGAAGTATTTAATCGATTTTCATTAATGAGTTTTAAGTCTTCCGCATTATATTCTGTTATTATGGTTGAAATGTTGGGGTTTAGATTGGTTGGTTCGCTCACATAGTAGGATAAGTGTGGGTGCCACTCGCGGCTCGTTTTGGGTCGTGACATCCATATGTTTATCTTGAGGTGTTTCTGAGCCAGGATGCATATTCTTATGCATTAGTACTAGTTTTTTTCCTTTTTCGTTATATGTTTGCAATTCTTTATTGAGATCTTCCAATGCCTTAAAATTATTTGATTTTCCCTCGGCATAACCACATTGGCAATCCTCTAGTTTCACTTTGAGAAAATTTTCAATTATTTCTTCTATGCTTGAGGAACCATAGGAACATGGTTTTTCACCGGGTGAAAAAAGCACCACACCAACATCTGCTCCAATCCGACTTGCAAACTTCTCTGCATCATGAAACAAAGTTTTTTTCTTTTTGAGAAACTCACAACACATGCTCTTTCAGAATCAATGAACTTCATTTTAATTTTTTGTTTGCCTTTTTTAGTCTCATTTTCCATTGCAAAAGAAAATGATATGTAGAAGAAAGTAATATATTTTTGTTGAATAAGGTTGTGAAATTTTAAGAGGAACTCTTAGGTGTATAAGTGTACTTCTCACGAGTATTATAATATTTTCTTGTTATGAGTCTAGATATCATGTGTATTGTCATGTTTTCTTAATGCTTTCATATTGGGGGTCTATATATTTATTTAATGCTATAACATTACGGTACTTTCTATCACGTGTATTTTCAAGTATGTTTTCACAATTTCTTAATGCATTGATATTATGAGTCTATTATAACATTCATATTATGACTATATTTTTATATTATGTGATTTTATTATAAGATTACCTTGTAACTCAACAAAAATTATGAAGTTGAACAGTAATAATGCCGAATTGAATTTAAAGACATAAAAAAAACAATGGTTACACATATATAATGTTAAAGGTGGAGCAATTAGAGAAATAATATAATTATCTCTTTGTGACCTATAGGTCACAAGTTCGAACCATAAGAGCAACTACAAAAATTGATATTGTCAATTGTGTATCACAACCAAACCCTTACCAAAATTTTACTAACACAAGATGTTTTATACAATGAGTGGGTTATTCTTTTAATATACTATCAATGTTAATTCTTTTGGAATTCCACATCGAATGGGTAGAGGTTACTTGGTCTCTATATATGATCTTGAAAAATTCTTTTTTCATGAGCTAACTTTTGGGGTTGAGTTATTCCTAAGATTTATTTATGTTACATGGTATAAGATTCATGTTCATCCCAATTCATTGTTTATAAATGCCCCCCCCCCCTAATATTGTTTATAAATGCCCCTCCCCCCTCCCCCAATCTTACATTGGCCACACTCTAAATGCACAAGTGCTCAAACACCCATAGTAATTTGATGTTAACACTTTTTATTCAAATTTTATAATATTCGAGAAAATTGTATTATGCATTGTACATGTGTAGCTTAGTCTATAGGTCTATTTTTTGAATAAGAAGTATGTGTATTTCATCGATCTATAAAGGCTTAAGTCATATGCGGCCCCTTAAAGTTGTTCACATAATTCACTTAGACACCTCAACTAGGACTATTACTTATTAGACACTTTAATATTAAAGAATATGTATCTATTGAACATAAAACGAAAAATTTTTAAAAAAATATTTGCGTGTAATTCACGCGCATTGACTTAAAAATGACAAATAAAATTATGACACTTGGCACATGGACCCAATCTAGCAATAAAATATAATTTTTTAATTTAAAAAAATGAAAAATAGTTTCCCTTTATTTATTAATCACAAAAATATTTAAAAAGAAAATCTCCCCTACCCCCACCTAACCCTTTGACCTTTCTTCTTCCTCTACCCAGTGAACCCCGGCAGCCACCATTGATAACGGAGATAACAAAAATAAAAATCTCCCGTTCAAATTTATTCTCCTATCATCTGTTATTCTCCATTCGTTTTGAGATTTTTGTGAAAATAAATAAACGTCAATAAATTATTTGTAAGATTCATGACCAAGAAAAATTGAACGTATGTTAAATTTTTTAATATCATCTTTAATAAATTAATGAGTGGCGATGTTTGATCAATCGGAGTGATTGAAATAGAGATAGACGAATATCGATCAATTTTTAACTCCAATGTTCGAATTTTTCTTTTTCTCACATATTAAATTTGCAGATTTTTTTTTTTACAAAAAATGAAAAAAAAAATGAAACAAAATGCTAAGAATTTTGAAACCATTAGGATGGTGGGGGAAGAAGATAACCACTTATGCTAAAAAATTTGAAATCATTAGAATCGTGGGGGAAGAAGATAACCACTAGTGCATGGATATGGGGGTCGGGGTGGGGTTGATAGAAATAGGGAAGAAGAAGACAACTGTTCTTCTTCTTTTTTGTTAATTATTTTTAAAAAAAAAAATTAACTTAGGGGTATAAATTAAGAAAAAAAAGAAAAAATATTATTTTTAATAAATTAACGCGCTCAAGGAAAGTGAATTACACGTTTTTGCCCATGTCAGTATTTTGTGTCTAATAGGAATGACTTTTGAACAAATAAAGTGTTCAATTGACACAAGGATTAGTTAAGGTGTCTAAATGAATTATGCGGACAACTTTGAGTGGCTGGAGATGACATAGGTCATTTATAAATGTTAATGCCTCGAACTTCACCTTTTGGTGAGGATTCGATTTCTCAGATAATTTTCACCTCGTTGGTCACTACCTGTATTTAATAATATTTAAAGGTAAACAATCTCTCAACCCCGACCCATACATAGTAAGAGTAGAATTTTTGTATACCCACACTTTTCAGACTCTACTTGTGAGATGTTACTGGTATATGTTTTTGTTATGATAAGGTTCAGTTATAGTTAGAATAGATATGGGATTTTGTAGCCCTAATAGACTAGTAAAATGGCTTCATAACTTATTGATCTTAAAGATGTGGGCATGAAGTAGCTAGCCGGTACACAAGTTCAAATTCTGAACCTAGTTACATATACATGAAACATTTATTCACATATACTATGATTTCTCTATCATGATTAATTAATACTCTTCCGACATTGATTTGTAATTCAATCTTACTAAATTTATAGAATTTGATAGTTTTTGAGTAAATATTTAGTGCATACCAATATTTAAGTAAGTTGGACATAAAAACTAACTTTGTTATAGGCCCAAAGTAATTGAGGCCACACTACTATTTCAACAAGCAAGTGAATCATTTGCTTTAGGCCCAAAATATTTGAGGCTCAAAAGTTATTAAAATACTTTATTTAGGTTAAGACACAAACACCCCCTAGACTATGATCAAAATTTCAGATACATATTTTAACTAAACTAAAGTCCTATTACTCCACAGAAATCATTTTTGTTATAATTTTGTACACCTTTTGGCTTATATACCACACTCTCTGACTACACTTAATAAAGGAACGTCAGAGATATTTGTAGGCCACGTATGCTAAAAAGGTGTACATAATTACAAAAGAAACAAATTCGGGGAGGGGGGGGAGGGGGGAGGGGGTAATAGGACCTTAGTTTAGGTATGGGTGTATCTTGGATTTCGGTCATGATCTAAGGGGGTACTTGTGTCTTATCCCTATATGTTTAATTATTTCTTATCATTTGTAGAAGTAGTACAATATTTTTCATTTAATTAACTTCGATGCTCTCTTTTTATTGTACGATCTATTTATTGATCTAAACTCCGAACTTAGTTGAAGTAAAATAGTAGATTATATTATTACAGAGCATGGATATCATGTGATATATAATTTAATCCACCACGAAATGGTTATATAATGAAAATCACATTGGTCGATTGTACACATTTTGAAAAGGAACTATGTTTGGTAGAACGCAAACCTTCAAAAACCTCACACGACATACCAAATTAAAAAAATAAAGTTGACTTCACTTTACCAATACATTTATAAGGAGGGAGAGAAAAGTGAGTCTACCTTTTTTTAAAAAAATGGAATCCATCTGTTTTGGTTTTAAATTTTAATAGGACTATTTTTTGAAGGACAATTTGAAACATTTCAAAGTGTTCTTTAATTTCTTAAACTTCATGCCCAGACAAATATTATGACATAAAATGAGATGGAGATAATACATCTCATATATAAGGTAAAATTTTGTCTTCATTTGGGTTCAAAGTCTCAGTAGCATTATTATTTTAGATGGGCTCAATTAGGGTTTTGCAAAAATCGAACCGAAAAAAAATGATATTGGGTTATTGTTATTGGGTTATCGGTTATTGTGTTTTTAATGAGTTAATAAAAAAATTATTGGGTTATTGATTCGATATCGGTTTTTACTATGGGTTATTGGGTAAACCGATAACCCAATAAGATAGTTATAATTTATCATTTTACCCTTCCTAATTATTAAATATTAATAATTTAATATATAATTAGACACTATAACTATATCAAATTATTAGTACTCTACCAACTTCCCTCTAGGCCTCTTAATTAGTTTTACTATTTACTCAAAACCTAAGAATTAAAGGGGTTCACAATTTTAGTTATTTGATTTTAGTTTTAGTTTTAGTCTTGGTGGACTAGTTTATTTTAGTTTTAGTTTGTAATCGTAGGTTGTAACATTTTAAGTTTGTAAAGGTCTGTAATTTGATTAACATAAAAAATGCTATACTTGGTATTCAGGTATCTACTTCAAAAGAAACTTGTCAAAAATTACCTATAGGTGGTATTTTCATGCTATGTTTTGGTGATAACATGTAAAATTATAGCCTTCGTACTATATTTTCTCTTACTTATGCAATTTCTCATTATCTTTTTTGTTTCACTATATCAAAACATTTAGAGAAATGAGAAGACATATAATATTCTACGGACATTTTCTTATTGGGTAAACCGAAAATCGAACTGATAATATCTAAAATCAATAAAGAATATCTTATTGATTTGTTATTGAGTTAGCATATTTAAAAACCAAGAACCGATAAATCAAACTGACAACATTTTGGGTTAAATCTCAGCATTTGAGCTCAAAATCTCAATAGATTTATTATTTTTGGTTGGAGCTAAATTATTATTATTATTATTATTATTATTATTATTATTATTATTATTATTATTATTACTATTATTATTATTATTATGCTATTTTTATTTTTTTCAATTTCCATTTGTTCAAAGGCGCGTTATTTTTATTTTGTATTTTGTTCTTTTTTAATCTCTGAGTTTTTTTTTTTTAAGTAACTCTCTTCTTATATACTAATTCAAAAGAACTATTTAAGAAACATTAGTTGTTCTTAAATTTGATATTGAGATAGAAAAAATATATTTTTAAAGATAAGGTAAATTAAATTAGTCAAATGAAGAAATTTGAAAGGTATGAATATCAAGATATTTCTTGCTTATTTTTTCTAGTTCTATTCTAGAATAAAAACTAAATTAATTTGATTTATTCATCTTTTTTTTTATAGATGACAAACCTTAGAAATTGAATAAATGAACTAAATATCGGTGATGTCATCTATTTATCCCTTTAATGTGCATTATAATATTAGTAACTCAATCCACACATATTTTTAAATAATACTAAGCAATTTTCAAAGTAACATGTGATTGAATGAAAACTAATTTTATTTATTTTTTAAAAATTCAAAATAAAGTACAATGGTAGGTACAAATTAAAAGGGGAAAATCATAATTTTTTTAAAGACAATCAATGAGATAGGGATGAAGTAGGAACAAACGCTAAACGCGGCATGACTAGGCAAGTTAAATTTAGCAAATTAAAGTTAAATTTTTTCATTCCCGGTCCTTTTTGCAACATTTTTCAGCTTACTTCTTTATATGTCGAATCCTCTCCAAGAAAATCTTGACTCCACCACTGATTACAACCTTAACTCTATCTCATCATCTAGACTCTGTTTTGCTCCATTTTTCAGCTTACTTCTTTATTTGTTGAACCCGCTCCACAAAAATTTTAATTCCACCACTAATTACAACCTTAATTCTACATCAATAACTAAACTCGATACTCAATAGTGATCATAAATAGAGACTCATCAACTCTTGATATACTTTCTCAATTAACTTCTAGACTCGAGCTAGATTAGAAACTTGACATGATTCTTCAATTTTGATTACTTTAAAACTCAATTATGAATATGCATTCAACATCTTTCTCGATACGATTCTCCTGACATTATAAATGACGGTCATATATTTAGTGAGACGTCAATGAGACACAAGATTAGACCACTTGTTTTAAGTTGGAAAAATAAGATTTACGACAGTTTATCAATGAGTTCTTTTCTGAAACACATTCAAGCATTTGCACTTTCAGTGTGTAATTTTTTCTGTTGAGATGCATTTTAATCTCAAATATCGAGTACCAAATTTTCGAAGACATTGACGTTACATTGCAAGCGTCGATGATCGCTGCATATTTCAGTTTCAACTGTGGTCATTAACTTGGATCTTTCCCAATTATGACAACTTAACGGTATGGATTCAATTGACTTTTTCTATCGATTCGGGTCCTTTAAATTGAACCCGATTAAAGAATAGGTCTAAAATAAATATATAACTTCTCCAATAATTTGATGAAACAATAAATATATAACTTCATCAATAAATATATAACTTCTTCAATAATTTGATGAAACAACACAATAATGACTTCAAAAACCCAGACCTGAATTTAACATCATCGACTTAGGAGAAACGGGCACCGCAAATGTATTGACTGCAATATGCAATTTATTAGCACAAAAAACATAACAATGTGCTGCCAGCAATCTGTTTTGTGCCATTTACGTTAATTTCTTTTTAACGCCCTAGAAGTGGAATAACCAATCAGCACATCTAAATGCATTGAGCTGAACCTTGATGTTTTTTTCCTTGTTACTGAATGAAAGCGTACAACAATCTATCTAACTCTACTACTATTACAAATCTCTTCATTTAAGGCGTCTCCCTCCAACCTTGAGCATTTCCAGATAACTGGGACCTCAATCTTCACCAAAGTCGCAGTTCATGCCATCAAAGCTCAGCAATATAGCTTTCACTCCGCACCACATCATCAGCCCTCAGCAATACAGAGTACAGACCACAACCAGGAAACAAGGAAAAGAATTTTGTTACGGAGAATACAATTCCACACCAGGGTAGAATGCTCAGGCTAAGAAATAAAAACATGAGGTATGCCTTCCTATTACAGTAAAATACATGCAACATAGGACTTCCAAAGGATTGTCATAGCAACTTAACTTAAGGCGGCTACAGAAATACACACTTCAATTAAAAAGAGTCCCAATCTTTTCACACATTCAGATCCAAATTGGTAAAAGTACTTGAGTTCCATATCCTTGATTTATTGTCTACTTCACGTGCTCCTTTTGACGGCTACTTAAATCTTAATACAATTCCAGTAACAATTATTGATCACCAATAAAGATGAAACTAAGAACTTGTTTAAATAGTCTGTTGAAGTCACAACAAACCAATTTTATGCCTTGTGCCAAGCAGAATAGGATCACAAACGGCAAAACATAGCAGGGATTGATATAAATCTTTATTTCCAACAAGCAATCAGTTTTTTTATAGTCCATACACGAATTTAAGGCAATAGAAGACATAAAATACAGCCAAATCTATGAACAGGAATCACCAATAAGCTGAATCAGCTTCAATACGCTTGAGAAACAAGGTGAGAACAGAAAACGACAAATGCACATGCCAAACAGATCAATATGCTAAATAGCAATCCGTTGGAACATGTACAAAACTACAAATAAACATCATATTAGGTACAACTTACAAATCTACGAATCCTGAAAACAGATGGTTCGGCGAACATGATTCAGCTGAAACAAACCATCCCTGCCCACCCCACACCCACTTGCATCATGTGTTTGTTGACCAACTGGTCTCATACCCATCTCCCTCCCCAAGTCCGTCAACAAAAGAAAACAAAGAAACCGGGAGATGTATGCCTTGTAGGGAATATGTTCCAATAATTCCAAAATGATGGATGTTAAAGGAACAGCTAGCTAGGTTTTCATTTTCTTTTCTGCTTTTGAATGCGATAGAAACAACACCGGATGAAAGGTTAAAAAAAGCAAGCAAAATGGCAGACAGTATTAGATTTTGGTTCTTGCCAAGACATAGCATTTGCCAGTTTCCCGCCTTCGCAAACCATATATACAAAAAATTGTTAAATTAATACACATAATACAATTATGTCATATTTTGGTTCAAATCAGTGACCAACAGAAAAAATAAAGGCCCTTTTTTTACCAGCAGGTGAGACAGCTAGAAATGCAAACAAACAGTGTAAATTTGGATCCTACTACCACACATTTGTGTTTTTCCCATCTTCCCATCAATACTCCAGATATTTATTATTAAAGCACTAGTACTGCTTTTATTTAGTTCAAACATAATTCTAATTAAAACAATATAAAAAAAATTGTTCACATCAAATAATTTGTTTCAGATCAGCAGTATCTGACATTATCATAAAGATGCCTTGTAATCCACATACAATAAGTTCAAGCCAATAATGGCTGAACATGATATGATAGAACATCTAAAATGTCACATTCATCAGATAGGGAACATATAAAAACAGGAAGTACGGGTAAAATAAGAAAACTGACATCACTCGTCAATACGCTCATCAAAAGATACAGCAATTTTTGAAGAACCTACATACTAACTTAATACTAGCAAGTATCAACTAACAGCCACACATATAGGTGAAGCGGCAACAGATGTACAGCAGTCCATGTAACCAAAGATTTCAGAGTCTGCAATCAGGAAATCACCACAACCATTAAAAGCATGTTGCATCCAAGAAGCTCTCAAGACACCTGAACAGATATCCACATACGATTCAATCATTCAAGATTCCAGCATATAAAACTTGTTGAGGGCATAAATTTGTAATACAAATCATTTTCAAAGTACAGGGGATGGACATAAGCCACGCACTAGATTAGTGCAAGTAGATCCACTCCCATGCCGTGCACTTCTGTGGAAGAAAGGAAAATCGTAAAAGAGGAAAGCAATCTCAGGTAACCATTTCCATACTACTTTCACACAGACAATTAACCCCTTCACCAATATAGTCTCCTATGTTCTCTCAAGCTTTATGGCTTATTCCCAATTGCTATCAAATAGAATGGTGTCGTGATTTCACATTAACTGGGACAATAAAAGTAATTAATTACAGAGAGCACAGAAAAATATACAAGACATTCCTTTATATCTTCAACCCAACACCATCCTCTAGATGAAAAACTGATACAAGATATGGACCCCCTTGGGATACTTCACTCAAGAACAAGTATGACGCTATCAGCTCACCAAATTAACATAGAGAAAGAAAACAGTACTAGTCCACAAACTGTAGGCCAAGCACTCTAATGAAACATGTAAATACACAATATCAAATAAGAAAATAGTAAGTTCGTAAACCAAAACACCTCAGATAGTTGCTCAACAAATATATGCATAAACAATACCTCAGCGAATCATATGTTGACATGTATAACTTTAAACAAACTCAATAGGATTACCTCAGTAGTATGGAGGCATGCCCTGGTACATCCCACCTGGTGGAACCCTTGACCCAGCTCCTGGTTGTGGTACCTGTGTCGGATAAGCCGACTGTAAAGCATAACTACCACCATCTGGAAAACCTCCTGAACTAGGCATTCCAGCAGAGCTTTGAGGCATCCTGTACCCACCATAATCCCCAGAATTACCCCCATACCCACCAGCGCCAGCATATCCACCCGCGCCAGCATATCCACCAGCACTACCTGTAAAGGATCCCGGTCCTTGGTTTCCATATCCAGGCCCGCCAATAGCTGAATTCAGATGTGCCACCATCCCAGGCTGAGGTGGTGGCTGCTGCATTCCTGGACCAGGCCCACCTGAAAACCCTGAATATGGACCCATACCGCTTACAGGAACACCATAATTGGAACCAGGCATGGATCCAACCCTATCATCACCAGGCATTCCTACAGGTCCAGCATTCATTCCAGGGGCACCCCCGTGCCCCATATTCTGCGGCTTCCCCTTCTTATTATCGGTTGCCAATTTACACAAGACCTGATGTCCTTCTACTGTCTTCACGGGATCAACTAACGATGCCCTAGCTCCATCCTCAGTCTTGTAGACAAAAAAAGCAAATCCTTTCGCTTTTCCAGTTTGTTTATCAAATCCCAAAGGCCCCTCTTCAATCTCTCCATACATGGAAAAGTGATTCAAAAGCTTTTCAGACGAAATCTCAAATGGAACATTACCAACATAGATCTTCCTAAGCGCAACATCAGAAGACTGAGAATTCCCAGAATTACCCGCAGCAGCAAGCTGTGTGACGGTAACACGTCCATCAATTATCTTGTTGGGCACCTTTAAAGAAAGAATAGCAGCATCAACATGCTTGAAAGTTACAAAACCATACCCTTTAGATCTGGAAGACGCCTTATCAGTTATAACAACAGCCTCATCAAGTTCTCCAAACTCAGAAAAAACCTGTCTGAGTTTGTCAGTGGTGGTCTCCCACCCAAGACCACGAACGAAAAGCTTGCGGTTAGATACGTCGGCGTCAGCGACAGCACGCAAACCTTCGAGGACATCAGGATAGCGCAGGGCGGCGTTACGGAGAATTGAAACGCACTGGTCCTTGGTGAACGTTTCAAGAATTTTGTCAATGTCTTCCGGGGAAAGAACAGCAAGTGCCGGTGGGGCGGCGGCAGTTGTGACGAGTTCGGTTTTTACAGGATAAGCACCGCCGTTCTCATCAGTTTTGCGTTTCTTTGATAGATCCATTTTCACTCAGAGAAGAGAACTGTAAACCCTAGAGAGAGAAAGCCTGAATAATTTGGGAGAAGGCGTTGTAATATATAAAACCCTACAAGGAGGCTACTGTTTACTCATATATATAAGGCTGAGATGCTCATCCTCCTCCTTACGACACCGTATAATTGACACATCCGGGCTCTTCTTGGGTCGGGTCTGGATGAGGCCCATATGCTTCTACTTGATTCGGATTCTTTGTTAACTATGACACTTAACTTGGTTTCAATAGATAATTATGTCCTTCTAATTTTATATATGTATAAGTAGACACTTAAATTTGTATAAAATTGAACAAGTAACACACATCTCCTTTTGATGATAAAATCAGAAATTCCATCGTTTTTCAGCTTTTTCATCCTTTCACGCCTTCCGTCACCTTTATCTGATTTTTTCGTCATAATGAATTACGTTGGGTACATGATGCCTCAAAGCTCTGCTGGAATGCCTACTTCGGGAGGGTATCCAGATGGTGGTAATTATGGTTTGCAGTCGGCTTATCCTTCACAGGTACCACAACCAGGAGTTGCGTCAGGGTTCCACCAGGTGGGATGTACCATGGCATGCCTCCATACAACTGAGGTAATCCAATGATGAAGGACAAAATAATCTAAACCGTGTAAGAAGGATACAAACATGCTAAATTGAAATTTTATTTAGTGGCAATTTGGTGGGTAATCATAACAACTAGCAAGCGAGAAATTTAAAAAATATTCATATGGCTAGTTCGAGCAAGGCTATGAACAAGGAGAAAAGGTGGTTCCATGTAATAAATTTAATGCACTATCTAGGATGGAAATAATTAGAAAAGATAAAAGGGGAAAACACATAAAGTACAAGGCCAATAATAATAATGGAGAAACTAAAAAAACATCAGTAGAAAAACTTCCAAGTAGGAAATGCATGAAAATAATGAATAACAAAGCAAATAAAGTTGATAATAGGAACGTGCAACATCAAGTCATTAACAAGAAAGTTCATCATGGTAATGATGGGCGAGCTCACTATTTTGCCTCCAAGCGATAAAGCATCCACACGATGTAGCATCATGTTAATTAAACATCAACCATCAAGTTACAACACAAATAAAAAATAACATGCACGACAAGGAGAAGGAAAGGACTACATCATCTTTACCTTTCTAAAGGGGTGACAGAGTAGAATAGAAGATAACAACAAATGAGTTAAAGATAGAAACGATACTCAAATTGTTGCAACAAATGATGATGGACAACTACAAATACAATAGGAGATTAATGAAAAATATTCGAAGGTTGATTTTCCTAATTATAAATTACCATCAAGAGACTATGATTTCTTAATCAAACCTACTTTTTGTCGCCGATCATTATGGCCATGATGGTTATAGGCCAGCCACCACCATTGGCAGCGGAGTTAACTTAACATATCCTATTTAACACTAGACAATCATCAATAACAATCTTTGTCAATATAGTCTAACAAACCAAACCACCCCACAAATCGATCCCGATAAAGCAAGTTGCATGCCTACATGGAGAACCAAGAATTATTTGGGAGAAGCAGAAAGACGATCACGTGATTTTAAATGAAGAATTACAATATGCAGTAATAGGAAACTTTTTCTACGGATGGCCTGAGATACAAGATCCATGGAGAAAAATACCAAAGCAATATGAATTAAAGGGAAAAGTAAATATTGAATTGATAACTAACAAATATATTCTCATAAGGGCTACATAGATGGAGGATTATGTCACCTTGTTATGAAAATCATAATTTTACATAATGCATAACCACTTAACCTACCCCATGTGAATTCTTGAATGAGACCTTTATTTGATCTGGAGGAAGAAACTTCCATAGTCATTGGATGGCTCTCATTCTCATCGCTACCACCAAACTTTTTTGGTAAGGAAGCAATATTTTCGATGACAGTTGTAGTAGAAAAACCTCTACAAGTGGATTTGGCCACAAAGAATAAGACTCGATCAAGTTTTTTAGGATCAAAATGAGTGTTGATTTACTGGGAGAATTTCCAAGGAGAATTAATGTTGGTATGAGAAAGAAGACAAGAGAAATCAAGGAGAAGTGGATCACTATCAAATATGATGATTACCAAAATACTGCACAAATTATAAATTACAAGGACATACTGAAGTGGAATGTTTTTTCTTTCATCCAGAATTATACCCCAAAGAAGAGGAAGTGGAGGATAGGAACAACAACATTACAAAAGAGGATACCAATGCAGGAAGGGTTGTGAACAACCAAGGTGATAGGGTCATAATGACAACGTAGGTAATGGGATTAAGGAAGATAGTGATTTCAAAGAACAACAAAAGTAAAGTTATCCGCAAAACAAAGTAATTTAAACTATGAATGAAGAAGGGAGCAGGTTTCAAAATCTGAAACAAGAGCAGAAAAAATAGAATGGTAACAGTAGCTATCAATTTGAAGAATTAGAGGACAACAATGACACTGGAGTAGGATAAGGTAATATGGGTAATGATATTAAGGTAAGGGGAGATGATATTTGAATGAACAACATGGAGTACAACCTTTTAACATCATGCAGAAAGAAAATGAAATTACTGGGGAACATGGAGATTCACAAAATATATATGTAAGAACAAAAACACAAACAACAATATAGGCAAGAGGAGAACATGTTAAGAGATATTCAAAGTCATGGAGTAAGAAATCCTGGAAGCAGCAACTCACATACAAAAGAAGGAACAACACATAATACAAATACAAGCCACAATTCAGTAGCAAGTAGAGCTGAAAATGAACTAGAGTCATCAGGTAGTGTATACTGCAGCAATGTGAAAAATGAAGAATCAGTTGGGGACACAGCGGATGAAAAATGGAACAAGAAAACAAAGGGGTACTTATCCCACATAAGGCACCAAAGATTAATCATATATCTCAACTAGAGATAGAAAAAAGTTGCTAGAAGAGAAAGATAATAATATAAAAGAAAATATATAAGGCATAAGCAAGAAAGGAAAACTATCCTTAAGAGGAATGGACAACTTCAAGGCAAAAACAAAGAGGGAGTAAAGCAATCAGAAATACTTTCATATGTAAAAAAAAAGAGTAGGAAGGGTCTCACCTCAATATCTCAATAATTGACAAATTAGTATTCTGAAACATCATATCTGTTAAGACTCAAAATTCTACTGAGAGATTAATAGACCTGAACATGAGACATCATTACTCTTACATAGCAATATTGAAACATTTTCAAAGCCCTAATGAACGGGAAAAATACAAGAGTAGATTGGGATGCATAATGCTTAGGTAAAGCTATCAACAAAGATATGAAGCTTTTGGAGTGAAAAATGGGAGAAGAAGATTATATAGATACAATACAGGAGCTCACAATTAGTTACAAACTAAGGGATACAGGTGACAAATTCAAGGTGACAACTATATATGCAAACACGATGCAATGCCTTAGAGAGACTAGAACTATGGGATGACCTACAAGATATAACATGCAATAATAACACTGCTGAATTGTTGGAGGATATTTAAATAATCTTTTCTCATAAAAAGGAAATTTATATAAATGAAGCTCTAGCTAAATGTGTATTCCTATAGTTTCTAGATGTATCCGCTGTGAAAGTCATGAAATTGAGACTACTAATCATCTATTCTTGATTATTATTTAATTAGAGCCATGTGAATTTTGTTTTGCAAGTGCGTCAGGATTGTAGAGCTTTTTGTCCTAATTAATCAAACTTTTTAATATGTGGTGGATAGTAGAGGGTCTACTTAAGCTGAAAGAAACTTACAATGTTGTTCCCGACATGAGGGGCGGATCTATAGTGGGTCAAGTGGGGTCATATGAACATACTTCATTGAAAAATAACACCGTATATAGATGTATATGTAATCAATGTTTAAAGTTTTATGTATATATTGACTTTTGACCCCAATAACACAAATATGACCCTAGATCAAGTAGTGAAGAGGATTCAATTTTCCTAGCCAATCTCAGTTTGAACCCCTTTTTGTCACAATTTTAGTTTTAATATCTTGAACCACTTCGTAAAAATTCTGAATTCACCACTACTTGGAATCATCTACTTCAAATATGAAAGTGGAGAAATTCAATTATATATGAATAAAAAACGTCCAGAAGTATGGTAATATATAACATCAATTGAAACCTATGCAGTATAACTAAGGACATGTACTCTTAGATAAATAATCTCATAATTAGGCTCAAATAGTCCAATTCTTGAAGGGTTCAGTTTCTAGAATGGAATAGCATTGGAAGGTTCTACAAAAGGAATGGTACAAAAGCAGTGAGCTTCTAAAAAACCTTTAAAGAAAATTCTATTACTTCTTATTTCAGAAATGACAATAAAATACTCATTTTTGTCAGTGTAATAACTATCCGAACAAAACAAGCATATGTGTAGAGGCAATAACTATGAAGGATGGATTACAATATTGTGTTAACAATTTGTTTTCTTTAATCCTGAAAATAAATTCTTTGTTTCTAAAGTAGGTAATTGAAAGAGAATAGAACACATCATGAAAGATTTGTCTGGAGGAAAAATAAAAGAAAACTAGGACAAACAATGTGTTAAGGGAATGAAATCAACTGAAGAAATCAATTGACAGATTTTTTACTAACTTAGCTTTTAGATATTGCAGGTATTATATCTTATAATAATTATTAAGAGGTACCTATAAAAACAAAAAAAAATTATCAATGTATGAAAGCATAACTATCTAATTCGGCCACAAAATAAACAAAAATATTGAACCAGATTTATGCATGTACAATAAAGACAAGAAAAAACTCACAATCTACCAAGTATAGTCATTCTAAACTAGTTATTTATAAATAGAGGTACATATTAATATATATATTTCTTAATTTCACTTGCATTTCTCCCCTGGACAATGATATTTAATTCCTATTTAGCTTCAATCTATCTAAAGAGAAAATATAAATAGAAAGATAATTTGAGAATATAAGAGATCCTTAATCAATTTTAGAATCTAATTTTGTCAACAAAAAGTCGATGGTACTTATCTCAGGAGTGAAGCCTATATTTTTCTTGATTTAGTTACCAAGGTACTTGATGGATCTTCAAGAATGTCAATATTGAAATTAACCAAGAGTATGTGGCAAAGTCATTTCTTTCCATGTAGATACGAAATAAGAATGATAAATAATGAATTAGGGATTTCTATCAATCAAGTAGTAGCTTACCTGATTTTCAGCATTGTAAAACGCCGATCGACATCGCATGAACAAGGTGGAGATTTTTTCAGCGGCTGTAATATCATATCAATCATCCGATGGTCCAGCAAAAAAGATGAAGTGCGGCGCCCCTAAATCGCTTGTTTTTCTATACTGTCTAAATATTGTTTATTGTAGGTTTTCTTTATCTTTTTGGGTAAGAGGCCGATAATTTCAGCCCATATAAGGTGAAATGACTCATAATTCATATTTATATAAATGGATTGCTCGTATATTCTAAATAGGTCAATCTGAGTTGATCTAATTTAAGAGCCCACAAAAATATGATCGAAATGGATAAAATATGAATAAATTACATAAATGGGCCATAAAATATAAAATAACTACAATGTCATAGCCCAACCCAAACTAATCTAACAAATACTCATTCGCCAAAATAAATTACAAATCATGCTCACCTTTATACAGGCTTAGTTTCTTTCCAACCATCTTTAAATTTAGGCCTAATTTTGCCTCTATCCTTCTAAATTTAGGCCTGATTTGCCTCAACTCCAACTTGTTATTGTACTATTAATTATTTTTGTTTTTTGTATTCCAATTATTATTTTTCTCTATTGTTAATCTTTTTTCTTCATTCTCATTTATTATTATTGTTCTTTTTAATTGTTATTGTTATTGTTGTTGTTGTTGTTGTTGTTGTTATTATTATTATTATTATTATTATTATTATTATTATTATTATTATTATATTATCAGTATTACAGATAACATTTGATAATATTTTTATTATTTTTACTTTTTTTGTTAATTTATCTTTTTTTCTCTCTCTATATATTTTTACTTTTTAAAGAAAATAATAAATTACTTTTGTTCCTTTCTTATTTGCTATTTTTATTTTCTCATTTATCATTCTTTTTTTTTCTCTCTTTATATTATCCTTTATTAGAGATACCATTTAATTATATTTTTATTATATCTTTCTTTTTTTCATTAGTTTATATCTTTTTTCTTTATTTTTCTCTTTTTATATTTTTACATTTGTAAGATAATAAAATAATGTTATAAAATCAAGCTATAAGAATATAATCATAAAGAGAAGAAGACAAGAGACGTAGATAGAAGAAGATGAATTTTCTTCTTATTCAAGTGTATATCAAATGGTGAGTGATATCTCTATCTATAGTGTTGAGATATCACTCCCAAAAGTCATTTAACTAGTAGATACATAG
Organism: Solanum chilense; assembly: GCA_032847665.1. Taxonomy (NCBI): domain Eukaryota; kingdom Viridiplantae; phylum Streptophyta; class Magnoliopsida; order Solanales; family Solanaceae; genus Solanum; species Solanum chilense. The sequence goes on along the minus strand of CM064969.1, from coordinate 49,356,991 downwards.
TTATCTACATTGTTATCCAAAAGGGGGTTCATATCATCTAGGGAATACACATACATGAATTTAGTAGTTCATGAATAAACCAAATGGTCATCCACTATTCAATGGATTTATAACACTCCCCCTTGGATGTCCATAGATAATGTGCCTCGTTAAAATCTTACTAGGAAAAACCCTGTTGGAAAAAAATCCGGTGAAGGAAAAAGAGTACACATATCTTTTGATACGCACTATTTGTTGCCTCATTAAAAACCTTGCCAGAAAAACCCAGTGGGAAAAAAACTTGGTCACGGAAAAAAGAGTGCAACGCGTATTATAATCCCCCTGATTAAAACATCACTTAATTTCTTGTGATGATGGCTCTAATATTTGTACATTGTGGTTGATATAAAGAAAAACCGCACATTTCCTGAATATGGTGTGTCATTTATCTTAACCAGATGCACTTTTGACTTGTTTCATGGAGGACTTTTATTTCTGCGTAGCAACATTTACTTCATTGATCGCCAGAATATTATTGTGCCTCCACATGCAAACACATAGAGTGCTTGAGATAGAGCTTTATGTGGATCATCTAAATATTTTGCATCTGCGTAATCAATCAATTTTGTCTTGAATTCCTCAAAATAGAATAAACCCATAACTATAGTCCTTCAGGGATATTCAATCATGTGCTTAACACCATTTCAATGTCCTTTTATCGGGGAGAAACCGAATCTTGCCAGTAAATTTACTGCAAAACAAATATCGGGTAATATTGTTAGTAAGATGCACTAGTGCCCTGATTGCACCAAGATATGTAGTTTCATCACCAAGAAGCTCTTCATCCTTCTTTTGAGATCAAACTGAATCATCATTCATTTCAAGCAATCTCATAATCATTGGGGTACTCAATGAATATGATTTATCCATATAAAACGCATCAAAACATATCTGTGTATGTGCACTGATAGACAAATATTTCATTGTTAAATTATCAATCAGTAGATCAAGACAAAACTTTGTCTTACCAAGACCTTTTCGTAAAATACAAGGACAATTAGGATCATTCTTTTGTACCCTTTTCCTCCTTGACTATTTCAATCCATATAAGGATTTCTTGAAGCTTTATTTAAAAAGTTTCTTTCAAACTCTTATATGCTTCAGACACCTCGATTGTTTCAAGGATTTTCATATAACCTTTGTTGTCTAGCAAGACATTGCAATTATTCGTTACATGCATTCAAGTTTTTCGTATGTTACCAGATCAAAACAAACCTCATTGCATCCACCATACAAGAAAAATATTTCCAAAAATGTCAGGATTTTTGCAACAAATCTTTATGCCCCAAGGCGCAAACCGTATTTGATATCTTATGGTTATACAATCGCATAATAATTTATTTATACCCCACTGGCATTATACCTTAATTTATGGACTATCTATCCAAAACGTCACTTTTGTAAGTGAAACAATATACTTGAATCATGCATTTTACTTGGCCAACCTTTTATCTGTCCACACTATATGACAGATTTGAATTCAAGATCCTCATCATAATTTATATCATTGAGCGCTACCTCATATCAAAGATACCGTCGATGGTTATTTGATATTGATTCCAATATGACATAACTTATCGAGATCTCTTCATTTTTCAGGTACTTACCTTTTCCGAGGTTTTATGAAGTGTTATGTCAATGTGTTATTTTATAGCACTTGCCTCGTTATCATGACCATATTGATCATTTGCTCCTTCCTTCTTCAAGGAATTTTATATTTGGAACTGATTGGTCTATTACGCTTCTGGCTTATCATTGACTCTGATTGGAGCATTTGCAGCTGAATTATATCATAGGGTAAGTGCAATCATCTGGCAATTGATTTGCAATATTATGAAAATGAGTTATCCCTTGAACTCTCAGTTCATATATATATTTAACGAGGATCTAGGTAATTCATAATTAAGCTCACACATAATTTTCAGCTGTCAAAATCATCTCTCCCCCTAATGTTAGAAAATCTAACATTCATCCCAACCTTATTTGAGAATTCATCTTTTTGCGTGGTGGAGCAATTAAGATCATAACCACACATTTAACGTTTTAGATGAAAATTATATGAATCCTGACCCTGAACCAATTTTAATGGGGAGACCTTGTTGGCTTGATGCATACATGTGTTGCTACATGTTAAATAAATTTATCTCATACCAAATTTTGTTTTGGGTGTTCTGTTCTTATAACCATGATTTAGCTATAGTTGGTGTCACGACCCAAATCGGGGACGCGACTGGCACCCACATTTACCCTCCTATGTGAGCGAACCAACCCATATAAACCTTAACATTTTAATACAATATCAACAAAAGAAATGCGGAAGACTTAAACTCATTAACAAAACAATTCAAAACTATAATTAATATCCCCAAAATCTGGAAGTCATCATCACAAGAACATCTATCTATAGTTGCAGATGATCCACATGGAAGGTGAATGAGCCCATATTTACCTTTTTATATGTTCCAAAAACTTCAGGGGATTACAATCCTAACCTTAGCTAATACAATGAAAACAAGCAATACAAGAGAATTCTTGAAGAATCTTTTATTTCTTCATCATATAAGCCACATAAATTATCAATTACATTTTCATCACATTTAAATCATAATGGTCAATCGATCATGCCAACTGATGTTTATTTCAGTACACTTATAGTTTACTTTTGCATGTGATTCCATCAGCATGCCCATATTTGTGTGCAACATACACGAGGAAAAAATGGGTAATATGTATAACCCTCTTCGGTTTTAGTAATTTAAAGATATTAATTTTTTTCGTAATTTATAGTATCAATATTCTTTTCAATTCATCCGAAACTTAAAAAGTTTCTTTTGAGACTTACTACAACCTAATATTATTCCTTTGATAATAGCACAACTCATTAGAGCTTGTAATTTAATTTTGTGTACTATCACATATTCCATGACACCATTCCTATGGTGAGCATCTCCTTCAAGGAGGAAATTATATTATCGTTGTCATGGTCAAAATCATTACGAGCAAGACATGGTTCTTATTTTACTTTTGTTGTACCATAGGTACACAACCAATGACAAATTTGTATTGCCACAGAATAATGACTACAACCCTTATAGGCAAGAACTATTTCTTTCTTTTGCTCTTTCGGTAGTTCACAATAAACATACCATAGTGACGTATAAACATACAATACCATTAACTATTTTTGGCAAATAAAATTTCTTTCCTCTCAAACCTCCTGTAGAGGTGAATTTCAATATATATCATTTTTTTCTCAAACCTCTCATAGAGGTGAGTTGTGATATATATTCAACCCATAATGATTTTATCACATCTTGACCCATTCTCTTATAGAATGGTCGAGCATTCACGATACTCATCACAAGTCACATTCTCTTCAAGGAATGGACTAATGATTTATATGTACTTCATAAATTTGCATTATAAGTACATTGTCATGATTTTAAAATTCATCATATTTCCATGATACACCTCAACATCACTTTGAAAGATTAAGTGTATCATCACTTTATCTTCTTGTCTCTTGATGGAGGATTTATAAACTTGTTAAATTATTGGGTCGACAACATTCACAAGTCTAATGACCTTTCTACCATTTTGATAATAAAAATTGCCTTCACATTTTGAAGGATTATTTGAAGAACCAATAGTGTTCTTCCTTTTATAATTACCACAACGATGACTATTATAATTCCGTCATTTCATGCCCCTTTTCATATCGTTAATCATTTGTCATCTTTCAGACTAACTATTTGCTGCTACCACATTCATACGATAGAATGGAGCAAGTGAACATGCGATTTCAAAATTATAATATGTTGCTACCACATTCTTTTCAAGGAATGGAGCAAATTCAATAAGACGAATTTCAAGACTTTTCATCAAAGCCTTAGTCATCATTATATCATCACTCTGGTGCATTGGCTCAAACTCAATGTCTTATCCATATAAGACGTGTTAGGCCAAATTCTATGGGACTTGAACCCAATCCTTATCATCATGGTACATCAAAACTTAAATTGATGTCTTACCCTCATGGTGCAATAGAACTTGAATCTACCGTCTAACCCTCAAATATTTTATTAATGGTGCATCCGGAATTTAACCTGATGTCTTACCCTTTTGGTGCGACGGAACTTGAATCCATCGTCTTAACCTTCAATCAATGTCATATAAGTCAATACCCATATAACTCAACCATGAGCCTTTAAATGAAATCAAGAATTATAGGAGCAAATTTTGTCAAAATAAGATTGAGAGTTTTCTCACCTCTAGAAATTGTAAATATTAATAAGTTCCTCATAATTAACACTTAGCAAATCAACAAGAAAATTTACTTCTTTGTCCTTCAATTATTTTTTGAAACGAAGAACTGTTAGTATAATTATAAAACCAATCTATAAAATTGTTAAAGTAAAATAAACCTATATTTCAACCTTTTCATATAACACATATATATTAAAAGAAATTATTAGTATAAGAGAAACTTTTAAAAATATAAATGTGTAACAAGAAAAAATAAATAGAACCTGTTCCTGCTCATAGGTGTTTCAACTACAGCACTTTTGCGAAGTGCTACAATTTTTAGAGCATATTCGTGCTGATAACGTGTTATAAAATCAAGCTA
>CM064969.1:49312999-49347998 GCA_032847665.1 Solanum chilense | reverse complement strand
AATGAAGCATCCATACGAGGAGCCATAGTGGCTGCATGTTGTACCTCTGAAACCGGAGGTGTTGGTGCAGAAAACACTGGAGGTGCTTGACCCTGATCAGATAAACCACTAACATAGGCCAGAACCTGATTAATCATTTCTGGGGTAGGTTGGGGTGGTAACTCCTCATTCTGCATTTGTTCATTCTCCCCTTCCTCACCCTCTCTTATCACTTCCTCAGTCGGTGGAGGTGTCACCGCCCTAGTACCAGATGGGCTAGGTGCTCATCCTCTTCCTCTAGAGGACGTCCTCCCAAGACCTCTACCACGGCCTCTTTCCACTGATCCTCCTCGAGCTACAGCCCCAGTGGCTGGCTCAGACGCATCTTGTCTTGCCGGTGTCGCTGCTGGTGCGGTCGTTGCTCTAGTTCTAACCATCTGCGAAATAGAGTGAAGATGGTCAGATACCAATTTGTATCACCTAGATACCAATTGGACTCAAGTAGTAGCACGAAAGAAAGAATGAAAGAATGGAATTTTCCTAAAGTCTTATAGCCTCTCAAAGAAAAGTAAAGGCGTCCCCCTACCGTTCCTTAAGACTCTACTAGACTCGTGATACCAAGTTTTGTCACGAACCGAATGCTCTGATACCAAGTTTTGTCACGACCCAAATTGGGGCCGCGACTGGCACCCACATTTACCCTCCTATGTGAGCGAACCAACCAATCTAACCTTAACATTTCAATGTATAACAACAGAAAATAGTGCGGAAGACTTAACTCATTAGTAAAAACCAATTCAATAACTACTAAAATTCAACATCTATTATTCCCCAAAATCTAGAAGTCATCATCAGAAGAACATCTACGATCAAATTACTAAACTAAAAATGTCTAAGAAGCTGAAACAAATAAAAGCTAGTCCATGCCGGAAGTTCAAGGCATCAAGACTTGAAGAAGAAGATCCAGTCCAAGCTAGACGCATTAGCTCACCCTGAATTTCCGATGAAGTGAAGAGTGGCTAGATTACTGTTGAGTTGAGGAAGATGGTCCGTTTGCTGCACTCCACAAATAACAAAGAAAAAACATAAAAGTAGGGGTCAGTACAAACCACGGGTACTGAGTAGATATCATCGGCCAACTCAAAATAGAAACAATATATATCAGTTAATATCATAAATCAACTATAAAACTCAACATGTAACAACAACTAGTACTATAATCATCAATAAGTACTATCAAGTTCATCCATGAGGGCTCAAGCCTCAATACCATAATCATTTGGGAATTAAGTTCATTATGTTGAGTAAATTATCCTCTTTCAAGATTCATTATCTTTCTTCCTCTTGTGTCGGTACGTGACACTCCGATCCCCTACTACTATGTGTCGGTACGTGACACTCCGATCCCCTAATTCTACGTGTCGGTTCGTGACACCCGATCCCCTAATATGTGTCGGTACGTGACACTCCGATCCCCTAAATCTACGTGTCGGTTCGTGACACCCGATCCCCTAATATGTGTCGGTACGTGACACTCCGATCCCCTAAATCTACGTGTTGGTTCGTGACACCCGTCCCACTATTACTATGTGTCGGAACGTGACACTCCGATCCACTAATACTATGTGTCGGAACGTGACACTCCGATCCACTAATCTCATTCTTATCAATTCATCAAGCCTTCTCTATACCAAGGCATCATCAATCCCATTACTTTAATTCATCAAGCCTTCTTTTATACCAAGGCATCATCATTAATGAAGTATATTAAAGTTTCTTTCAAGATTTGGGATTCAAGGGTTTCATCATGCTTGTTTTTATCAAAATCACATAATCATGTTCATACAAGCATACAATTAAGCATATAGAAGGGTTTACAATACCACCAATACATATTATTCGCTATTAAGAGTCTACTACGCATAACGTAAAAACCATAACCTACCTCCACCGAAGATTAGTGATCAACAAGAATTTTCCCAAGCTTTGTGCTTTTCCTCCTCTTCGATCGATCAATTCTCTCTCTCTCTCTGTTCTTTCTCTTTTTCTTATTCAAAACCCTCTTTCTTTTACCCTAATTAACATATAATTAAGTGTAAAAGATGACAATAATACTCCACTAATTAACTTAAGGTTACCTCTTTTAACCCCCAAGTAATTAGACTTATTAACATTAACCCTCTAACTTTATAATTAAAGTAGGAATAGTCCAAAACGTCCCTTAAAACGTGTAAAGAAATCCGACCCAACCTGGGATTTGCGCAACCTGTGACGGCCCGTCGTGCCTGCGACGGTCCTTCATGCAGGTCGTCGTAACATATTAGAACTCCATTTTTCGCTAAGGACTCTGTGACGGTCCGTCACACCTGTGACGGTCCGTCCTGCACCTCCATCATGACATTCAGAGAATCGTTCCCTGTACCAAATTCTCAAGAGTTAAAGTGTTTTGGAAAGGGGCCTTACGACGGTTCGTCGTAGCTCTGACGGTCCGTCCTGCAGGTCCGTCACAGATTACAGAGAGTCGATTTTAGTACCCCATTTTCAAAATTCTAAGTGTTCTGGGACGAGACACCCTCGACGGCCCGTCGTGCCCATGACGGTCAGTCGTGGTATCCGTCGTCTCATCCAGTTTTCCCAGAAATAAAATCTGCTGCTCAAAACGACTAAACAGGTCGTTACAGACAATTACCTTTCATTTAGACACAATTACCCATACAACTTGTAACATGCATGGAAGTAAGAATGTGTGTATATTGGTCAACATGATTACATAATGGCTACCAATAACTCCTTGAGGCAGCCACCCTGCTAGACCACATTACACTTTCAAATACATACCACATAACACATAATAACATTTGGAGGCAAGACAATGTATACATTATAATCAAAACTCCTAAATTTAGCCATTTATACTCTCAACATGGGTAGGAGGCATCCATCTTTAACAATTCATCAATGGCAGTAGCTACACATGATAATACCTAACTCTTTACGTGCTCATAACAATAGCAACACAACCTAGATTAACAACTCAAGTAGAATACTAGGCACATTTACTCAAAAGGTTATCATTAAATCACTAAATCATATATTCATCAATTTGCCTTCAAGGAAATGGTCAACACATATATAATGACAATAAAGTAAACACCTCCACCATAAGTGGACCATACCACACAATGTCAGACAAGGCTTCATCAACATTACTATAAAGAAATAGAGAAGTGGAAGAGTAGATGGAAGAAGCATTCTTAACAATTTATCACCCTTTGATAATCATTGGTCAGTACACCTTGTTTATGAATAATTCATAAATATGGCAGTAGCTAAATTTGATTTAAAAACATAAGAAACCATGTACAATTCGCTACAAGATTATACTATAACATCATACAACATTTCAACATACTAGGAAAGTAGAATAACATAGATCATTAGCTAACTTCACCTACACTGATTTTAAATCATATTTCATACCTAAAATCAATATAAGGCAATAGATAAACCTACATTTAATCAAATTAAAATCATGCTTACACACTTTCAAGATTAAGGTTCCAACATAGACAGTAGGCTTATTGATTTACTAGAGTATAGAAGAATTTACCAATACTATTACCGCTCTAAGGCTTTAATCATTATTAATATTTTAACAGCAATATACACATTAGGCAGTAGCTAATTAGATAATAAATCAAGTTTTATTCATAATTTGATCATCCTAAAATATAGATCACACCACCTACATAGCCTTGTCAATTCATAGATTAAAAGAATCTAGACTAATTCATGTAAGCCTTTCTTAATTTTTTCATCAAATATTTATACTTACAAACTAATCCATAATATCACCTAATAACAGTATCTACATCAGTTCATGCATAATCGAAACCTTACACAAACGTTTCCACAATTGACTTCAAGGTAACATATGGAAACATAGGTTATTTATACTCAAACCCTCATAAATTGATCATCATTGAATTTTAATCATCAATTAACCATAAATAAATGTAAATAACAATAAATATAATCAATACGACGTAACAGAATAACAATTCAATCAAGAACAAGCCATGATCACAACACCCATGCAAGAGCTAAATCAATTTTGGAAGGAACATGGGTTCATCATGCAATTGGAGTGAAATCACGTTCAAATAAGTGTATTAAATTTAATTCATCATGATTTAATCACTAAAAACATTTTTAGAAAGAACTATGGCTAGATTGGATGTTTGGAAACTTGATCATGTAATCTTTCGGAAAACTTTGAGAAGAACTGTCCAAGTGAAAGGTTACTTTAAGATGAAGGATTGCCATACGTTTAATTATTTGAAAAACTTTATACTTCATGATTCACCCATAGAAAACCCAGATTGAATCTGATCTTGAGCTTCACTAACAATGGTGGTTTCTAGAGAGAACATTTTTGGAGGGAAGAGCTTAAAACATGTGAGTTGATTTTAGAATGGGTTGATCACGTTTTTGATGAATTATATACACCTAATATTAACTAAATTAACCCATTAGATTCATTTTAGAACGTGGGGTTAATTTCCCATTCACCCCTTTAATGAAACAGATACTGCCTGCGAGTGACAGTGCACCATCGACGGAGGCACCTACGGGGCGTCGTCCAGACGATGGACCGTCCATAGGGCTCCGTCGATTGATACTTAGCCAAATATTGGCTTGATTCCTTCCCAATGAAATTTACAATCGATGATACATGATCGATGAGCCGTTGGTGGACCAACAATCCGTCATTTGGTCGGTCAATGGACACTGCCCAGGCAGTGTCTTTGACAGCCTTGGGGCCTTCTTTTGGGGCCTCTTGTGGGGCTCTTTAGAAGTCATACCCGGAAGTTTCAGATTTATTACAATTTTTACAAGTTTTAGACATTCCACGTAAATTTTACCCAAAACAAATACCTACAAGACGTCCAAACAGCCCAAGCCCCACCATGACACACGATGAACGTCTTAGGGCTATCTTTCGAATGCCTTGTACTTTCCTGGTCGTTTGACCTCCAAACTTATAAAAACTTCATATAACAACATTAAAAATCATTTTAAACCATTTTAATAATTATTATTCTCAGTTCATACAAATTTAGTCATGCATAGACACATGAGACACATAAGCAACTGGTCGTCGAACGTCTTGGTCATCCCTTGACGTTCGACTTCCAAATCACTTTAAACTTTGCACACTGACTCTGAACCATATAATAAGATATTTTACTACCTTATAAATTTAAGAAAAAATGTTAGGATCTAGACACCTTATCTCATTTTGGGATCTTACAATATCCCCTACTTGGAAACATTCGTCCTCGAATGACACTTAGGGCTCTTTAATCACAACAAAGATTTCAATGCATATAAGATAAGTTCATAACAATTATAGTATAATTAAATAATTTTTGAACTCAATTGACATAAGCAAGTAAAACCACCGCTAACTCACTGTTTAATGCATCAAACACAAAGATTCTTTTCATGTTCATAGGAGAACATCCTTCTCTTAATCACAACATGGTCATACATCTTAATTCATTACCAGAAAATATTGAAAAGCTACTCATAGGCAGATTACAAATTTATACTCAAAGTTACTTAAGCACTCATACTTGCACACAAACTTGACTTACTTTAATCACAAGGATCTTCGTTAGTTAGACCTAGTTCCATGAAGGTCATACTCAACCATACCATGCTTAGTGTTGTCCATGGAGGAATGTCTTGCTTCTCCACATATTTACATGTATCATGAGTTCTCACCTTAGCAAAGTACAAGGTCAATCCCCTTTAAAAATGAGAAATCTCAACTTTCAAACCAAGACATGCATATGTTTTCTTCCTAGTGAACTCTAAATGACAAGTCACACCAAGTATATCACAACAAGTAGGAACCCATTTAACAAAATCTCATTTCTTAACATAATACTCACCCTTATAGTACGCCTCATTTTAGAAAACAAAAATAACACAAATTATAGGCGCACACATGGACACTAGCTAAACATCCTTTCAAATTTTAAGAATGAGCCTACAATTTAACATTCCATATCATAAAGGTCACAAAGTGTTCAAGGGACTCAACATTTTTCATTGCAAAAGAGACTCAATCTCCATTATAAAGCTAAACAATCTACTTCACAAGTGACTACTACCAAGCACCTTGTCTTACCTCATGAAGTCAAATGCACAACTAGTATATCACGATGTAATTCAACATGAGAAAACATGGATTTTATCGAAACAAAATTCTTTCATATACTTTCGAACATTCACAATGTCTTCAAGATGATGCTAATTAATTCACACCAAACATATAAAGGTCATGCAATTCATACTTCATGCAAGACTATACTCATAAACAAGCTTACTAAGAATTCATTATTTTCAAGTTCAAGTAAGAATAGAAGGACAAAGTAGAAAATTTATACAATCTTACTACTCCATCACCATCCCGCACTTGGGGTAAATCGAAATTAAAAGCAACTTAATCCTACCTCAAGAGGATCTTAACTAAACAATCTTCATTTTTTTCCACTTTAAGTTATTACTACTTTTAGTGAGAATTTATAGTAATTCAATATAGTAACACTAAGGTATTCTAAACCTTATCATTTTAGGCAAATTATCCCCAATCATTCATTATCATGTTCATATTCATCAAATCCACACATATTTCAACAACATCCAATCAAAGGACAATTTAATTGATTTACCAACAATGTTATAGTAAGTGGCCTAGCTATACAGTGAACATGTTTCCAAATATCCAAAAAATGCAACATTTAGACAATTGAGGGGACAAGCATGGCAATATAAGATACAAAGCATTACGAGCTCATCCTTCATAAGCATGCATACTATCATCACAACTAGGATAAACTCTTTACGGAGGACTCTAATTTTATACTAGCAACTTATCAAGTACCACTTATACACCAAAGAAAACATTGAACACCTTTTAATACATAATGTTATGGTAGCATACTTCCTTAGGTAGTCACTAAACATCTCAACTTCAAATAATAGTATTAGGATAGCCTCATGCAAAACCATATAAGAACACATCATTCTAAAAGAATTTATTTCAACCATACAACTCCTACCATGCCTTAACTATATCATGACATGTATTATTCAACATAACTTACTATTTCACATAAGTTTCACATGTAGACATAAATGGCATCACACCATAAGATAAGCCAAGAGTCACCTTCACACATACTAATTCGAACCATAAAAACCAAGACAAGCATGTAACTCACCTTTTCTTCCTCAAGCATAGAACAATCTCATCCAAGCAATCACATCTAAAAGACCACCAGACAAGACCACATAAGAGAGAGATCTTATAGAGTTATTTTCTATGCAACGATATGAGAATGATGAAGAAGGGAAACTATATCGTCCTATAGCCTCTTATACCATTTGATTTGTCGCGAATCACCACCAATGGTACAAGACTCTACTAGACGTGACAATATGAGCCTTTTTGACCTTAAACTATTCCCCAAAACCTTATTCTCTGATACCATGTTTGTCATATCCGGGGAGCACCCCTAAGAAGTAACACGGTGTACTTGACCTCTCGGAGGTCTAATAAAAGTCCATAGTTATCATTCATCGCATTGACATAGTAAATTTAGCGGAAAATTTACAACTTTTCATAGCACATCATATTCTAGAACTTACTTCATATATATAAAATATCATAATACATATTTAGACTCTAAGTCTCTTTATCATCTTAAAGTCAATAACTCTAGAGTACATTACGGACATCGCCCTTAAGGCATAATATAAAATCATATAATACTTAATAGACTTTACAACAGGTACACATTAGGAAATCCTTGGACTTAAGGATTCCTTTCCTTGACCTTGGAAATTCACCTATAAAGCTTCTCAATCATAAACCTCCTTTAAGAATCCATTACCTACACTTTGTGTAAAAATTAAAGAAGAATGAAATTAGTACAAGAATGCACTAAGTATGACAAACATGCAAATACATGCATTTAAAAAGGGACATTTTTCTTTAAAATCATACATCATGCCTTTTTGAGTAAATCGTTTTAAGTTATTTAAACAATAGCATTTACATCTTTTTCATACTCCATAGAAACACAATTAAAGGCCAAACATCATAGGAAAGCACACATAGAATTTAAGTCCCATTTGAGATCACTTCACAATGAGCTCTCTCTCCTTAACATTGAAACTCTTTCTTTTAATTTATTTGTGTCCCAAGTAATTCTTTAGGGATACATGGTGCAATGTATCACCTTAATACTACTAGATAAAACCATAAATATCATCTATACAAGACAACACATACCATCATAAAAGTATAGTTCAACATAGACATAGTTAAACAAAGACTATAAGAACATTACAATGAACTCTTACTCAATAGGCACATATACTTATTTTACTTCACATTAAACCTTATAAAACACAACTCATGCCCCCAATCTAAATCTACTAGTGCAATGTATGTGCAAAACCCCATAACCTCACTCATACTTAGTAAACCTATCATGAGACCACAAGCCTTTTCATCCAAGTCATATGTCATTAACATCATTCACAAAGACTCATATCATGCACATCTTCAAAAAAAGTAGACAAGTACTACAAAATCATGCATAAAGAGCATGTACATAAACATACATATTAGGTCACCCTCTGAGGACTTCCTAAGGAGCTACTTGTGCAATGTATAGCTGGGTTCATTACTTCCACCTATCCTAAGTAGCTTACCTTAAGTCATCCTAGTTCGGATCCTATTCACTTATTTCCATTGTCCATTTTAATTTAGGGAAACTATAACCTCATCCGACATAGACAATGTGATTCTAAACATGGAATCCGGTGTCATCAAAACCTTACACCGATAGAAGTTGGTCTACCAGCCAAAGTAGAAACTAATACAAACATAGGTATCTAGGTGGATCCACTAGCTAGTATCCTATAGTGTCAAGATAGTTAAAGAACTAATAGGTAGATATCCCTTTTCATACCATGTGGTAATTGCGTCGCTCTTTATGGGAATCCCTTAGATGACATATCGCATAAGCAAGGGAGTTAACATCAAATGGCAACTTTAGAGTGAACCTTTCCTTTTATGGACAAGTCATCCCTCCCATTGTCAATTTCGGTCGGGGCTAAGCTATGTTCCCTTTATTGAAAAACCGTCATTATATTTATTTTAAAACATAAGCTTAGAATATTCATTCCTCATATGCTTATAGCATGTTTAAGCATCTATCTAGTTTTGGAGTATTTTAGGGCACACCTCTCAAACCTTTGCATAAAAGCTTAAGTTACACATGTTCATATATATATATATATATATATATATATATATATATATATATATATATATTCATACCTCATCTTACCATATATCTTATATTCATAAAATGTTCATATATTCGTTTATCATGTACATAGAAACAAAACCTAAGAAGTATCCTATCAAGGTACACATATGCAATGCATAGAAAATGTATCATACCCTTGCCCATATTTGTACACCTATCAAGTAATCCTAGTAAGGAATACACATATCATACTTCACACACATATTCTTTACATATATAGTATTAGACACTAGTGAATATGAGAATTACCTTTGATTTAGACACATGACCCATACTACTTGTAACATGCATGTAAGTCAGATTGTGTGTACATTGGTCAACATGATCACATAATGGATATCAATGACTCCTTGAGGCATCCATCCTTCTAGACCACATTACACTTTCAAATACATACCACACAACACATAATAGCATAGGAGGCAAGACAACCTATAGATTATAATCAAGACTCCTAAATTTAGCTATTTATACTTTCATATAAGGGGTACATGGGAAGGGGTCATCCATCTTTAAAAAGTCATCAATGGCAGCACCTACACATGATAATACCTAACTCTTTTCGTGCTCATAACAATAGCAACACAACCTAGATTCACAACTCAAGTAGAATACTAGGAAAACTTACTCACAAGGTGATCATCTAAATCACTAAATCATATATTCATCAGTTTGCCTTCAAGGCCATGGTCAACACATTTATAATTACAATAAAGTAAACACCGCAACCATAAGTGTACCATACCACACAATGTCATAGAAGGCTTCATCAACATTACTATCAAGAAATAGAGAGAAGAAGAGTAGATGGATTATGCATTCTTACCAATTTATCACCCTTTGATCATCATTGGTCAATAAACCTTTTTTATCAATATTTCATAAATATTCAATGTCTAAATGTAATTTAAACACATAAGAAAACCATGTACAAGTCATTACAAGATTATACTATAACATAATACAACATATCAGCATACTAGGAAAGTTGAACAACATAGATCATTAGCTAAATTTACTTACATTGATTTTAAATCATATTTCATACCTAATGTCAATCTAAGTCAATAGCTAAACCTACATTTAATCATATTGAAATCATGCTTACACACTTTCAAGATTAAGGTTCCAACATAGGCATTAGGCTTATTGATTTACTAGAGTATTGAAGAACTTACCAATACTATTAACTGTCTAAGGATTTAATCATCATTCATATTTTAGAAACAATGTACACATTAGGCAGTATATAATTAGATAGGAAATCATGTTTTATTCGTACTTTGATCATACTAGAATATAGATCACACCACCGACATAGCCTTGTCAATTCATAGATTAAAAGAATCTAGATTAATTCATGTAAGTCTTTCTTAATTTGTTCATCAAAGATTTGTACTTACAAATTCATCCATAATATCACCTAAAAACAGTAGCTACAGGAGTTCATGCATAATCGAAACCTTACAGCAATGTTTTCACAATCGACTTCAAGATAACATATAGAAACATAGGCTATTTGTACTCAAACCCTCATATATTAATAATCATGGAATGTTCATCATCAATTAAGCATCAATTAATGTAAATAACAAGAAATATAATCAATTCGTCGTAACAGAATAACAATTCAATCAAGAACAATCCATGATCAGAAAGCCCATGCAAGAGCTAAATCAATTTTGGAAGGAACAGGGGTTCATTATGAAATTGGAGTGAAATCACGTTCAAATCATTGTATTAAATTCAATCCATCATGATTTAATCATTAAAAACGTCTGAGAAAGAACCCATGGCTAGATTGGATGTTTGGAAACTTGATCATGAAATCTTTTGGAAAACATTGAGAAGAACTCTTCAAGTTAAAGGTTACTTGAAGATGAAGGATTTCCATACGTTTAATTAGTTGAAAACCTTTAATACTTCATGATTCATCCATTGAAAACCCAGCTTGAATCTGACCTTGAGCTTCACCAACATTGGTGGTTTCTAGAGAGAACATTTTGGAGGGAAGAGCTTAAAATATGTGAGTTTATTTTAGAATGGGTTGATCACGTTTTTGATGACTTATATAAACCTAATATTAAAAAAAATTAACCCATTAAAGTCAGTTTAGGATGTGGGGTGAATTTCCCATTCACCCCTTTAATGAAACAGACACTGCCTGCGAGTGACAGTGAACCATCGACGGAGGCACCTACGGGGCGTCGTCTAGATGATGGAACGTTCCTAGGGCTCTGTCGATTGATACTTAGCCAAATATTGGCTTGAGACCTGCCCAAGAAAATTTCCAGTCGAATAGACATGATAGACGATCCGTTGGTGGATGAACGATTCGTTGTTTGGTCCGTCAATTGACACTGCCCAGGAAGTGTCTTCGACAGCCTTGGGTCCTTCTTTTGGGGCCCCTTGTGGGGCCCTTTAGAAGTCATACCCGGACGTTTCTGACGTGATTAGAACCCTTTACAATTTTTAGACCTTCCATGTCTATTTCACCCAAAACAAATACCTACAAGACGTCCAAACAGCCCAAGCCCATATAATAAGACATTTTAGGACCTTATAACTTTAAGAAAAACATTTTAGGCTCTAGACACCTTATCTCATTTTCGGAATCTTACACTTTACTGGAGTTTGGTAATAAGCGTAACATCAATGATAATTTCCTAGATGGAAAGTTATTGGCTACTTCCATGACCTCATTCCTTGGTTTGCTGACTTTGATAATTATTTGTCATGCAATTTGGTACCTCTGGATCTGTCGTCTCACCAAAAGAAGAAGTTCATGCATTTTCACATCCCAATACCACACCCTAGAATTTAGGGCATAATCTTGGATTATGACTGGCGTACTCGACCTCTCGGAGGTCTTACACAAGCCTTTCATATCATTCATCGCATATACATAGTGAAAAATAGTGCGGAATTAAAACTTTTCACAAAACATAATATAGTCTTTAAAATCTCTTTCATATAAAAGTAATAAGAAATACTAAGTCTCAATCTCATCATCTTGAGACATAAGAAAACTTCGGACACGTCCCATACGATATACTACTATAGAAATACTTAGTATATTACAACACTTCGATAAGAACCATAAAATAGATATTTGTCCTCGAGTCAAGTGAGGACATACTTCAAATCCTCTTGAACGAATCCTACGGTCCAAGTCTTCACTTCTCAAAGCTCCTCACCTACCAAGAACTATATAGATAGATAAAAGCATGGAATTACTACAACCACATATACTAAGTATGGCTTAATGCATAAAAATCATGAAAACGGACATTAATTGGAAATATGTGTCTTATCATTTATAAATCATATATTAATCATAAGAACAACATTTAACAACTTAAAAACACATAAGAAAACATTTAAACAAAATATCACATTTTAGAGAACACTTTAGAGTGAACTCACTTCACCGTTGAGTGACTTAATTCACTGTTACAGAGAAGTTCTTCCCCTTAGCTTTAGACATCTCTTATCATATTATTATCTCACTTAAAGATATCCTAACACTCAGTTAAGAAACACAAAGAGAGAACGCTCATACACCCTCTCTAGGCATGCCTAAATGATCCTCAAGACTACTTATAATGAGCCACATACACACTCAAGACATCAAACATATCAACATATAGGTAATATGACATTCTCCTTCCAAAGGCTATCAAAAACATAATTAAGTAAATCAAGAAGATAACGTCCATAGTCACCTATTCAATATTACCTAAGTAATCCTTAAGACTACCTAAGGCTTAGATCATGTCCATAAAATTCGCCAACTTCCCTAACTAGAGTCAACCTCAAGACTTCCAAAGATAAGACATGAAGAGATCATTATTTATGCCCTCTTCACACTTTAGCTAAGGAATGCTTAGGTCACTTTTGATTAGGTACTCATTCATTTACATAATTATGATTAACATAAGTCATTATTTCATTAGTTCATTAAGAGGCTCATACATCATATAAAGAACATTTAACAAATGTTCTTAGACAACACCTGGGAACTCTAAATAACACCTTCGAAGTCTATTGTGCAATGTCTAGATTGCGTCCCATACCACCACCTAAACCTCATAAACTCCTCTAATGCTAATAGGTATTCATATGATGAAAATAGTCAATAACCAACATAGACCATGATATCAAGACATGGAATCCAGAGTTCTATCCTAGTCCTATGAGGTTGTTCTACTTGCCAGTGGTAGAACTTAGACACATCCCATGTAGGCATATGGTTAAGGAATATGAAGGACTTTTTTGTGTTCTAGTCTCATACATTAACTAGAACTACTTCCCTTACCATACTCTCTCGGTGCTAGCATTCTTTCTCATAGACTAATTAACACATTAGGTTCACATAAAAGGGTTCCATAACTAGTTCATTACCCAATCACATTTACCCTACCAAGGAAAAGTCCACTAGGGCTACCTCAGAATGGCGACAAGAATCTCATGATGACTTTCATCAGGATTAATATGATGTTGTTCCAGCAAACTAACCTTAAGTCCATCATTCCTTTGATTTGAAGGATATCATTACGGCTTACAACTTCAACAATGTTAACCTTACCATTAAGTCAAGGTTTTCACATAAACGACTCTCATAATATCATTTAAGTCACATGTCATTCATACATTCAAAGACTAAGAGTTCTAACACTCTAAATCAAGACATCACATATTCATAATCATATGTATAATAAGAATGGGACACAAGTGTCGCATCCGGTTTACCCCCTAGACGTAACCGGCGTTGTCGTCCTCTTTGAGGACTAAAACTAGCCTCTTATATTTACATCATTGCACTCATCGATTAAAATGCGGAAGAATTTAAAACATTTTAACTATATCCAATCGAAGGTTTAAATAGACCTCTACATACACAATATCATATTATTATCGAGTATACATAGACCCGTTCGTATAAGAAGATTACATACTATTCTACTTTTATTTCATACACACATATAAGATAGAATTAGAGTCATAAAATCCATGTCATATCATAAACCATCTAATGAAGACAATATTAACATGGTCATAGCCCTACAACTATAAGAGCAAGCCACATATAGGCTTTATACAACATCGTCTCAAATGAAAGATAGAATATATCCAAGAGTCATAATAGCTAAGTAAAACCATAGGAATAATATCGGCATCATCCTTGGGAAAATGAGGAACTACCACTTGGATGATAAGAATATCCAAGTCGTTGTGACAAGCGTCTTGAATCAAACTTCAACGGTCGGAACCCAAAATGTTTGGGGAAAAATTAAAGAAAAAGAGGCTAGTACTCCACATGTACTGAGTATGAGATCATATGCATAAATAACATTAAAGCATGTAAAAAGGTACATT
Source organism: Solanum chilense (assembly GCA_032847665.1). Classification (NCBI taxonomy): domain Eukaryota; kingdom Viridiplantae; phylum Streptophyta; class Magnoliopsida; order Solanales; family Solanaceae; genus Solanum; species Solanum chilense. Next base: position 49,333,224 of record CM064969.1, on the reverse strand, counting down.
TTGAATTAAAACCATGATCCCCTATCTTTCTATGAGTTAGGCACAATACATCATTTAAAGAAGTCAAATGCATATCCACATACTTAAACACAAATCTCATATAACTCTTTTAGAAATGGTTAGTGCAATATCATATCAAAATTTATTACATAAATAGTGAAGTAAGATAACCAATAATAAATTCCCATAGAGTTCACATGTGCAATGATCAAGTAAAGCCCCATAACCCTACTAAATCAAGTAACCCAACAAGAACTACAATTAGCAACATACTTCACTCACTTATAACCTTCATGTAGGCATATTTCCATATCTTTTGCATTTAGTCTATCTACATGTTCATAACCATATAATTCATCATATAAGAGCATTTACATTTATCATTATGCATTTACATAATATTAACTTCCTAAAGTCCCTATCCAGGCAAACTAGTGCAAGACATAGGTAGAGTCTCATACCCCTACCTAGGTCAAGTTAACCCTTTAAGTCGCTCTAGTTAGTTTGTACATCATTACTTCATTTTAGTTTAGAGAACACCTGCCTTAACCGACAAATACCACATGAGCTAAAATGTGGAATCCAGTGTCATAAAACCTTACACTAATGGAAGGTGGTCTACCGGCCAAGGTAGAAACTTCATAACATAGCTATCTAGGTAGATCCACTAGCTAGTATCCTATGGTGGCAGCATAGTTAATAGAACTTGGGGGATTCATGGAAATATCAACTCTACACCCTAATATGGATCATGAGGCTATCAACCCCGTGAAGACAGTAGTGAACTCTACCTTCCCTATTTGGGAAAGTGTCACTCCCTCACTTACAAGATCACTCGGTGCTAAGCTAGGTTCCTTTATTAAAATGTCTTTAAATCTTGATTAAAAATACCATAACTTAGTTTAAGTCATATGGCCTAGCCCTTGTATAATAATCATCATTGTAGCTCAATAAGAATTGTGTGAGTAATAGTACTTTCATCACAATTCATATGCATGAGGTTAACACTTTACATATCTCATCATAGTAGGGCACATTACGCACATCATCATCCTTGTAACATGTACACCCTAAGCAAACTCACAACCAAAGTTGCGACATTTCAATTAAATTATCACTCCATCCTATGAACCCTAAATAAGGTATACTTCAATCAACACATCATAATTTGATCACGAATAACCACATTTACAATATGAAATAGGATAATCAAGACTTACCAACCCTCCTTCATAGTTCATCATAAGGGCCTTACCATCAACCCACAATTCAACTCAATTAGATATCACATCAATATAAATCCTATAATCAAGATGATAATGAAGTTAGGGAAGTCACCACAATATAACTCAATATCAACCCAAAGCTTTGAACAATGATGTTTTAGCTTATCTCCTAACCTAGATTAATATGCAAGGACTAGCATGCATGACTACAATTTACCATAATATAGTTATGATAAGTGGAACAACAACAATTAAATATGATTTAACCATTAACAAAGTAAATTGGATCAAACCCATGATAATTCAAGTCAAGATCAAGCTTAGGGTTAAAGGTTTAGGATCATACTTTTCATATTAGATCAAACAACCTCCAATTACGATAATTAAGTTTATAAACATGTTAATCTATCCATTAACCCTAAAGAAATCATAAACAATTCAATTCACAACTTCAATTTCGTAATTAGATGAAACCCATAAGAAATTGAACTTTTGGAAAACCCGTTTGGAAGGAACCCTTTAAGGAAAGGATCTCAAAGGTGAATGGAACCCATACCTTGATGTTTCCCTAAGATTTTGAAGAATAATCCTCGATTTCCAGCCCCCAATTCATCTCCTAAGCTCTTCAATGGAATCTTCCAATTTTATAGGGAGAAAGAATAGAGAAGGAAGAGAGATTATTTGGGTGAGTTATGTTTAGACTAATGAGGATTATAGGTAATTATAGAGGGTCTTAAATCAACTTAATTAACTCCCTTAACCCCTAATTAAACCGCCTTACCTCCTAACTAATTAAATGAAATTAATTAAAACGTGCAGAAAAACATGCAGACCCTACCGATGAGACCTCGACGAAGGTCCGTCAGTGAGTTGACAGTCCGTCACCCCCTTTCGTCGTCACGAACAGTAGCTGAGCCAAAGAAGTTTCCCTGAAATTTTTTAAGTGTGGGACGACGGTAGCCGTCGACGCCCCGTCGACCCACCAACGCCTCGTCGTCCCTTCCTCCACTACACACTGCCATTTCAGCGTGGGCGATGGTGGCCCCGATGCCCCATTGATCCACCCACGCCCCATAAACACCTCCGTCGTGGCACACTACGGGGCAGTGTTGCAGCCAACCAACAAGGGTCCTCCTCAAGGGCCCTTGGTTCATCCTTGGGGACTCCTACCTAGACGTTTTGACTATGAAACATCTCTAACATGCATTACACATTTTTTTACCAAATTTTGTTCAATTTCGACTCCTAAAAGCTAGTCAAATGGCTAAAACACCTTGGATCTCTTGTGAACAACCTTTCCCAAACGTCATGGGCGTTCTTGAATGCCTTGATCCTTAAACATCTAACATGACCTAAATTCATTTGAAATGGCGTATAAACACTGTTTAGACCTTGCTATGTAACTTTTGAGCATCACGACACGTCTAGAATTTTTTGAAGTGTTACAACAAGTCAACTAACACAAGACACCACATACATCACTTTTAGTTCATAATGCAAGTCATTCATAAGCACCTAGAAACAAACCTAACATCTTCAAATCAATTTATAAGCTACCACAGCATCATCAATGTAATCAATAGAGACTCATATAGTCAAGGAGGAATAACGAAGGCTCAACCCTATGACTATACACATAATGTCAGAGTCATAGTCTAACATAATAACCTAAGGCTACATGAATAGAAGAACACATATAGTACTTCATATGTAGATATATATTGTCATCCTTGATATAATAAAACTACACATCTAGTTACATTACTTCAAGTAGTTTACAAGAAGGCCATGAATTATCATATTTCATAAAGTAACGATGACAAGGCCACGTCAATTGCAAGTAAAACACATAACACCGCCACCATAAGTGGACCATACCAATCACAACAGAATCGAAGTATAAACAACAATAAAATAAAGGAATTTGGGAAGCATACCTCCACTCCATCATCAACACTTCAATTCAATGCTAAATTACTCAATTCGATAACACAAGACCCCTTACGTAAGATCATAACCAACAATTCAACATAAAAACTATAATAATCAAGGAACTAGGTCAATTCAATGTAAATTCATTAATGTAATACAACCTAGATATCAATTTAGTATAATTATTTCATCATTAGAAAGTCCATAAGAAACTACACAAGAATTCATCAACATTAGGTCAATATCAAGTAACACAAATTAGTCAAAAACTAGGGTTCATCCAAATTTATGGGTTCATTGTTAATTTAGGTTAAAATCATCAATGAAACATCAATCAAATCCATAATAAACGTTTAAAAACAATTTATTCAAGAACCCATGGTGGAATCATGAAATTGGTCAATTTAGCTTTGAAAACTTCAGAAAATATATTGAGAGTTGGGCTCCTAGATGAAACAAATTTCAAGGATCAAAAGTCATAACTCAATGATGATAATTCTTCACTTTGATGAATAATTTCCACTTAAAACGTCACACTGAGCTGTTCCATTATTTTGGACTTCAATGGAGTCTTTCGGATTTTTGAAGGGATTTTGGGGTTTTGATTTGGAAGAATGAAACATTTTAAGTGTTAAAAACTTAACATATTTAAAATACCCAGTATACCCCTGAAGCACCTCCAAATTCTATTTTTTTTAGTGGGGTGAATTTATAAATTCACCCCTAGCTTTGCAGTGAACTACACACACGGACATGACCATCGACGGTGGACAGTCTACGGACCGTTTGTCCACGAACGGACCATCTTGTCCTTGCGTCAATTGGTTCAGATTCTAAATGTGGATCCTCATACTTCCCCAGCCTATGTTTCAAATTAAGTAACCATCCACTAGCCGTCCTTTGACCTACGAACCTTCGGTTCGTGGTGTGGGACAACGAACTATCCATCGTCGAACTGCCCATCGACGGGATGTAGGTCCACTTACGGGCAGTCCTGTCCTTCGTCTATGGGTTCAGAGACTTGGCAGAGGTATATTAGTCACCCAGGATAAGTACCTACCCACTCCCATTACAAATAGACCGTTGACCAGGCCACTGGCCGTCGATTGTCTTTCGTAGGTGAGGTTGCCTTGGTCAGTCGTGGTCACCAACTTGGGTCCTTCATCAAGGACCCTTGGATGGTCCTTGGGGATAATTTTCCCGGACGTTTCCAACCAAAATAATATCGTCTATAAATTTAAGACCTCTCACATAAATTTCATCCAAAACGAACACGTAAAACTGAACGAAACATGCCTAGACACACAAGTCACTTCAAGGCACATCTTTCGAACTTCATGGACGTTCTTGGATGTTTGGCCTCCAAACATCAAGAAACTTGACACACTGCCTATATATGCTACAGTAACTCATTTAATAACCTTAAAACATTATGAATCACACAATAACACATAGAAACACATATGAGGCATATAGGTGACTTAGTCGTCGAACTTCTTAGTAGTCCGTTGACGTTTGACTTCCAATGCCCCTAATACTTTAGATACTTCCTCTATATGATATATTCGACATATTTAAAACCTTAGAACATCAAGACCAACATGTTAGTATCTTGTTAACCTAAGTGATTTTTGGGGTCTTACAATCTCCCCTATTTGGACAAAATTCTTCCTCGAATGACACTTTCCACTCTTTGAACACTTCAAATAATAGAGATTTAAATAGCAGTTAATAACCACACCATACAACACATAACGAAGAAGAAAATATCAATTTCACTTAGTCAAGAGATTTACAACACAATAAGAAACTAGAAAAATAATTTTATACACTCATTACGCTACACAACTCACATGCTTCATTTCAAATAGTAAAAACTCATTTTATATTCAAAATCATACTTACATACATAATTTCTAACCAAATTACCACATTTTGACAAAATGATCAAATTGTCATTTTTCACAAAATTTTACAGTGAGTTGTTTTTCATGCTACAGTGATTTTGCCAATTTTTTCATGCTATAGTGGTTTTACCAATTTTTTAAAAATGCAATTTTTGGGAAATTCATGTTATAAACACGATAATATGAAAAGTAACATCATACAAACACATCTTAAAATATAATCATGGTTTCATAAAACACACAATGCAAGAAGTTAATAAATTCAATTTCAACAAAAATTATAACATCATGCTCATGCAACAACTTTTAGGACTTTCTATACCATCTACTGACCATACTCTACTACTCAGAAAGAACTCATATCATGAAAAAAAAAGAGAACTTACCAATATCATCACTCTCATTGTCATCCGTCTTTGATCCTCTTTCCTGGAGTGCATAGAAATGAGCTTTTGCCTTTGGAGCATCTTTCTTTTGGAACACTAGGAGCAACTTCCTTATCGTCTCTCCCTCTATAAGCAATCATAGGACAAAGTTCTAACCTTGTTTCCTTCCTTGACACAACCAAACCAACTCCCTATACCCAATAGACACTCACCATAATGTTTCTTGCCACACTTGGAACAAGTACCATCCTTGGATCCACCTCATTTCTCAACCTTCACCTTAGCACTCTTAGGTTGTTCTTGAGATTAAACCCTCTTCTTAAACCTAGGATTCCCTAGATCATTAGCACCACTTATTTTCAAGCTTCTATCCATCCTCCTAAGTTTAGACTCTTCAATCAATTGTGCATACACCATGAGTCTAGCTAGGGTCGTATCATCATGTAGCATAGCCGTATGACATTCTTCAATCACTAAGTTGGCTACCCCGGTAAAAAAAAGCAACCCATTTTATCTCTTGATTGGACACAAGAGAAGGGGCATACCTATACAATGTTGAGAATTTCAAAGAGTATTCCTCAACACTCATATTTCCTTGCTTGAGATTGATAAACTTATCCACCTTAATCTCTCTCCTCTTTCGGCGAAAGTACTTGCAAAGAAAAGCTTCCTTAAATTCTTCCCACTCAATAGGACCCAAATCCTCCAGCATATTGTCCTTCCATTAATTGTACCAAATTTTGGAAACCTCCCTCAATTGGTACGAAGCCAACTTCGCCTTTTTCCCTAGTTTTAACCCCCATAGCACTTAACACCTTGTACACTCCATCAAGAAACTCTTGGGGATCCTCTTCCACCTTAGTGCCAAGAAAGATCGGAGGATTAATCCTCATAAAATCTATTAACCTAGAGGTCATAGTGCTCTCCAAAACCCTAGGCAACATACTCAAATTAGCTTGAGTAGTTACGGCTCGGGCGATTGCAATCAAAGCTTCTCTACTCTTTCTATTGGACATCTCCGGAACCTCAATACCTCCTTCCACATTAGGGACATTATCACCTTGGGAAGGAACTTGAGCACCTTTAGGAACTTACTCAACTTTCTCAACTTGAGGAAGAATCTCCTCATTCACCCTCTCCTCTTCCAACCTTCTAGCGACCATCTTTCTAGTATTCATCTCCTAGAAATTACAAAAAAACTTATAAGAAGGATAATCATACCATTTACTCTACCGCACGACATAGAAGTAGAAAAGAGGGGAAACTCTAACGTCCTATAGCCTCTCACACATAGATGTGTCGAGACTCACACCGATGATCAAGACTCTACTAGACGTGATTTGATGAGACTTTTCGATTCCTAATACTACTTTCACCAACTTATGCTTTGATAGCAACTTTGTCAAATCCAAAGACCACACCTTAGAAGTTAGGAACAATCTTGTATTAAGACCGGCGTACCCGAACTTTAGGAGGTCTTATACAAGCCCTTTCATATCATTCATCGCATATGCATAGTGAAAAATAGTGCGGAATTAAACCATTTCACAAAACATAATATAGTCTTTAAAATATCTTTCATATAACGTTAATAGGAAATACTAAGTCTCAATCTCATCATCTTAAGACATAAAAATACTTGGGACATGACCCATACAAAATACTACTATTTAAATACTTAATGGATTACAATACTTCGATAGGAAACATAAAAGAGATATATGCCCTCGAGTCAAGTGAGAACATACTTAAACTCCTCTTGAACAAATGTTATGGTACAAGTCTTCACTTCACAAAGCTCCTCATCTACCAAGAACTGTATACATAGATAAAAACATGGAATTAGTACAACACATGTACTAATTATTGCTTAATGCATAAAAATCATGAAAATGGACATTGATTGGAAATATGCATCTTTTTATTAAGAAATCATATTTTAATCATAAAAACAATATTTAACAACTTAGAAACACATAATAAAACATTTAAACAAAATATCACATTTTTAGAGAACACTTTACAGTGAAATCACTTCACTGTACAGTGACATAATTCACTGTTATAGTAAAATTCTTCCCCTAAGCTTTAGACATCTCCTAGCATGTAATTATTCCACTTAAAGCTATCCTAAGACTCACTTAAGCAACACAAAGCGAGAATACTCATACACCCTCTCTAGGAATGCTTAAATAATCCTCAAGACTAGATATAGTGAGTCACATACACACTTCAAGACATCAAAAACATCAATATGCAAATAATATGACATTCTTCTTCCAAAGGATATCAAAGACCTACTGAAGTAAATTAAGAAGATGACATCCATAGTGACCTCTTCAAGATTACCAAAGTAATCCTTAAGACTACCTAAGTCTTAGATCATGTCCACAAAATCAACCAACTTCCCTAAATAGAGTCATCCTCAAGATTTTTAAAGATAAGACATGAAGAGATCATCCTTGATGCCCTCTTCAAACTTTAGCTAAGGAATGCTTATGTCACTTAAGATTAGGTACTCATTATCTACATAAATTCTTATTAAAATAATTCATTAGTTCATTAAGAGACTCATACATCATATAAAGAACATCCAAGTAATGGTCTTAGACAAGACCCAGAAACTCCAAATAACACCTTCAAAGTCTATTGTGCAATGTCAAGATAGTGTCCCATACCACCACCTAAACCTCATATATTATTCTAATTGCTAATAGGTATTCCATATAATGAGAATAGGCAATATCCGACATAGACCATGATAGCAAGACATAGAATCTGGAGTTCTATCCTACTTCTATGAGGTTGTTCTACTTGCAAATGGTAGAACTTAGACAAATCCCATATTGGCACATGGTTAATGAATATGAAGGGCTTCTTTGAATTCTAATATCATACTTTAACTAGAAATACTTCCCTTACCATACCCACTCGGTGCAGGCCTTCTTTCTCATAGAGTAATTCACACATTAGGTTGACAAAAAAGGGTTCCATAACTAGTTCATAACCCAATCACATTTACCCTATCAAGGAATGGTCCACTAGTGCTACCTCACAATGGCGACAAGAAGCTCATGATAAATTTCCCAAGGATAAATGTGATTACATTCCAGCCAACTAACCTAAGGTCCATCATCCCTTTACTTTTAAGGATACCATTACTGCTTACAACTTTAACAATCTTAACCTTACCATTGACTCAAGGTTTTACATAAAAGGCTCTCATAAAATCATTAAAGTCACATGTAGTTCATACATTCAAGACTGAGAGTTCTAACTCCCTAAATCAAGAAATCAAATATTCATAATACTTTATACATCAAGCAAGAGACACAAGTCAACCAATACAATACACCACATACTTCACTTTTAATTCATAATACAAGTCATTCTAGAAGCACCTAGAAACAAAACTAACATATTCAAGTCATTCTATAAGCTACCACAACATCATCAATGTAATAAATTTAGACTCATATAGTCAAGTTGGAGTAGCCAAGACTCAACCCTAAGACTATACACAATATCAAAGTTGTAGTCTAACATAATTACCTAAGGCAACATGACTAGGATAACACATATAAGAGTTCATATATATATAGATATTGGTACGCTTCATATAATCAAACTACACAAATTGTCGCATTACTTCAAGTAGTTTCCAAAAAGGCCATGAATCATCATATTGTATATGTTACGCCGACAAGGCCACGTCAATTTGAAGTAAAACACATAACACCGCCACCATAAGTGACCCATACCAATCACAATAGAATTGACGTATAAACAACAATAAAATATAGGCATTGTGGTAGAATACCTCCACTCCATCATCAACACTTCAATTCAATGTTAAATTACTCAATTCGATAACACAAGACCCTTACCCAATGTTATAACGAAAAAATCAACATAAAAACTACAATAATCAACGAACTAGGTCAATTCAATGTAAATTCATTAACCTAATACAACCTAGATATCAATTTAGTATAATTAATTCATCATTAGAAAGTCCATAAGAAACTACACAAGAATTCATCAACATTAGCTTAATATCAAGTAACCCATATATTAGTCAAAAACTAGGGTTCATCCAAATTCATGGGTCGTTGGTAATTTAGGTTAAAATCGTCAATGAAACATCAAACAAATGTATAATAAACGTTTAAAAACAATTTATTCAAGAACCCATGTTAGAATCATGAAATTGGTCAATTTAGCTTTGAAAACTTTAGAAAACATATTGAGAGTTGGGCTCCTGAATGAAACAAATTTCAAGGATCAAAAGTCATACCTCGATGATGATAATTCTTCAATTTTATGAATAATTTTCACTCAAAACGTCACACCAAAATGTTCCTTCATTTTGGACTTCAATGGAGTCTTTGGGATTTCTTGAGGGATTTTGGGGTTTTGATTTGGAAGAATGAAATCTTCTAAGTATTAAAAACTTATATACACATTTAAAATACCAAATATACCCCTAAAGAATATCCAAATTATATTTTTTGCAGTGGGGTGAATTTACAAATTCAGCCCTAGTTTGGCAGTGAACTGAATATGGGACATGACCATCGATGGTGGACTGTCGACGGACCGTCCTGTCTTCCCGTCTATTGGTTTAGAGGCTGGATGTGGATCCTCATCCTTACCCAGCTTATGTATAAAACAAAGGAACCACCCAGGATCCTCCCTTTGACCTACGAACCGTCCTTTGGTCCATGGTCTAGGACATCGAAACTGCCATCGACGGACTGTCCATCGACGGATGTAGGTCCACTTAAGGGTCGTCCTGTACTTTGTCGATTGTTTAAAAGACTTGGGAGAGTTATATTAGACACCTAGGCTAAGTAAATACCCACGCTCATCACCAACGGGCCGTCGACCAGGCCACTGGCCGTCGATTGGCTTCCGTAGGTGAGGCTGCCTTGGGCAGTCTTTGCTACCAACTTGAGTCTTTCCACAATGACCCTTGGATGATCCTTGGGGATAATTTTCCTAGACGTTTCCAACCCAAATATGATCTTATATGAGTTTAACACCTCTCACATAAATTTTATCCAAAACAAACACGTAAAAATCGACGAAACATGGCTATACACACAAGGTCACTTCAAAGCACATCATTCGAACTTCATGGACGTTCTTGGATGTTTGTTCTCCAAACTTCACGAAACTCGACACACTTCCTATACCTGCTAAAATAACTCATTTAATAAACTTAAAACCTCATGAATCACACATAAACACATAGAACCTCATATGAGGCACATAGGTGACATTGTCGTCAAACGTCTTGGTCGTCCCTTGATGTTTGACTTATAATGCACCTCATACTTTAGATACTGCCTCTATACCATATGATAGACAAATTTAGGACCTTATAACATCAATTCCAACAGGCTAGTATCTATTCAATCTAATTCACTTTCGGGGTCTTATATGGATGATGTACAAAAAATTGGGATGAGCCATACTTGCATTGTAGTTTTGCCGATGGGATTATTCATCAATGTGTGCCCGAGGTTGATATGTGGAGTGTTCTTGAGGTGTTTCATTCATCCTGATTCTATTGGCCAACTATCCACCTAGACTCTGATGATTTTTCCAAGCCTAAAGACCGCTGCCAAAGAAAAGGGTGGGCTTTCAACAAGGCAAGAGATTTCTATGAACCAATGATGGTAATTGAGTTATTTGATGTATATGGTATTGATTTTATTGGGATATGTATGAGTTCATATGGGATGAAATATATTCTTGTTGCTATTTATTATGTATCGGAGTGGTTGGAAGCTATTGCGCTCCCCAACAATGATTGAAAGAGTTCCACCGCATTGTTGAAGAAGAATATCTTCTCCTGATTTGGCACCACAAGGGAAATTATCAGTGATGGAGGTTCCCACTTTTCAAAATAGTTGTTTAAAACATTGCTTGAGAAGTATAGTGTCTTCCATAGTGTAAATACTCCTAACCATCCACAGACTAGAGGGGAAGTCAAAGTATCGAATAGAGATATAAAGAAAATAATGACAAAGACTCTGAATGCTAATAGAATGGATTGGTCAAAGAATCTTGATTATGCTCTATGGGCCTACCGCACCGCATAAAACACTCCCATAAGTATGTCTCTATACACACTTGTATATGGGAAATCTTGCAATTTTTTGTAGATCTAGAGAATTAACCCATGTGGGAAATGAAGAATATTAACTTTGATTGGGACGCCACATTAATTCAAAGGGTGAATCACTTGAATTTTCTCGATATTCCCTAAAATCCTATGAAAGTTTAGCCTTTTAAAAAGATAAGATGAAGAAGTACACGATGATAAAAGGATTGAAAATAGATATTTTGTAGTTGGAGATCTTGTACTAATATTCGACTCTAGGTTGCGCTTATTTCTGGAGAATATTATGTCCAAGAGTTCAGGACTGATTTAACTCAAGTATGTGTTCCCGTATGGAGAGGTATATCTTGAGAATAGTGAAGGAACAAGGATCAAGGTGAATGGACAGAGGATCCTGGTTAATTTGGGAAATGCGGAGAGTGGGCAACAAGTAATTAAGGCCTATTATCTTGATGAAGTTTGAGTAATCAAGAGGAATGCATCGTGTCACGACGTTAAATCAAGCTACTTGGAAGACAGCCCAAGGTCTAAAATCTAGCAAACCATAGGTTTATAATTCCTGTCAAGTAGTTTTCTTTTGTTTATTTGATTTCTTGTACCAGGGTAGTTAGTTGTTATTTTCCCCCCACAACGATTTTTCCCTAATACAAACTCCCCTAAATCACTCCCCCAATAACCCATACACTCCTCATAAACCATACAAATCCATTTTTCCTAAATTCAAAATTCCTTTCTACCAAACCCTCCCCAATATCATCTTCACAAGTTTAATGTTCGATTTTAGTGCACGTAGGAATTTTTTTGTGATTGTGAATCATAGTGCGATCATACAATCACACCGCTCATCATTTCTATGAAGGTAATAAGACTTTCCCTTACTTTGAAATTTGATTCATAGATGGAATATATAATGTAGGGTGTCGGATCTTGACTTGGGAGTTGTTTAGTGAAAAAGCATGCTAGAATTAAAATTGTGAACACCATTGATATGATGGATAGTAATTGTGTCTAATTATATTACCCGTAAATTATGTATTTAAGTCTAACTGTAAGTTCCAATTTAGTGTTCCATATTTTTATGAATTAGTCGTAAACATTGATGAATTGGAACCCTAAGAATGAGAAACTAGCATAGTATATGTTGAAATGCATGTGTAGATTAGGACAATATTAAAAATGATAACAAAATGGGAACTTTGATCTGAAAGAGGTATGCAATCTGGCAGAGACCTCATCCATGAGACCCCATTTAGGACAGTCGATTAGGTCTATGGATTGAATACACAAGCAAATCCACTAAGTGTTAAATAACATATTTAGACTTCGGTCTATCAGCTGATTGACGGACCATTGTATACATCGTTGTTTCCATCAGATACCAATACTTTTTGACCTCTAATACACGGAGGGGTCTTACAGACAATAGATTAGTCTACAGATCATCAACCCCCTTCGTTAATGACAATTGAAGCCACTATTTGTAATTTTTTTGTTTATGCTTTTGTTCACTCTTTGTTCTAAAATTATTTTGAGTGTCTATTTAGTTTGTTTGGTACTAATAACCCTTCCATATGTACTATGTCACCCAAGAAGAATTTTGTATACACAACAAAAGGAACATCCAAGTCAGCTACCTCGACTCTTGGGTTATTCGATGAAAGTACAGATGCAGAAAAAAACCTAACCTATATTTTTCCTAACATACGAACCTCACTCACTGCACCCCGGTCACTAAAGGCACCCTCGAAAAGTAAATCACGACAGAGTCACCTCCTCCAAGACTTCTAAGGAATGCACACTCATCGGTTCACCATCTGCGGTTGCTTCTAATTATGTGGGTTGATCCACATGTGGCTCTGAGTCGGCCAATATTTTAATATCTAGGTCTGACCATTTTGCAGGGTCCAAGTGGGACCATGATTCAAGCTTAGTTCCAAAGGAGCAACGGGGTAGGACAACCATGAACAAGAAGCCTCGACTAATGAGGCTACTAGCTTGGAAGCAACACCAGCACAATGAAACAATGATCCTCCTCCAGTGTCCGGCAATCCAAATCAATAGTGTGTTGAGGTTCAATGGCAGATCTATCGATACACCAAGATGAGAAACGATAAGGATATAATGCCCCAATTGACCACTGAGGAGCATCGAGTCCTCACAAGGACTTTTCCTACAGTGCTAGAGGTACATAAAAATATTCAACCCCCACAATTGCTACTAGATGGCGCAAGACCTTGGTACATACAGTGAGGAGATTGTGTGGGATTTATGTTCATTGTATGTTGCCACTCTCTGATGGTCAATTCCTAAGTGGGCCAAGCCCACAAAATAGGACCCTATGTTTTCCACCATGGTCCAAGGTTGCTAGGTGGACATGTCACATGCCACCATCCAACGATTACTATACGGCCCTACCACTGGTCTAGATTGGTCCCTAAACACCGCAGAGTTTGATTATAGTTTGGATATAGTTTGGGGTGGTGACTTTCATAAGATTCCTAAGAAGCAGAGGTTGTTAAGCGGACATTAGCCCAATACATTATTAAGGATGACGAGCGTGCAGAGTTGGCTAAAGCACCCCGATGGGGTATCAAAAAGGCCACGCTATACTTTATGGACAAATTCTCCTAGTTGTTGGTGCGGAACATAGTCTCACCTAGGAAGGCCGACAACCAACTCACATGGTGTCACATCCGGGGAGCATCCCCTAGAAGTAGCAGGTCGTTGTCTCAAAGAGGACTAAGACTAACCTCTTAGAATTCTTCATTACATTTCATAGCTTAAATTGCGGAAAATTTAAAACTTTTTATTTACTTATACATTGAGGTTTACATAGACCTCTCGCATACTCACAATATATACATAGAAGTTTACATAGACTCCTCGTATAGGAATCACTACATAGACTTTTACTTTTATTTAACATACATAAGATAACAATCTAGATTCATAAGAAGTCTAGGATACATCTCATATTAAACCATCTAAAATGAGTAGAACATTGGACCTAGTCCATAATTCATTACAATAAAAGCCACATATAGGAATATACAACATTAATCTTCAAATGAAAAGGGATGAACAAAGTTGTCTTTAAGAGTAAAAAATATCCTATAGCAAGATAGTGTCATCGTCCTTGATAAGTGAGAACCTACCGAACTTGGAGAATGAGAATCCAAGACTTCTTCAATGGCCTTATATAAACTCAACATCGGAACCCACATTTTGTAGTAAATAGAAAAACATGGGTTAGTACAAACTTTTACTAAGTGCGGGAATATGCATATAAATATTTAAAATCATGCTAAAAAGAACATTTGTTCAAAATCATGCTAACTTACTTTGAAAAGCCTTATGCCCAAATGAGAACCCATATAAAACAATAATCACATATTCCTTAAGACAATATCATATATAACACAAGACCAACATTACCAAGTATAATCAAGTCAACATGTATAATAGCATATTTGAGTACATAATCAACACAACTCCAACATCATTACAACAACATAGCATATATAAGAGTTCATAACATTACAACATATACAAGACCCCTAATCATAACCCACCATCAAGTCTACAAGTGAAATGACCATGTAAAGCCCCATAAACCTTACTCAACCAAGTAAACCCAACAAAGGATCACAAGTAATGTCTATCTTCAAAAAACATAGCATCAAGATTATTCATTACCACATTTGGCAATATAGACCAATAACATGTTCATAAATGGATTTAACATCATATAAAATCATCAACATGTAAAGTCATCATATGGACAATTATTTAATTCATATAATATAAGAACAAGCCTCTAAGACTTCCCTCATGTACAACTAGTGCAATGCATAGGTAGAGTCCCATACCACTACCTAGACTAAGTCAAACCCTTAAGTCACCCTAGTTAGTGCTCACTTTATTACTTAATTTTACTTTCGGGAAAAATTGCCATAACCAAAATAGACCATGTGAACTTAACATGGAATCCAGTGTCATGAGACCCTATATTAAGGTTGACTACTTTCCATGGTAGTACCAAAACATGAACATAGGATTCTAGGTGGATCCACTAGATAGTATTTCTTTGGGGGGAAACATAGTTCAAGAACTAGGAGATATATTTGGGACCCTCTTGATGCATTATCGCATTATTGTCATCATCTCACGAGAACCATTTTGAACTTACCTTCCCACATTTGGAAAGGACAACTCTCATATCTAGTTCACTCACTGCTAAGCTAATGTCCCTTTTTTAAATGTCTTTAAGCCTTTATTAGTAATCATAGCTTAGTATGACCTACAGGGTGATAACCGTTTTATATTCAGAAACATTAGCTAATTAGGAATTGCATGAGAATATACTTTTAATGCAACCTTCATATGTGAGATTATACACTATCATTGTCACGTCATAATAAGGCACATAGGCAATTCATAATCAACCTTATATAATTTTATCTTAAGCTTAATCTCACTCTTCGTATAATCAAGCCATTCAATTAAATCATCATACAAAAACCTAATGAATATAATCACAAGACATGTTTCAATTGAACTTCATTACCAAGTACAAGCCATCACAATTGAAGTAAAGGTTCAAGATCATGAAGTCTTACCAATTTCCCCTTCAAAAGCCATCATCATTGGTCATACCTCAACCTATCCAATTTCACCCATCAATAGGTGTAAAGACATCATACAATAGTAATTAAGCAAGTACTTAGTCTATTGCATCATTACTATCCTAATTAACTTCAATTCATAACCTACGGTTAGGGGGAATAGGGTTCATCATGAATTCAACAAGATTTAGAATAAGTCTAACAACAAATCCTTAAAATACATTAACCTAGGCACTCCATAAATGAACTATAATAGATAGAATAAGTCTAACAATCAATACATTATTCAATTCTCATCAATCCATAGCAAAATCCAAGATTTGGGGGAATTGGGGAAAGGGACATGTTCTACATTAAAATCCCTTAATTAACATCAATTACTCAAAAATATATATTTATAAGCAATGGGTAATCACAATTAAATTTAATTAATCATCAATTTCAAGTTTAGAAGAAAACACATTAGAAGAGGAAAACTCTTGGAATTGGGTTATTTAGAAATCAACTTTGAACGGAACTCTGGGGGAAAGGAATCCCAAGATGGAATAACTCATACCATAATGAAGCTTAATCCACGAAATTCAAGTGAAATCCTACAGAAATTGACCTTCTTCTTTAAGCATTCTTTTCCCTTCAAGGGAGTTTGAATAGAGAGAAAAAGTAGAGAGAGGTGAGATCTTTTGGATTTTGATTTGGGGATTTGATTTGAGTGAATGTGAGGGAAAATTGATTTTAAACCAATATATAGACCTCCCACAAAATACCCAAAAGACCCCTCACTTAATTTGACCCTTTAATGAAGTCAAACTTGAATTTCAAATTTCTTATTTTCGTTGGGGAACAAGTCTGCGACACGTAGCTGCTCTCACAAGATTTTTTAAATTATGTTTTTTGAGACAATAGAGTCCACTATCTGCCCGCGCCGCAGATTTTATTTTTGACTAAAGGCTCACCTTGTCCGCAACGCAGACACATTTCTTCCATGTGTATTTTGGCTGCTGCTTTGGCAGCTTGCCAAGCCAAGTTTGGGGTCCTTTCATGGACCCCTAGGGAAATCCTTGGGAGGTCGGACCTGAACATTTTCACTCTATATACATAGTTTTTCCCATTTAGAGTCACTATAAAAGATTTAGACCCATACAATACCCCCAAACCTTCACGAAAGCTAAGGATGTTTTCCTAGTTCAATTAGACTAGCTTCCGGACGTCTTGACTCTAAAACTTTCTAAATGGTTTATACACATTATTTTTGGCATAGAAACAGAGTTACCAACCTTAGACCTACATGTAAGGCTCTATATTAGGTCATGGACTTTCAGAGTGTAACACATGTGATAGGGAAGTCATGGTTGCAGCATTAGTACCAGGTTGGAAATCGATTTTTCTCAAATGATGCTGCAGAGATTCACAAGAGGGCATTCAAGACAAGCTCCTATCTGGAACTGTGAAAAACTGATCCACCCGAATTTGACATTGGATATAGACCTCATCAGAGTGAGGCTAATGTTGGGGAACCTCGCAAAGAGGCTCGAGTTAAGGTCCTTCCCTTGGGTGCAGGTCGTGCAAATATAGTGGAGCATGCACAGGGAAATGACCACATCATACCAGATCACACTGACAATGCTCCAGCCTCCTCTTCTCATTCTGCTAGTAGGCCCCTAGAAATTAGAGGCATAAATTGCCACTTTGATGCACCATATCTAGCCGTGGATGCAAAAATCCATAGTTGAGTTGAGACCCAAATACAAAAAAGGTTGGTAAGTAGATAGAGCAGTAGATCTAGGCAATACACAAACTCCTGGACATGTTTGAGTTAAGAGTATTGGCACGACCAGCCCCCAACATGGACCTTGCCTCTATTTAATCGTAGTTTTTGGTCTCCGATATAATGTACATCTAATCTTTGATATATGTGTGTCTGAGCCAGAGAATGCACCGATGGGGTTGTCTGAGGATACCGCCATTAAGGCCCTATTCAATGCACGTAGAGAAATACAGTTCAATCCGCCCGTGCTCGTGGCAACAAGCACCTTTCTAGTCGTCGTGTTGAGGCCATTGATGAGGCTCAAGCTAGTAATAAGGAGTATACGCAAGTGAATTAGGATAAGAAGGCTTTCATACTAGATGAAGAAATGCTCTAAAGAAAGGTACGTGAGGCTACTGCTGGGGCATTATAGACCCGTAAGTAGAGATGTGAGCAATAATGATGGTGCAAACAGAGTCCAAAAATGCACTTCTGATGGTGTCATCCTTGTTGATGTGGGCACTACTGAGGGTTACCCAATTGTTGATCTGGCGGGCTCCGAGAAATTGAACCACCCGCTTGTTAATAGATCTTCGGTGCTTTTCACCACAGGTTTGTTTCACCAAATCCATTACTCATTTTACGTTTTTTGTGCATTGGGGAAAACTTGAATCTCTTTTGTTTTGGGGTGAGGTAAAGGGACTGTGAGTGATAGGGTCATGTCTGAGTAACCCAATTCACGATCCTCTATTGGGTTTTTCTCGCCTGTGTTCTTTTTCCCCAGGAGAATGTTTAAAGTTTTGTTGAACCAGAATGTATTAGGATTGTATATGTAGAAGCAAGAAAGACTAAAGCATGAGGCTTGTGAAAAAATGGGACCCGTCCAGAAGTTGTGATATATTCTTGAATTTGTAGGCTAAGATAAGTTGAATGTGCTAGCTGTAAATATGACATGATAATGCACCAACTGCACGACCCGATATTAAAACTTGAACTAGGCTGTTAATCTTATAATGGAACGATGTACCAAGTGAGTGTGAGAATAATTGATTGTTTAACTGTTGGTACCAAGCTAGAACTTTCCTAGTTAGTCCTCTTAAGATAATCTACTCTAAAGGCTATGAAGTGATTCTAGGCCCTTGTTCGAAATAGTTTACAACTAGCCTAACAGAGTCTGACGAAATGAAGTGAATACCTTTTCGTCCAAAAAATTTGAGTCTAAAATAGACCATTTCTTTTTAACTCCCTACTTAACCTTCCCAGAATCTTATGTTTTTGCCCCAATCCCTCCTTGGACATGTTCACCTCGACTTAGGCCAAAATCCTAAGTTGAGGGTGGCTAATTCAAACTAGAGTAACCTCATTCTTTGCCCTGACTTGACATCGGGTATTGTTCACCTTAACCTATGGAAAACCATAAGTTGAGGGTGGATATGAAAGAGAAAATCTAAATAAAATGGGTATAAAAGAGTTTAGTGTTGAAAAGAAAATAAAAGAAAAGTGAAAAAAGATGATGTGACTTTGTCAAAGTAAAAAAACGAAATGCATGAAAAAGAAAGAATGTGAAAAGTAAAGAGCTGTAAAGTTGAAAGTTGCATCTACGGTTGAAAGGAATCAATAATAAGAATATAGAAAGGTAGGATGTCGAAGATTGGGAAATAAGTGGAAGAAGGACTTATTTAATGTTAAGGAGGCAAAAAGTCACTTAATGTACCTAAATGTACCACACCTGACCCTTAGCCTACGTTACAAGCTAAGAAAGTCCTATAGTGATCCTAAAGTCTAGTCTAAAGAGTCTAAGTAGTGAAAAGAAAGGGTAAGCCTATGGCATTGAAAACAAATTGTACTTTACCTTACTTCTGAACGTGAGTGTTGAAATAAATCCTTGTACTTAGAATGATACTCATTGTGTGATAACGGAGGATTTTATTTGAAGTGAGGGCATTAGTTACAGTGTCTGAGAATTTGTGCCTTGGTGATAGGAAAACAATGAAGGTGGTTGTTGAGTGGTCAATAAGTGTCATGTTATGATCCATATGAGTTAGCTTGTTGAGTGAGAGACATAGATTTTCACTTAAACAAGCGAGAGTAGGGATAAATAGCCATGTTATTTCTTGAGCCTGAATTGCCTTCTTATATGTAAGAGTGTCGTTCAGAGTCGTAATGCATCGCTTGAGGACAAACAAAGAATTTAAGTGGACAATATTGATATACTGCAAGTTTATGGTATATATAATGCATTTCACATAAGAATTGTGTGTGTATGGAGCGTCTT
>CM064969.1:49302999-49307999 GCA_032847665.1 Solanum chilense | reverse complement strand
TAGGCCTGCAAACTCTCTCCCATGCTATTAGAGCTTTCTTAGTAACCTGCCCTACTCCAGACCATAGATAACTTCTACACAAACTTTCAATTAGCTTGATTATCTTAGATGGAAATATGAATAATTGAGCCCAGTAAGCTTGGACACCAAATAACACTGTTTGAACTAGCTGAGCTCTACCTGCATAAGATAGTTTCCTAGCTGTCCATGAGTTGATTCTTCCCATTATTTTCTCAATGAGAGGATACCATTGCATCACTGACATCTTCTTGGTTAATAATGGCACACCCAAATATTTGAAAGGAAGTTCCTCCATGTTGTATCCTAGTTGCTGAGCAATCTGTTGCTTCACTTCCAGTTGAACCCATCCACAATATATTGAGCTTTTATTTAATTAGCTTGTAATCCTGAAGCTTGAGAAAACTGAGAAAAACACAGTTGAATAGATTTAACGGATTCCAGATCTCCTCTAGCAAACAATAATAGATCATCTGCAAAACATAGGTGAGTAATATCAAGTTTAGAGCACCTAGGATGATACTTGAACTGTTTATCTTCTTTAAGCCCCTTAAGAAGCCTACTAAGGTACTCCATAGCTATAGCAAACAAGAAGGGAGACATTGGATCTCCTTGTTAGCTGCATCAAAGCTCTGGAAGTCTGTCCATTAACTACTATGGAGTAGTTCACTGTTTTGACACATTTCATTATCCATTGCACAAACATCTCTTGGAATACTAAACCAAACATTACTTGCTCCAAATAATCCCATTCCACTGAATCATAAGCTTTCTGCAGATCAATCTTCAACATACTTGTGGGAGAAATATGCTTCCTAGTATAAGCTTTAACCAGTTCATGAACAAGCACTATATTATCAGCAATCTTTCTTCGTGGAATAAACCCTGCCTGGTTATCACAAATGATACTCTAGATCACACCATGCAACCTGCTAGTTAACACTTTTGAGATGTCTTATACATCACAGTACAACAAGCTATAGGCCTGTACTCTTTCACAGTTTTAGGATTCTGAGCTTTTGGAATGAGAGACACTAAAGTACAATTGAATGCTTTATGAAGTTTGCCAGTTGTGAAAAAACTCTTAACGGCCTCAATGATATCCCCATTAATGATCTTCCAAGTATGCTTAAAAAAGAAAGCATTATAACCATCTATACCTGGTGCCCTATCATTCCCTATAGATTTCAAGCCATCATAAATCTCTTGTTCTGTTACTGCAGTGCATAATTGTAATCTTTGCTGCTTTGTCAATGTAGACCCTGTTTTCATCACCTGAGCATTGATGGTTGGTAGCTTACCTGCTGAAGTTCCCATAAGACTCTTATAGAACATCACAAACTCATCTTGAATTTCCTATGGATCATACAGCATCTTACCTTTTAAGGACATAATACTTCTTATTTGTTTCTTTCGAGTTCTCTCCTTTATAGCTGAATTGAAAAACTTATTATATGAATCCCCTAATTGTATCCATTTTATCCTTGACTTCTGTCTCAAAGCACTTTGTTCAATCATTGACCATTTTTCAAGTTTAATCAACAACTCTTTTTCCTGCACAATTAACTCATCAGTAACTTGTTCATTTAGCTGGTTTTGAACTTTTGCAATAATCTAACCATATCAATCTGTTTCCCAATATACTTGAACTCTTTCCTATTTAACTGCTTTAAACCTTGCTGTAGCTCCTTCAACTTAAACCACACCTGCTTCATTTTGTTATGACCATACTCTTTTTTCCAGATAGTTTCTACCATTTCCATAAAGCTCTCATGCTCAGCCCAAACATTGAAAAATTTAAAGCTAACTTTCCCATGTTGCTGAGTTTTTTGAAGTAATATCATCATAGATCTATGATCAGATATGCTAGGATTCCCATATTCTATATTTACATGTCCCCATTTATCCATCCATTCATCATTTCCAAATGCTCTATCAATTCTACTGGAAATTCTATCCTTCCCACATTGCTTGTTAGTCCAAGTATAGTAGTTTCTTGTCCACTGCAATTCATTAACCCCCATATCTCTCACACAGTCACCAAAATCTTTTATCTCATTATTAGTAACAGGCACTCCATCTAATTTGTCCTTAGTAGACAGTATAGCATTAAAATCTCCTACTATAAGCCAAGGTTGAGAAATACCTTTTGCCATTGTATTCATTTCATGCCACAGACTTTTTCTCTGTTCAACTGTATTAAAGCCATACACCACAGTCAATATAAACTGATAGCCTTTACTTCTTTCATTTACCTGACACTGCAACATTTGAGTTGAGCTATTAATCATCTTGATCTCATACCAATTATCATCCCATATCAACCAAATTCTTCCAGTAGGACTATTAGTATAGTTATGTAGAATATGCCACCCTGGTGCTATCCCATTAAGAACTGAGTTCATATTTTTGTTTTTAACTCTTGTTTCCACTTATCCTGCCAAAGTAACATTATTTTGTAAAAGCACCTTAATCTCCTTCTGCTTATACCTTTTATTCATACCCCTCACATTCCAGAACAGCCACTTCATCAACAAATCTTTGATGCTTCACCTCTATCAATAGATAGTGAAGCCATTTTATTATGCATAAGACTCTCAAAACCATTCCTTGTTGGTATTGCTTTCAATATAGGAAAGTTAGCCAAACTCATTTCCAGTTGTCTATAGTCCTGCTCATCATTATTCTTTGGTGTTTGCTGATCTACCTTCTTTCCTATCATATGTTGTTCTTCCAGCTCTTCCTCCTGCTTATTCTTCTGTGGACTAAGAGTGTTCTCTTGTCTTTGTTCATCCATCTTCTCTTGCTCATTCTTTTGTGAAATTGGACCTTTATACTGCCAAGTTTGAGTTACTTTCTTCCATGGCCTTCTTCTCTTTAGCATCTCCTCTTTTGGTTCAGGCTCCACTTGACATAGATGTCCTATCTTCTGGCACTTATCACAGTATTGAGGCCTCCATTCCAACACTACATCTTGCATAAATGTCTTCCCATTTGGATCCACTAGTGCTATTTTCTGGGGTATAGCTTTTGTAACATTAACTTCAACAAGAATTATAGCATATGAGATCCTTGTTTGTTTAGTAGTACATTCATCAGCAAAAATAGGAACTCCAATACCACTTGCTATCCTACTCAAAGATCCCACTCCCCAACAGTTTAAAGGTAATTTTGGAAAATTCACCCATAGAGGTATTTCTGTTAGGAACTCACTCCCAAAATCAAACTCAGGACACCATTGTTTTAGGATGATTGGTCGATTGTTGATAGTATAAGGCCCTGAGAATAAAATCTCATTCATGTCACTTATCTTCTAGAACTTGATTAGGTAGTATCCATCCTCATAAAGAAACACTTCAGGCTTACTCACACTTGACCAATTCATCATTATGTATCTCTTCATAGTATTGTACCCAGGACATTCTCCAATCACATAAGCAATGAGAGCACACTTCCATTTCTGTTCTTCTTCTTGCACCTCTTTCTCCTCTAGCTGCACCAACGTTTTCCCATTAACTACCTGTGGAAGAAAATATGATAGTTGCATTACATTGCTTGCTACACGATTATTCTTAAACATATTAACCCATGGCTCATTTGCCTCCTTCTTTTGTTCCTGTTCTGTACCAGCATTTCTATTTCCATTTTCTCCATTTATCTTCTCCTCTGAAGTCCTTGTTACTGTTCCATTGCCATCAACTTTGCTTTCATCTTCAAACCCTTCCAGATCTGAGTTCCCAAGTACTTCCTCGTTAGTTCTTTGTGAATCTAAGCTCAATCTCCTAGCTACTTTAGAGCTTTTAGCTACCTCAGCTTCAAAGCTTACTTCCCCTTTTTGGACTTGTTACTGCTTCTGGGATCCTACTGCTTCCACACAAGTTCCAGTTGAGCTACCATCGTTCATGAATGGTGTTTTCCGACCTCTTCCTCGTCCTCTACCTCTTTCCCTCGCCATTGTCACCTTCCAGCTCACGTTAAGCTAACGTGCGCTGAGAGCATTTGGGAAGGAGAAGATTTTCTTATTATTATTATTATTATTATTATTATTATTATTATTATTATTATTATTATTATAATAATAATAATTATTATTATTATTATTACTATTATTACTATTATTATATTATTATTATTATTATTATTATTATTATTATTATTATTATTATTATTATTATTATTATTACTACTACTACTACTATTATTTTTGTTATTATTATTATTATTATTATTATAATTATCATTATTATTATTATTATTGTATTTGTCACGACCCAAAACCGAGCCGCGACTGGCAACCACATTTACCCTCCTATGTGAGCGAACCAACCAATCTAAACCTTAACATTTCAATGTATATCAACAGAAAATAATGCGGAAGACTTAACTCAATAATAAAAACCAATTCAATAACTAATAAAATTCAACATCTATTATTCCCCAAAATCTGGAAGTCATCATCACAAGAACATCTATGATCAAATTACTAAACTAAAAATGTCTAAGAAGCTAAAACAAATAAAAGCTAGTCCATGCCGGAAGTTCAAGGCATCAAGACTTGAAGAAGAAGATCCAGTCCAAGCTAGACGCATTAGCTCACCCTGAATTTCCGATGCAGTGAAGACTGGCTAGGTTACTGTTGAGTTGAAGAAGACGGTCCATTTGCTGCACTCCACAAATAACAAAGAAGAAAACATAAAAGTAGGGGTCAGTACAAACCACGGGTACTGAGTAGATATCATCGGCCAACTCAAAATAGAAAACAGTATATATCAGTTAATATCATAAATCAACTATAACTCAACATGTAGCAACAACAAGTACTATAATCATCAATAAGTACTATCAAGTTCGTCCATGAGGGCTCAAGCCTCAATACCATACTCCTTTTGGGAATTAAGTTCATTATGTTGAGTATATTAACATCTTTCAAGATTCATTATCTTTCTTCCTCTTGTGTCGGTACGTGACACTCCGATCCCCTA
>CM064969.1:49281112-49302444 GCA_032847665.1 Solanum chilense | reverse complement strand
AACCATAACCTACCTCCACCGAAGAATTGGAATCAACAAGAAATCTCCCAAGCTTTCTTCTTCTCGTCCAATCTCCCTCAATTCGTTTCTCTCTTTTCTCTCTTGTTCTTTCTCTTTTGTTTTATTCAAACCCTCTTTCCTTTACCCTAATTACAATATAATTAAGTGTAAAAGAGGACAATAAAACCCACCAATTAGCTTAAGGTTACCTCTTTTAACCCCCAAGTAATTAGACTTATTAATATTAACCCTCAATCTTTATAATTAAGGAAAGAATAGTCCAAAATGACCCTTAAAACGTGTAGAGAAATCCTAATCTGCCTGGGATTTGCGCAACCTGTGACGGCCCGTCGTGACTGCGACGGTCCGTCACGAGGGTCGTCGCAACATCCAAAAATCCCATTTTTCACTAAGTGCACTGTGACGGTCCGTCACACTCGTGACGGTCCGTCCTGCACTTCCGTCATGACGGTCAGAGACTCGTTCCTTGTACCAAATTCTCAAAAGTTGAAGTGTTTTGCAACGGGAGCTCACGACGGTCCATCGTGGCTGTGACGGCCCGTACTGCAGGTCCGTCACAATTTCCAGAGAGTCGATTTTCAGTACCCAATTTCAGAATTCCCAAGTATATTGAAACAAGACCCTGCGACGGTCCGTCGTGCCTGTGACGGGCCGTCGTGGGTTCCGTCGTTTCAGCCAATTTTCCAGAATTAAAATCTGCTGCTCAAAACGACTAAACAGGTCGTTACAATTTGAAATTAGGGCTTAGTTTTTACTTTTGTGCTTTTAAGGTTAACATATACAATGCAAGTATTTATTGGGTTTAAAGCTAAGAGTTTTCTAGGATTAGAGGTTTCGAGGGTATTCATGGGTTATGTGTTTCCTATAGTTTAGTGTTTAGGGCTTACGTTTTTTTTGTGTGTTTTTTAGGTTTAAATTTTATGATTTATTAGGAGTTGACGTTTCGAGATTAGGCTTTTGTATGGGGTATCATATGGTTTTTAGGATTTATTCATCTCATATAATTTAGGGTTTTATATATTTTGCGCTTAAAGTTTTTTAGGTTTAAGATTTACAAATTTTTTTCATTTAGGGTTTAGAGATTATGTTTTTTAAGGGTAGTAAATTAGTATTACAGTTTATATGATTTAGGATTTCATAAGGTTTAAATTTTAGGGTTTCTTAGGGCTTAAAGTTTAGTATATTGGGATAATGGGTTTTTTAGTTTTAGGGTTTCATGTTGGGGTTTAGGGTTTAGGGCTAAAGTTTTTTTTGGTTTGGGGATTTAGGTTAAGGGTGTTATCAATGTTTAGTTTTTAGTTCTTTGGGGTTTCAAGGTTTTATAGGCTTAAGGTTTTGTTCTTTGGGTTTTCATGTATTTGTTAGGGTGTAGCATATATAATTGAGGGCTATATTGGATTATAGCTTAGAGTTTCTTACGTATAAAGGGTTTTGTGTTGTTTTATGGTTTGTAAGGTTTTAGTATTATTTAGGGTTTATGGTTTAGAGTTTAAGTCTTATAGAGGTTTTAAATGGTTTTAGGGTTTCTTGATGTTTAGGGTTTAGGGTTTAGAGTTTTAGCTTAGGTTGTAGGGTTGTTTTGGGCTGAGGGTTTTAGGTTAAAAAAGTTTTATTTTGGTTTTTATCAGTTAGGTCTTTGGGTATTTTAGATAAAGGTTTTTAAATATTATAGGTTTAGGGTTTGTGGATTATGTTTTTTTGTGTGTTTTAGCATTTAGCATATACGATTTATAGCTTTATAGGACTTAGAGTTAACATTCTTTTAGTGTTAGAGGTTGTTGTATTATTTTAGGTTCTTAAGGGTTAAGTACTTCTTAGAGTCTTTTAGTGTTTAGGGTTAAGGTCATATATGCTTTTTATGTTTGTTTACATTTAGGGTTTACGGATTTTTAGGATTTTTGGTTTATAGGTTAGGTTTCTATAGAGGTTAAATATGTTTTTTTGTGGTTTATTTTTGGGTTTCTTATGTTTAAGAATCCACTGTTTCTTAGGGTTTATAGACCTTACGACGTATTATTTGTTTGGTGTGTGTTTAGGTATAAATTTTATAGATTTTACGGATAAGAGTTTAGAGCTTAGGGTTTTCTAGCTGTTTTTATTTATAAGGGTTTATTTTAGTGTTTATTAAATTTTAAGATTTCTTATGGTTTAGGTTTTTTTAGAGATTTTAGTTTTACAATGGGTTTTAGGTTAGGTTATTTTTTTAAAGTTAAGGGTTTTATGTAGGTTTTTAGATTTTGGGGTTTTGGGATTTTTTACGTTAAGGGTTTTTTAGATTTTTATAGATTTTTTGTTAGGGCTTTTGGTTTTTTTTGTTTGTATTGGTGTTTAATATATATGACTTAGGTCTACATAAGGTTTTGAGCTTGGAGTTTATTAGGTTTAGGGTATTCTTTGTTTTGTTGGTTTTTAAGGGTTAAGTCATTGTTAGGGTTTATGATTTAGGACGTTGGTTTTTTTTAGAAGTTTTAAGTAGTTTTTAGGGTGTATTTTTGGTTTTATAGGGTTTAATGTTTCTTAAGGATTAGGGTTTAGGTTTTCTTAGGGTTTTTTATTTCGGACTTAGAATTTTTAGTTACCGTTTAGGGTTTCGATGTTTTTTTTTTTGGGTTTAGGATTTTAGGTTTAGTGTTTCATTTAAGTGTTTATGGTTTTGGGGTTTTTACGATAAAGGTTTTTATGCATTTTACAGGCATAGGATTTGGGGCTTATGTTTTTTGGGGGTTTTAGGATTTAGGATATACGATTTATGACTTGAAAGGGCTTAGAGCTTATATTTTTTTAGGTTTTGGAGTATTTGGGTTTTGTTAAGGTTTCAAAGAGCTAAGTGTTTGTTACGATTTATTGAGAGTGTAGGTCTTTATTTTTTTTCTATCAAAGGTTTATTGATTTTAACGATTTAGGGTTCAGAGTTTAGGATTTTAGTGGTTTATTTTAGTCTTTATAGAATTTAGGGTTTTTTAAAGTTTAGGGTTTAGGGTTTCTTAGGTATTCATGTTTAGGAATTAGGGTTTTCGTTTAGGGTTTAGGGTTTTTTCTTAGGGTTTAGTTTGTTTTATTGTTAAAAGGATATATGGTTACTTGAGGTTGATTATTTATGTTTCTTAGTGTTTTATGTTTAGGATTTAGGGTTTTATATTACAGTTGAGGGTTTTTTATATTTAGGGTTTTAGATTAATGGTTTTATCTAAGAGTTTACGTATTAGGTATTTGGGTTTTTAAAGGTTTATAGGTTTATGGTTTAAGACATAGGATTTTTTGTGTTTTAGGGATTAACATATACGATTTATGGCTTTATAAGATCTAGAGCTTAGGATTTTGTAGGTTTAGGGGGTTTTCTGTTTTTAGGGTTTTATGGGTTGTGTGTTTTTTAGGGTTCTTTAGAGTTTAGGTTTTATTGGATTAGGGCTTAGGGTTTTTTGTGCTTTTTTGGTTTAGGCTTTAAAGATTTTTAGGATTAAGGGTTAAGAGCATAGGGTTATGTCAGGGTTTTATACATTTTTAGGATTCATTATAGGGTTTATATGAATTAGGGTTTCTTAATGTTTAAGTTATAAGATTTAGAGTTTCTTAGGATTTTAGCTTTACAAACATTGGTTTTAGGGGTTTTAAAGGATATAGGTTTCAGATTTTGGCATTAGGGATTTTTTTGGTTTTTTTTAGAGTTTAGCACATATGATTTAGGTCTTTATAAGGTTTACAACTTGGGGTTTTTAAGGTTTAGGGATTTTATTTTTTAGGGGTTTTAAGGATGATGTATTTCATAGAGTTCATATGGCTTACACTATGATTTTTTGGTGTGTTTTAGGTTTAGGGTTTATAGATTTTTAGTATTTAGGATTTAGAATTTAGGGGTTTTAGAGGTTCCCAATGAGTTTTAAGGTTTATTTCATGGTTTATAGGATTTAGGGTTTCTTTGGATTTTAGGTTTAGGATTTAGGGTTTTATGTTAGGTTTTTAGGATTTAGGTTTTATATAATTTTTAGGTTAAAGGTTTTATCTAGGTTGTTAGGGTTTAAAGCTTTGTGTTTTTTAGGTTAAGGTTTTTTTTGTGTTCTATTGGTTTATTGTTTAGTGCTTATGGTGTGTTTTTTTTTTTTTTTTGTCTTTTTACAGTTTTATCATATATTATTAATGGTTATATAGGGTTTAAATAAAATATTTTTTAAGGTTTAGGGGTTTTGTGTTCTTAGGTATTTAAAGGTTAAGTGTTTGTCAAGGCTTTTTAGGGTTAAGGATTTAGGGTTTATGGGTTTGTAGGGTTTTGAAATGGGTTTGGTTTTATTTTCATGTTTATAGGATTGAGGGTTTCTTCAGGTTTTAGATTATGGTTAAGAGTTTTAGGTTAGGAAAATATTTTAGGAATTAGGCTTTAAGGTTTTGGGTTTATTAGGTTGAGGTTTCTTCAAATTTTATAGATTTAGGGTTTATGGCTTATGTTTTTTTTTTTTTTATGTTTTTTAAGGTTTAGCATATACTATTTAGGGCTATATAGGGTTTAGGGGTTAGATTTTCTTTAGGTTTATGGATTTTTGAGTTTCATTAGGGTTTGAAAGGGTTTAAGATTTAAGGCATATGTTGTTTTGTGTTAGTGTGTGGATATTTATTTTTTAATTGGAGCGACCCTTGTGGTGGGTCAGGGGCTGAGCAACAGCCCTAGGCCTTATCATTTCACACAAAAAATATGTACAAGAAGGGGTCTATACCTTACCTTCATACCTATTATGGGTCAAATGGACCTACCTACTGAGGTTAGTCCATTTACACATAGAAAATGGATATATTCTAAAAGCAAATTATAGAATACAATAAGCAAAGGAGACTCTCCACTTACAATTAAATAATATAAAAACTTAACCTTAATCTAAACCATCTATACATATACTTATACATAGACAATCATAATAACTTTTCAAATAACAGACATGTTTGACTTAAGGTAACTCATCCAACATCTAACAGTGTCTTAATCAAGGTGGCTTTTTAATCCTTTTAATCTTCTTTCTTGTGATGTTTTGAATTCCAAACTTTTCCAGTATGTAGGTTCCTTTGATTAGTCCCACGAGTTGATGTTCATTGTAAAAGTGTTGTATGTTATATTGTTTATGACTCCACTTTGATAATAAATATGCATTAACATTCGCTTCACGATATATATGTCTGAATTGGAAAAACTTGAGTTTATTGGCAATCAGTTGTATTGCCTTGATATCCTGTCTACTTCTCCATGGACTACTACTTGCATTATTGATCCATTTGCTTAATTATTCCGAATCCACCTCTAAAATAATTCATTTATAGCCATGTTGTTAGCACCAACCGATTCTTGTTAATGCTGACTTAATCTCAGCTTTGTTATTAGTACCAAAACCAAGAGGAATAGAGTATGCATAAACTAATTTACGTCGATGATCTCCTAAATTGTCTCGCCCTCCTATTTTACCTGGATTGTGCATAGCACTACGACCAATGTTCATCTTATATATCCTTATAGCAGGCTTTTTTCAGTGTACCACAGTGACCTTAAAATGTTGTTGGCATTGCTTAACCAACCTGATTAGCCTTCTTAGTTATGAGGCCATTGTACATTAGGAAAAATTATGATTAAAAACTGTGTGATGTCTCTAAATTTCACATGCTGAACTCTTTGTAAATTGGATTTTTTGGCCCTCTATTTCACTGGGCACCTGTTTTTCCACAAATGCCAACAAATAAAATTAGGTAAAACTTTAAATAAAGGTTTTTGTAAAGCATTATGATATCATAGACTTCTCCAGTGCATTAACAAGTTCCTCAAATTGGTATTGGTCTATTGTGTGCCGAGCATTGCTGCATGTTTCTGCCACATATCGTTACCAAATGTCCATTTACCAAAATATGATCGATTTCACCTTCCCTGGTCTATCACATCAATAACAATCAGCAGCTTCCTTTCCAAACGTAATAAAATTATCATTAGTTTGTAGTTTATCCCTAATAGCTCTCCAAATAAGGAAAGAGACTTTGAAAGGTAAATTCTTATGCCAAATTATTTCATTAATAGGATATTCTGTATGTATTTTCGTTATGATTTTCCAGGCATTAGTTATAGAGAATTGCCCATTTTCAACAGGGATCCAAATGTTGAGTAAACAAGATCTTCCTGGTATTGAATAGTGATATCAAGAATCATAGGAATTGGTAATGGAGGTGCATGTAATCGAACATCCCTTTCCTTCTAATGTCCTGCTTCTAAAAAATAAGATATTTTAATATTGTTAAAACTTGAAATATTCTCACAGCACTTTTCTAAAGGTCCATCCCAAAACCAGTTATCCCACCAAAATCTACACGGACCTGAGTGAATATTCCAACTAATATGTAATTCAAAAGCCTGTATATTTCTAGTAAGATACCTCCAAACCAATGACTGCCCATTATCATATTTGTTAGCCACTATGTTAGATCTTTGACAATATTTGGATTTCAAAAAGATCCCCCACAGATATTGTATGGTTATGAATTCCCACCATTGTTTATATTTAAAAACATACAAATATCTTCCAATAACCTTATTCCTAACACACATACACCGGTCTCATCAGTAGGATAACAAAGAGTTTTCCATGACACCCAATTATATTTTATTCCTTGTCATTCCCCAAAAGAAATCATCCATGAAAATTTTAATGTATTTCAATGTAGTCTTAGGGGAGAAATTGCAGCTATAGTGTGGATAGGTATTGATTGTAAAGATGTTTTAGTAAGGATATTTATCTCAAAAACTCAACATTTTAGATTTCCAAATAGTGATTCTCGTAGTCAATTTTCCCACTAATTCTGAATAAAAGATGATCCTTTGTCTCCCTGTATATAATGCGCATTCTAGATTTATAATACGGCTATCTCTCTTACAAAAACCAATTTCCTCTTTAATAATTTCAACAATATCATCATCAGTAAGTGTAGTAACCATGAAAAACCTTTTATCACTATTTAACAGCTGATGAGAAACCCTGTCATACGCAGATATGGTATTCATGATAACCTGTAAAGAATTTCTCATAGATGAAGTAAAAATAATAATATCATCTGCAAAACTTAAATGATAAATTTTTGGCCCTTTAATCTCCATATGAAAACCCTTATACAACACATCTTGATGTAGGTGATTAATTTGTCAAGATAAAACCTCAGCGTGGATATTTATGATTTAAGCTTAAGTTTTTAGGGTTTTTACGGTTGATTTTAGGGTTATACGATTGGGTGTTTCATAAGGTTTAGAGTTTAGGCTTTCTTAGGGATTTAAGTTCAGAAATTCAGTTTTTTAGGTTATGGTTTAGGGTTTTCAGGGATTCTTAAAACATACAGATGGTATCTTCGGTTTTTAGGTTTAGGATTTACGATTTTAGGCTAGGTTTTAACGATTTTATAGGTTTACGGTTTTATGTTATGGGTTTTATATAGGTTTTTATGGTGTAGGGTAATTTGGGTTAACGTTTTTTATTGTTTTATAGTTCCAGGGGTTACTATTTAGGATTTTTTTTTTGTATTTTTTAGGATGTAAGATTTACCATTTATGGCTTTATAGGGTTTAGAGCTTATTGTTTTTTAAGATTAGTTGTTTTAAAGTGTTTAAAGTGTTAAGTGTCTCTTAGGATTTAGGGCGAAGGATTATTTTTGTGTTTTTATGCTTAGGGTTTCATGATTTTTTAGAATTTAGTATTAAGGAATTAGAGCTTAGGGTTTTTTCCGATACTTTCAAATTTTTGGTAAGCTTTGTTTTAGAGTGTTACGATCAAAAGTTCCCCCTTGGTGTAACCGCTGTCGTCGTTCTCTAAGAGGACTAAGACTAGCCCTCAGCATACATCATAACACATCAAAGGTCAAAAATGCGGAAAAATTTAAAACTTTGTATGTGAAGTGTACTTAGACTTCTCGCATATTATATATAGAGTCTACATACACTCCTCACATACGAAGTTTACATAGAGTTCTCTTTTAGCATAACAAATAATATAAGTGTCTAAAGTCTCATCTCACATATAAACCATCTACAAGAGTACAAATGTTTGGACGTAGACAATACGTCATTGTACGCTTACATCAATTGTCTTAATGATAATAGAAGGAATGAATGTTTCTAAAAAAAGCAATATCATATCCAGATTGGAACATGGAAACATCATCGGACATGAGGACTCACCAATGACTTGGTAAAAGATCCAAGTCTTCCTTTAAATTGACAATGAACTTCTAAATGGGCCGAACCTAAAAAGTTTGGGGAAAATGGGATAAATGTGTGTTAGTACATCACACGTACTAAGTATGGCTTTTATGCAGAAAAATCATCTGCATGAGAAAAGGACAAATTAGTCAAAACCATGTTTTCTATCAACTTAACTCAATATGCATATATAATAAGCATAGTTAGTCAATTCAACTTAATATCAACCCCACATGTAGACCTCCTAAGTAATAATTGTGCAATGCCATAGATAGAACCCCATAATACAATCCAAGGGTAAGTATCACGATATAAAACCCACTTCATTCATACAACATATTCTCATAAATTCATTATGACATACTTTATACATCAATACTACTTATAGTGTATCAACATAATCATAATCATAAAAGAACACCACTAGAATAATTTCTTAGGATCCCATATGTTCAATGTGTAAGAGAGGTCCTATACCCTCCCTCACACTATGTAGTAGCCTTCAAGACAACCCTAATAAGAGTTCACATACTTAAGTTGTTCATTTACCTATTCCATTAGGGAAAGAAGTGAAATAACCAACATGAGACCACGTGAGCTACATGGAATTTGGTGTTCGACCCCTATGAAAAAAATAGAGGGTTGACACTTGCCTAAGGTGTAACCATTCGTACATAGCTATCTAGGTTGATCAACTAAGCTATAGTCCTATGCAGGAACATAGTTAAGGCTCAAGGATATTTTTTCTAGAAGCCTTGACTTACTATACGTGGAGGTTTCTATCTCATGAGACAACACATAACTTAGGAATCCGGACTTACTAACATGAGGAAACCCATTTGGGAGGATGGACTTACTAAACGTGAGACCTCCATCTCATTTATATTCCCTTTCAGTACTAAGCAATAATTCCCTTATATAATCACATTATTTCATCATATAAGTTCACATTAGTCACTTCTAGAGCCTTATGTAAACATATTATCATATCTAGCTCATAGGTCATCATAAGTGAGAACAATCCTTTCACTTTATACACCACTTCATAAATGATTAAACCTTTCACTTAACACTTTATTATAGTCATGATAAACTACTTTCAATCATATCATAATTATATCATAACATGAATAGATAATTCGTGTTGAATTCAATGTCTTAGGGTTAAGAATGAGGAATACTTAGCATCAACATCACAACCACACAATTGACATAGAACATCACTATCTAAGTAGCTCATACTTCATAATTGAATTCAACAAAAACCAACAAATATACCTCATTTCCCTATCAAGAACCTTCATACTTCCATTACCAAGATAATTAACCAATTACATGAACAAGGTAAACTAAAGAAGAAATTACACAATTGACAGCAATGTAGTCAATCTACATGTTCATGATACTCACAACTCACCAGATCAGTTGAAGGTTTTCATGATTAGGAAGGGATATGGGTCTATGGAAAACTCGTAGGAAATCATGACATAACCAT
This sequence comes from Solanum chilense, assembly GCA_032847665.1. Taxonomy (NCBI): domain Eukaryota; kingdom Viridiplantae; phylum Streptophyta; class Magnoliopsida; order Solanales; family Solanaceae; genus Solanum; species Solanum chilense. The sequence continues at coordinate 49,292,722 of CM064969.1, read as the reverse complement.
CAATATATACTTTAGAAATTTTAATTCATCATATGTCATTACAATTGATTCATAATTTTGTTTTTCACATAAGAACAATGTGAGAAGAAAAAGCCTAGTTTAGGGAATTTAGAAATCATCTTTTTGAGGGACCTCTTTGGGAAAAGAATTCCAAGAGTGAAAGTCACGAAATTTATTTAGAAACTTGAGAACTTTACCTTCTTCGTGGAGCTCGAATGGTCTTCAATGGAGGTTTGGAGGAACAGAGAATTTGAGAGAGATGAGAGTGATATTTTTTTCAACTTTGTGGATTTGATTAGGGTGTAAAAAATGACTTAAAACTTACCCTAAAACGTTATATAGTCATCCCATAAATTACCCTAAATACCCCTGACTCAATTTGGTTTTTTTGTGAAGTCAAATTGTCTTAAATATGACGCGAACAGATTTGCGAAGTTGCAGCGCGTTGCGGGGGCAATTCCACAATTTTTTTTCGAAAATCCGGGTTGAGGGAGTAAAACTTATGGAGGACCCGCGCAGCGAAAAAAATTTTTCCCTTCCTTTGCAGGCTGCGCGACATGCAGGGACCTCCATATCTTGGCTGGATGCAGGCTGCTTTGGCAGCCTGCTCGACAAAGTTCGGGTCCTCCTCAAGGACCCTTCCGGTGGTCCTTGGGGAGTCGTCACTGGACGTTTGGACCCTCTATACTATATTTTACCTATTTAAAGTCTTTTTTCAAGTTTTAGAATTAATTTCACACTCCCAAACCTTCACCAAATATAGGGACATATACTAGTTCAATTTCGCTAGTTTCCGGACGTCAAGGCCTTTCTTTGATGTTTTGGATCTAATACTTCTCCAAGAAGTTATTTACACTTATTAAGGTCTAAAAATAATCATTATTCAACATATGAGTCTCTATTATAGGTCATGTCAATTCCGGGGTGTGTCAATACTTCCCCACTTAGGAGCATTAGTCCCCGAATGAAACTTTAGATCCTTATAGGAATAAGAGACTCAAGACTAGCAGCCCAACCCACAAACAATATATATATATATATATATATATATATATATATATATATATATATATATATATATATATATATATATATATATAATAATAATAATAATAAGTAATAGATCATTGGAGGAATTCTCCACTCGTTTCAACATATAATCATAGCATTAACACGTAGGAACTTAATCAGCAACATATAATATACATAAGATCAACCTTTTCATATCATATAAGGCGGTACTACCTTCTACATTTAAATATAAGCTCAATATGAACATAAAAACTTGTCATGATGATTTCTTATCAAAACAACACCAATGATGCTCCATACTACTTCCATGAATACTTACAGCACACCACATACTTAAGTGAAAACAAACCATAAGAAACATATTTCATAGAAAAGAAAAGAACTCAACTTAAGCATAAATTTCTACATGAATATGCACACATTAGAAAAATATGATAAGTTCAATATTATTCATAATAAACATATAAGGAACTACTAACCTACGCCTTGGTTAGAAGTTAGAGTATAAAGGTGAGGATGGTGGGACTTCATCTCGGCCTCAGCCTCCTATGTTGCTCCCTCAACAAGGTAGTTCCACCATAGAAATTTTACAGAGACAACATCTTTATTCCAAAATTTTATTACTTGACGATCGAAGATCTCAACCGGGACCTTTTCGTATGAAAGGTCCTCTTTTACCCCTAAACCATCTAGACGAAGAAAGGAAACATGGTCCCCTATGAACTTCTTAAGCATAGAAACATGCAATACCGGGTGAATCATAAAAAACTAATTCAGAAATTTCAACTCATAGGACACACTCAAGACTTGCTTCAAAATTTCATACGGTCCCACATTACGGGGACTAAGTTTCCCCTTCTTAGCAACCTCATCACCCCTTTCATGGGTGAAATTTTCAAATAGACCTAATAACCTACTTCAAATTCAAGGTCCCTCTTTCTATTGTCGCATAAGATTTTTGCCTACTTTGCGCCATTTTTAGTCTATCCCTTATGACCCTAACATTCTCGAGGGATTTATAGAATAAATTGGTACTAAGTAGATCAAACTCACCTACTTCGTACCACCCAATCGGGGATTGACACCTCCTCCCATAGAGTTCCTCGAATGGTTCCATGGAGATACTCGAATGATAGCTATCGTTGTTGGAGAATTCTATCAAAGTTATGTGGTCATACCAATTACATTTGAAGTCAATGACACATTCCCCCAACATATCTTCAAGGGTTTGAATAGTGTGTTCCGCTTGACCATCCATCTTGGGATGAAAAGTGGTACATAGTTTTACCTTCATACCAATCCCACTTTTGAAAGCCCTCTGAAAATGGTAGATGAATTGAGTACCTCTATCAGAAAGCACCATGTAACTTCACCATCTCTTTGAGGTACAATTTGTCATAGTCTTCCACCGAATATGTGACTTTCATGGGAATAAAGTGTGCGGACTTGGTTATCCTATCCACAATGACCCATAATGAGTCATGTTGTCTTATAGTACAAGGAAACCCTACAACGAAGTCCTTGTTAATATTCTCCCACTTCCATGTGGGAAGATCTATATTTTGAGTCAAGCCACCCTTCATTTGATGCCCCTCTTTGTCTTGTTAGAAATTTTTACACTTAGAAACAAAATCCGCTATGTCCATTTCCATAAAATTCCACCAATTAGTTTTTCGTAAGTCACGGTACATTTTTGTGGCACCCGAATGGATGGAATATTGGGATCCATGAGCCTCTTCCATGATAAATTCTCTTAATCCATCAATATCAGGTACATACAACCTTCCTTGGTGCCTTAGAACCAATCTTCTCCTTGAGATAAAGACTCATTAGATTTACTAAGGACCTTTTCCTTCTACTCCATCATTAGAGGATCAAGGTGTTGCTTGGAGTTCACCCACACCACTAAAGACGACTCGGAGTTGTGGCGAACCATAAAACCACCCTTTGGAGAGTCTTCTAGTCAAACCCCTAAAAGAGTCAACCAATTAACCTCTTTTACCAAGTCATTCTTATCATCAACCACGTGAGAAATACTACCCATGGACACTCATCTTAGCGCATCCGCAACCACATTTGCTTTCCCGGGATTGTAAAGGACGCTCATGTCATAATCTTTTAAAATATCTAACCATCTTATTTGGAGTAGATTGAAGTATTTTTGATCGAATACAAATCATACACTTTTGTGATCGGTGAACAAATAAACATGTACCCCATAGAGGTAGTTTCTCCAAATATTCAAGGAAAATACTACGGATGCAACCTCAAGGTCATTTGTTGGCTAATTATTCTCATGTGGCTTCAGTTTCCTTAAGTCATACACTATGACTTTCACATGTTGCAGGAGCACACATCCTAGATCCACTTGGGAGGAATCATAATAAACCACAAACCCTTCAGTTCCCTCTGTCAAGGTCAACACTAGAGGGGAGGTGACTCTATATTTCCATAGTTTGAAGCTCTTTTCACAAGATTCTGACCATTCGAACTTGGATTTTTTTTGTGTTAAGGCTGTTAATGGAGATATGATAGATGAAAGTCCCTCAACAAACCTCCTATAGTAACCATCCAACCCTAGAAAACATCGGATGTTGGTATGACTCAAAGATGTAGGCTAACTTTTGACCACTTACGTCTTCCTCGGGTCAACCTCTACCCCTTCATTAGAGAAGATGTGACCAACAAACACAACCGATCTCAACCAAAATTCATATTTATTGAACTTAGAAAAAAGTTTTTTATCCTTGAGAACTTGCTAAAACTATCCTCAAGTGGCTCATATGACCATTCTCACTCCTAGAGTATATAAAAATGTCATCAATGAAGATAATCACAAACAAATCAAGATATTTTCTAAAATTCAATTCATAAGGTGCGTGAAAATCATTGGCGCATTTTTTCAACCAATTGATATCACTAGGAATTCAAGTGACCATATCTTGTTCGGAATGCAATTTTTGAAATATCAACCTCTCTCACTCTGAATTGGCGATAACCCGACCTTAAATTAATCTATGAAAAGTAACTCTATGTCACAACCCGAGACCATACCTTAGAATCTAAGGAACAATCTCGGATTTTGGCACGACATTATCGACCTCTCGGAGGCTAAAACAAGCCCTTTCATATCATTCATTGCAAATCCATAGTGAAAAATTGTAGAATTAAAATTTTTCACAGAACATAATATAGTCTTCAAAATCTCTTTCAAATAAAAGTCATAGGAAATACTAAGTCTCAATCTCATAATCTTAATACACAAGAATACTTGGGACACGACCCATACTTCAAAATACGAATATAGAAATACTTAGTCAATTACAATACTTCAATAAGAAACATGAAAGACATATATGCCCTCGAGTCAAGTGAGGACATTCTTCAACTTCTCTTGAACGATCTTCTAACTCCAAGTCACTTCTCAAAGCTCCTCACCTACCAAGAACTATATAGATAGATAAAAGCATGGAGTTAGTACAATCACATGTACTAAGTACGGCTATATGCGTAAAAATCATGAAAACAACCTTTATTGGAAATATGCATCTTTTAATTTTTCAAAATATATTTTAATCATAATAACATCATAAATAAATTTAGAAACACATAAGATACTTGTAGGATGTAATTTGCTCACATAAAGTCATCCTAAGATTCACATAAATCACACAAAGAGAGACCGCCCATACACCCTCTCTAGATGTTCCTAAACGACCCTTAAGATTACCTATAATGAGTCACATACATACTTACAAAGCAATCATAAAAATCAAGGTAAGATTCTTCTACCAAAGGTGAACTCTAAGTCTCACTTGAGTGAGTTGTGAAGAGAGCGCCCATACAATCCCTTACACACACACTTAAGAAATCACATACACTCCATAAGATAGCATCATTTTGACTAAGTCACCAACACATAGATGATATGACATTCTCTTCCGAAAGGCTATCAAAAGGCCTACTTAAGTAAATCAAGAAGATAACGTCCATAGTGACCTCTTCGAGATTACCTAAATAATAAAAGTACCTAAGGCTTAGATCATGTCCACAAAATAAACCAACTTCCCTAACTAGAGTCATCCTCGAGACTTCAAAAGATAAGACATTAAGAGATTATCCCTAATGCCCTCTTCACACATTAGCTAAGGAATTCTTAAGTCACTTTAGATTAGGTACTCATTTATTTACATAATCCTTAACATAAGTCGTTAGTTTATTAAGACTCATACATAACATAAAGGATATTCAAATAATGGTCTTGGACAAGACCTAGGAACTCCACATAACATCTTCAAAGTATATTGTGCAATGTCTAGATAGCGTCCCATACCACCACCTAAACTACATAAACTCATTAAATGCCAATAGGTATTTCATATGATGAGAATATGCAACAACCAACATAGACCATGATAGCTAGATATGGAATCCGGAGTTTTATCCTACTCCGATGAGGTTTCCAATGGTAGAACTTGGACACATCCTATGTAGGCACATTGTTAAGGAATATGATGGGCTTCTTTGTATTCTAGTCTCATAGTTAACTAGAACTAATTCCCTTACCATACACACTCGGTGCTAGCCTTCGTTATCATAGAGTAATTCATACATTAGGTTCACATAAAAGGGTTCCATAACAAGTTCATAACCCAATCACATTTACCCTACCTAGGAAGGTCCACTAGGGCTACCTCTCAATGGCGACAAGAAGCTCATGATGACTTTCATAAGGATTAATATGATGTCGTTCCAGCCAACTAACCTTAAGTCCATCATTCCGTTACTTTGAACGATACGACTAACAATTCAATCAATCTTAACCTTACCCTTCAGTTAATGTTTTCACATAATAGACTCTCATATCATCATTTAAGGTGACATATTATTCATACATTCAAGACTAAGAGCTCTAACACCCTAAATGAAGACATAACATATTCATAACCATATACATATCAAGCAAGAGGTACAAGTTAACTAATAAAAGACATCACATACTTCACTTTTCACATAATACAAGTCATTCTAGAAATACCTTATAAAACCTAACATCCTCAAGTCATCCTATATATCATTATAACATCATTAATATACACCACATAGACTCATAAAGTCAATTAGGAATAACAAAGACTTAACCTAATACTATACCCATAATGACAAGTCAAAGTCTAACATGATCACTTAAGGCAACATAATAATACATTTAGGACTACATAACTTCACATGTAGATAGATAATGTCATTCTTCACATAATCAAACTACACAAATAACCACATAACTTCAAGTTGTTGCCAATAAGGTCATGCTTATAATATTGCATAAAGTAACGCCGACAAGGCCACCTCAATTGAAAGTAACACACATAGCACCGCCACCATAAGTGGACCATAACAATCACAAAAGAATCGAACTGTAATTAATATCAAATTAAAGAAATCCGGGAAGAATACCTTCATTCCCTTATTCACACTTCAATTCAATGCTAAATCGTTCAATTCAACATCACAAGGACCTTACCCAAGGCCATAAACAACAATTCAAGCAATAATCATAAAATCCAATGATATCTCTATCAATCCAATCCAGGTTTAACAATATAGGATCAATTAGATAACAATTGAATAGAATTCTAATATCATTAGAAATTCCATAAGAAACTACACAACAATTCAACAATATTAGCTTAATATCAAGTAACACACATTATAGTCAAAAACCTAGGTTCATCCAATTTCATGGGTTCATAGGTATAGATTGAAATCTTCAATACAATATCAATTAGATCATATATCAATGTTTAGAAATTATTTATGCAATAACTCATGGTAGAATCATGAAATTGGACAATTCACTTTAAAAAATTTTTAAAAGCCATACCTAAAGGATAATATTCTTCACTTGGTGAAGAATTTATACACAAAAACTCCTCACAAAGCTGCCTCTTCAAGCTGGACTTCAATGGAGGTTTTGGGATATTTTCTAAGAGTTTTGGGTTTATGATTTTGAAAATTCGAGTCTTCCATGTGATTACCCTTTATATACTTAATTAAAATACAAAAATAACCCTTAATAAATCGTCCATGACTTATTTTTGAAGTGGGGTGAATTTATCTATTCACCCCTATCATGGCAGCAACCTGTGCACGAAGGTAGTTGCATGCGATGCTTGCCCTTGACGGGCCGTCACAGCCACGACGGGGCGTCACAACCCTTCGTCGTTGGCTACAGTGGCAGGCCAATATTCCTTTACCACCCATGGTTAATTCCCCATCGATGACACCCTTTGACGGGGCATCACAGCCACGACTGGCGGTCGACTACTCCGTTGTTTAGGGTCTGCCTGGGACTGCCATGCCAATAATTTTGGGTCCTTCCTCGAGGACCCTTAGATGGTCCTTGGGGATAATTTCCCAGACTTTTCCAACCCAAATACAATAGTATATCATTTTAGCGCCTCTGATATGAATTTCATCCAAAACAAACACGTAAAACTTTATGAAACACGCCTAGACGTACAAGGTCGACTCAAGGTATATCTTTCGAACGCCTTTGACGTTTTTGGTCGTTTGACCTCCAAACTTCACGAATATTTAACCAGTGACTAAAAATGCTATATTATCTCAAATAATAACCTTAAAAAATTAGTAAACACATAGAACCACATTTTAGACATTTAGGTGACTTAGTCGTCAAATATCTTAGTCGTCCCTTGACGTTTGATTTCAACACCTCTAATACTTTATATACTGCATCTAAACCAATTATTAAACACATTTAGAACCTTATACCATTAATAACAAAATGATAGGATCTAGTTAAGCTAGGTCATCTTCGGGGTCTTATACTCGCTCTTTGGAATTGATCAAACAAGTCATCAATCCTAGGGAGAGGGTACTTATTCTATATAGTGGGTTTGTCCAATTGATGATAGTCGATACACATTATCAAAGACCCATCCTTCTTCTTCACAAACAATATTGGGTCACCCCATGGAGATATGTTTGGTTCAGTAGAATCCTTATCTAGCAAATCCTTGAGTTTAGCCTTTAGTTCTTTCAACTCAGCTGGGGCCATACCATAATGAAGGATTGAAATAGATTGTGTATCCGGAAATAAATCTATGGCTAAATCAATCTCCTGCTCCGGTGGAATTTTTAGGAAGGTCATTGTGAACGACCTTCGGAAATTCCCTTACTCTTAATAGGTGATAGAGACAACCCTTTGCAATAAACTTGCAAGTTTTTAGACACGAAATGAGATTATTCCTAGTATTTGAGTTTCCTCCGTTCCACTCAAAAATAGGTTCATTTCGAAATTTAAATTTGACTAGCCTTGTGTGACAAACAATAGAGGCAAAGCAAGCATGCAACCAATCAATTTCCAATATTATATCAATATCAAGCATATAAAGTTATATCAAGTCAACTAATGTAACTCTATTTGGAAAGGAAATAGGACAACCTTTATAGACTCTGGAAGCCACTATGGAATAACCCACCGGGGTAGAAACCGAAAAAGGATCATCTAATATATCGGTAGTATATATAATTTCATGGCTACAAGAGGGGTCAGAAATGAAAATGTAGCTCTGAGATAAAGCAAATCATATACATAAAGGAAAATAATTGTAACAACATACATGTAACCACATCTGGTGAGCTCTCTTAATCACCTCAGGATTGGAGAGCATAAAAGCGATTCTTTTTAGAATCATCCGAATTTGGGGCATTTGCTTGAGATTGAGAATTTCTCTTTATTGATCTTTCATTATAGGAAAGTCTCTCTTCATCTGACAACTCTTGCAACAACTCTATAAATTACCCGTGGCAACAAGGAATTTACCCTCAAGTTTTCTACCACATTTTTAACAAAGAGGCTTCTCAACATAACAAACACCACCCTTCCCCTCTTGGGTATTGGAAGAAGACACTTTAATCTTCTTGACCCTTGTAGAATTAGGAGGTCCTTGGTTTGAAAAACACCTTTGACCTTGGTTTGTCATGCACGTCAAATTTAGTCTTGGAAGAACTCCCATCTTTGGTTCTTAATTTGTTCAATTCCCTACAAACTTGCTTATTCTTTTTCTCCTCAATTTTTTCGGCATTAACCATGAGATAAGAGATGTACATACTAGTAATCAACATAGTCGACCTACATTCATTAACAACAAGGTCAAATATCCCCGTAACAAATGTATTCATCTTATCTCTACAATCCGCAACCATAGTAGGAGCATGCTATGATAGTTGACTAAACTTGAGACTATGCTCCTTCATGCTCATACCCCTTGACAAAGGTTAATGAATTCTTGCATTTTCTTCTCCCTTAAATCTAAGGGAAAGAACCTATCAAGGAAAGTTGTATTGAAAGTTCCCAAAGTAGTCCGACTTTCTCTAATCGGCCTCCCTTCCTTCAATTGATCATACCAAACTTGAGCTACATCTTTGAGTTGGTAGGCGGGTAGTTCCGCCTTTTCTTAAGAATAAACACCCCTACCATCAAAAACTTTCAACACTTCATCAATGAACCCTTGTAGGTTGTCATACAACTTAAAGCCATAGAAAGTAATGCAATTCATCCTTGTGAAATCCCCAATCCTTGAAGCGGTGGTGGTAGCATTGGAGTTCACATGAACCCTTACACCCCTAGAAACTTGGGTAGCCAAAACTTGAGTTAAGCTATAAATAGTTGCCCTTATCCAAACATTAGTCATAGCCCCTTCTTCAATAGTTACTTGAAGGTTCTAATGAGCTCGAGGGGGAACCACCTCATTCAAATTCTCCTCCTCAGCCCTTCAAGCATTGTTTCTCCTTATATTCATTGCCTATAAGCACAATAAAAGTATTCGAAGAGATGACTAGATAGAGTTAAGACTCTTAGGCACGATTAAGGAATAAAAAGAGAGTGAGAGTTCCTAAGCATCACATAGTCTCTCATTCATAAGTTTGGCGCATTTTAAAATTATGAATAAGAACCAAAGTACCCCCTTAGGCGTAATTGACATTGTCCTCCTCTAACAGGACTAAGACTAGCCCTTAGAATACATCATATCACATCATAGGTAAAAATGCGGAAAAATTTAAGAACATTGCGTAGTGAAGTTTATTTAGACTTATCGCATATTATATATGGAGTTTACATAGACTCAACACATACGGAGTTCACATAGAATTTTCTTTTAGCATAACAAATCAAATAAGAGTCTAAAGTCACATCTCAAATATAAACCATCTACTAGAATACAAATGTTTTGACATAGCCAATGCAAGGAAAATACAACATTAGAGGGTTACATCAAATGTATCAATGATAAAATAAAGAATGAATGTTTCTAAACAAAGCAACATCATACCTAGATTGGAACATGGGAACATCCCCGGACATGAGGATTCACCAGTGAGTTGAGAAAATATCCAAGTATTCATTGCAATCGACCAGAAACTTCTAAACGACCCGAACCGAATATGTTTGAGAAAAAGAAGACAAATATGTGTTAGTAAATATGTATTCTATGCACAAAATTAATCAATGCATAAGAAAAGGACAATTTAGTAAAAACCATGATTTCTATCTGTAACGACTTGTTTAGTCGTTTGAGTAGCAGAAATTATTTTTGGGAAAATCTGGCTGAATACGACGGACACCACGACGGACCGTCGTGGTCACGACGGACCGTCGAGGTGGTAACGTTGCAAAACACTTGGCATTATGAAATTGAGTGTTGAAACTGAGTCTCTGAACTCTCTGACGGACCTGCAGGACGGACCGTCACAGTCACGACGGACCGTCGTGAGCCCTCGTGTCAAAACACTTAGACTCTTGAGAAATTGGTGCTGGGAGCAACTCTCTGTCCGTCATGACGGAAGTGCAGGACGGACTGTCGTATGCACGACGGACCGTCACAGATTCCTTGAAGGAATTTGAGTCCTTGACGAACCTGCGTGACGTTCCGTCGCAGGCACGACGGACCGTCACAGGTTCCGTAATCCCAGACGGGGTCAGAATTCTGACTATTTTTAAAGGGGTGTTTTGGACCATTCCGGCTTTAATTTATAAAGTTAGTGGGTTAATGTTATTAGTTCAATTCCTTGGGGGTTGAAAGACTAACTTTTAGTAACTTGGTGGGTTGGTTTCATTACTTTTGAAACTTGAAATCTTGTGATTTAGGGTAAGAAGAGAGGAAGGTTGGAGGAAGAAAGAGAAAGAGAAAGAGAAGAGAAAAGAGGCGCTTCAGAGAGAAGGAGCAAGGTTTCTTGAAGATTCTTGCTTGAACACAAATCCTTGGTGAAGGTAGGCTATGGTTTATGCTATTTGTAGTAAACTCTCAATAGCAAATGATATGTATTGGGTATTCTTGTAAATCCTTCTATATGCTTAATTGTATGATTGTATGAGTATGATTATATGTTTGTGATGAAATAAGCATGATGAAGCTTGTGAACCCTAAATCTTGATGAAACCCTAAATTTTACTTGTTATGAGATTTGTGATGCCTTAAGTATAAAAGAAGGCTTGAGGAACTTTGTAGTGTTATTGTGATGCCTTAGTATAAAAGAAGGCTTGATGAACTT
>CM064969.1:49265782-49270782 GCA_032847665.1 Solanum chilense | reverse complement strand
CAACATGCTTCTAGGATAAATATGCTTCCTAGTATAAGCTTTAACCATTTCATGAGCAAGCAATATAATATCAGAAATCTTTCTTCCTGGGATAAACCCTGCCTGGCTGTCACAAATGATACTCTGAATCACACCATGTAATCTATTTTTTAACACTTTGGAGATGATCTTATATACCACAGTACAACAAGCTATTGGCATGTACTCTTTCACAGTTTTAGGATTCTGAACTTTTGGAATGAGATACACTAAAGTACAACTGAATGCTTTGTATAGTTTCCGTGTTGTGAAAAAGCTCTAAACAGCCTCAATGATATCCCATTTAATGATCTGCGAAGTATGCTTAAAAAAGAAAGCATTATATCTATCTACACCTAGTGCCATATCATTCCCTATGGATTGCAAACCATCATAAATCTCTTGTTCTGTTACTGCAGCACACAATTGTAACATTTGCTGCTTTGTCAAAGTAGGTCCTCTTTTCATCACTTGAGCACTTATGGCTGGTAGCTTACCTGCTGAAGTTCCCATAAGACTCTTATAGAACATCACAAACTCATCCTGAATCTCATGTGGATCATATAACATCTTACAATTCAAAGACACAATATTTCTTATTTGTTTCTTTTGAGTTCTCTCCTTTATAACTGAGCTGAAAAACTTATTATTTGCATCTCCTAATTGGATCCATTTTATCCTTGCCTTCTGCCTCAAAGCATTTTCTTCTATCATTGACCATTTTTCAAGTTTAATTAGTAACTCTTTTTCCTGCACAATTAGCTCATCAGTAGCTTGTTCATTTAGTTGATCTTGAACTTTTGCAATCTTCAATCTAGCCATCTCAATTTGCTTCCCAATGTATTTAAACTTCTTTCTATTCAACTGTTTTAGTACATGCTGAAGGTCCATCAACTTACACCAAACCTGCTTCATTATGCTATTGCTATAGTCTTTTTACCATATAGCTTCCACCATTTCCATATAGGCCTCATACTCAGTCCATACATTGAAAAATATAAAACTAGATTTCCCATGCTACTGAGCTTTTTGTAGTAAAATCATCATAGAACTATGATCAGATATGTTTGGATTCCCATATTCTACATTAACATGCCCCCATTTATCCTTCCATTCATCATTTCCAAATGCTCTATCAATTATACTTGATATTTTATCCCTCCCACACTGCTTGTTAGTCCAAGTATAGTAGTTACCTTTCCACTGCAATTCATTAACCCCCATATCTCTCACACATTCAACAAAATCTTTTATCTCATTATTAGTAACAGGGACTCTATCTAACCTATCTTTAGTAGAAAGAATAGCATTAAAATCTCCTGCTATGAGCCATGGTTGAGAAATACCTTTTGACATTGTATTTATTTATTGCCACAAACTTTCCTCTGTTCAATTGTATTAAATCCATACACCACAGTCAATATAAACTGATAATCTTTACTTCTTTTATTAACCTGACAATGCAGACTTTGAGCTGAGCTATTAATCATCTTGATATCATACCAGTTATCATCTCATACTAACCAACTTCTTCCATTAGGACTATCAGTATAATTATGTAACACCTTCCACCCTGGTGCTATCCCTTTAAGAATTGTTTTCACATTTTTTTCTTTAACTCTTGTTTCAATTAACCCTGCCAAAGTGACTTTATTCTTTTGTAAAAGCAGCTTAATCTCCTTCTGCTTATACCTTTTACTCATACCCCTCACATTCCAGAAAAACCACTTCATTAACAAGTTTTTTATGCTCCACCTCTAATTGTGAAACCATTTTGTTATGCATGAGACTCTCAAACCCATTCCTTGTTGATATAGCTTTCAATACAGGAAAGTTAGCCAAACTAAATTCCAGCTGTCTATCTACATTATAAGACTGCTCACCAGTATTCCTTGGTGTTTGCTGATCTATCTTCTTTCCTATCTCCTGTTCTTCCTTGCTTATTCTTTTGTGGACTAAGATTGCTCTCTTATCTTTGCTCATCTATCTTCTCTTGCTCAGTCTTTTGTGATATTGGACCTTTATACTACCATGTTTGAGTTACTTTTTTCCATGGCCTTCTTCTCTTTGGCATCTCTTCTTTTGATTCTGGTTCAACTTTACATATATGCCCTATCTTCTGGCACCTATCACAATATTGAGGCCTCCATTCTAACACTACTTCCTGCATAAATGTTTTCCCATTTGGATCCTTTACTGCTATCTTCTGGGGTATAGTTTTTGTAACATTGGCTTCAACAAGCATTCTGGCTTATGAGATTGTTGTTTTCTTGGTGGTACATTCATCAGCAAAAAGAGGAACTCCAATAGCACTTGCAATCCTACTCAGAGATCCTTCACCCCAACAATTTAAAGGCAATTTTGGAAAATTCACCCACAAAAGGATTTCTATTAGAAACTCACTTCCAAAATCAAACTCAGGACACCATTGTTTCAGGATGATTGGCGATTGTTGATAGTATATGGCCCAGAGAACAAAATCTCATTCATGTCACTAATCTTCTAAAACTTGATTAGATAGTATCCATCCTCATGAAGAAACACTTCAGGTTTATTCACACTTGACCAGTTCATCACTATGTATCTCTTCACAGTATTGTACCCAAGGCTTTCTACAATCACATATGCAATGAGAGCACATTTCCATTTCTGTCTTCTTCTTGCACCTCTTTCCCATTCAGCTGCACCATCATTTTCCCATTCACTACCTGTGGAGGAAAATAGGATAACTGCATTCCATTGCTTGCTACACTATTGTTCTTAAACATATTAACCCATGGTTCATTTGCCTCCTTCTTTTGTTCCTTTTCATTACCAGCATTTCTATCTCCATCTTCTCCATTTAGCTGCTCCTCTGAATTCCTGGTCACTGTTCCATTGCCAACAGCCTTGTTTTCATCATCAAAACTTTCCAGATCTGAGTTCTCAAGCACTTCCTCATTAGCTGTTAGTGAGTTTAAGCTCAATCTCCTTGCTACTTTAGTGCTTCTAGCTACCTCATCTTCAAAACTTGCTTCCCATTTTTGAACCTGTTCCTACTCCCTTAACTCTATTGCTTCCACACGAGTTCCTACTGAGCTACCAATGTTCATTATTGGTGTTTTCCGACCTCTTCCTCGTCCTCTACCTCTTCCCCTCGCCATTGTCACCTTCCAGCTCACGTTTAGCTAACGTGCGCTGAGAGCATTATTATTATTATTATTATTATTATTACTATAATTATTATTATTATTATTATTATTATTATTATTATTATTATTATTATTATTACTATTATTATTATTATTATTATTATTATTATTATTATTATTATTATTGTTGTTGTTGTTGTTGTTATTTTTTATTTTTTTATTTTTGGTAACTAATTTTTATTAATTACCGAGCCAAAACATTACAAAAGAATCAGCTAACACAGCATGTTTAAACCTTACTACACATCACTTTAACACCTACTCTACTAACTATAACTCAATTCTTCCTATGAATAATAACATTTTTAATACTAGTAGAAGATCTAGGAATAGTCACATAGGCTATCTTCTCAACTATTTCATCTACCAAGCAACTCTTGTCTTCAAAAATTCTCTTGTTTCTCTCATTCCACAATCCATAAACTCCTTCACCAAGTATCCTCTTAAATAGTTGTGCTCTTGTAGTCTTCCCTTTCCCATTTTGAATACTCCATTGTATAAATTGTGTCCATGTCCTTGGTCTGCTACTATGATTATCAATCCACATTATGAGTCTCTCCCAACCCTCTCCAGCATAGTGACATTGGATGAACATATGATCCACACTCTCATCTGCACTTTTGCATAAAACATAAGATTTATCAAGTACCATTCCCCATTTAGCAAGTCTATCCATTGTTGCTAGTTTCCTATTCAACAAGATCCATAGAGTAAAGATAGCTTTTGGCGTGGCTGCATTTTAAACATTAGACATCTCCATTCAGGTTTAATCTTCTCCCCTCTCAGATAATCATAAAATTTTTTGATCATTCCTTTTCCCTGCATTGGTTTAATCTGATCAACTGTTTGTTTAGCATTCATTACTTTCCTGATTATTCATCTTGCTTGATCGCTCTTCTGCCACACATTCTGTACTTTTAAGTAATATGCATGTATCCATTTGATCCATAGATTGTCTTCCTTGTTTGCTAAGTCCCAACAGAGCTTGGCTATTGCTGCTCTATTCCACACTTGCATGTTTATTAGCCCCATACCTCCTTCATTTTTTGGACTGCAAACTCTCTCCCATGCTATTAGAGCTTTTTTAGTAACATGTCCAACTCCTGACCATAGATAACTTCTACACAAACTCTCAATTAACTTGATTATCTTAGCTTGAAAGATGAATAATTGTGCCCAATAAGATTGGACACAAAAATTCAGTGTCTGCACAAGTTGAGTTCTACCTGCATAAGATAGTTTCCTAGCTGTCCATGAGTTGATTCTTGCTATTATTTTATCAATGAGAGGATAAAATGCAGTACTGACATTTTCTTGGTTGATAATGGCACTCCCAAATATTTTAAAGGAAGTTCCTCCATGTTGTATCCTAACTGTTGAACAATCTGCTGCCTCACTTCCATCTGAACACCTCCACAATATATTGAGCTTTTATTGAGATTATCTTGTAACCCTGAAGCTTGAGAAAATTGAGAGAAACACAGTTGGATAGCTTTAACAGACTCAAGATCTCCTCTAGCAAACAGTAAAAGATCATCTGCAAAACACAAGTGAGTGATATCAAGTTTAGATCACTTAGGATGATACTTGAACTTTTCATCATCCTTAAGACCCTTAAGAATCCTACTAAGATACTCCATAGCTATAGTAAACAGGAAAGGAGACATTGGATCTCCTTGTCTCAGTCCTTTAGCTGCTTCAAATCTTTGAGAAATTTGTCCATTAACCAGTATGGAGTAGTTCACTGTCTTGACACATTTCATTATCCATTGCACAAACATCTCTAGAAAT
>CM064969.1:49253282-49255782 GCA_032847665.1 Solanum chilense | reverse complement strand
TTTGGCTGTCCATGACTTGATTCTTGCCATGATCTTATCTATGAGGGGATACCATTGTATTATGCTCAGCTTCTTTGTTGAGAGGGGCACTCCCAAGTATTTGAAAGGCAGTTCCTCCATTGTATAGCCCAATTGATGCATAATCTGCTGCTTTATCTCCATTTGTACTCCTCCACAGTAAATAGAACTTTTTGTAAGATTTGCCTGCAATCCTGAGGCTTGAGAGAAGTCTGAGAAACATCTTTGCAACATCTTAATAGACTCCAGGTCACCTCTTGAGAACAATAGAAGATCATCTGCAAAAGACAGATGAGTTATGGCCAGCTTAGAGCATTTGGGATGGTATTTGAACAATTTCTCTTCTCTAAGTCCTTTGAGCAATCTACTAAGATATTCCATAGCTATGGCAAACAGGAATGGTGACATAGGATCACCTTGTCTAAGTCCTTTTGCTGCATCAAATCTCTGAGTAATTTGTCCATTCACCACAATGGTGTAATTCACTGTTTTCACACACTTCATTACCCATTGAGTAAACATGTCTGGAAATCCCAGACCTCCCATTACTTGTTCTAAAAAGGACCATTCAACTGAGTCATAAGCTTTCTGTAAATCTATCTTCAGCATACTCCTAGGTGATATATTCTTCCTAGTATAAGATTTAACCAACTCATGAGCTAGTATAATGTTATCTGCAATCTTCCTCCCTGGTATAAATCCAGCCTGACTTTCACAAATAATATCAGGCATGACATTATGCATTCTCCTTGTTATCACCTTTGAAATGATTTTATAGATCACAGTACAACATGCTATAGGTCTGTATTCTTTCACAGTTTTAGGACTTTGCACCTTTGGAAGTAAAGTCACAAGAGTACAGTTGAAAGGTTTAAATAACTCCCCTGTTGTGAAGAACTTTGTGACAGTTGTAATAACATCTTCCTTAACAATCTTCCATGCATGCTTAAAGAATAATGCATTATAACCATCTATGCCTGGTGCCTTATCACTCCCAATAGACTGTAAAGCTGCATAAATCTCTTGTTCTGTTACATCTGAGAACAGTTGTATTCTTTGTTGTCTTGATAACACTGGACCTCTTTTCATCACCTGAGCATTAATGGCTGGAAGCTTGTCAGCTGAAGACCCCATAAGACTTCTATAGAATTTGACAAACTCCTCTTGAATCTCCTAAGGCTCATACAACATCCTTCCATCCAGAGATAATATGCTCCTAATATGCTTCTTTTGATTTCTTTCCTTTATCACTGAGCTGAAATACTTATTGTTTGTATCCCCCAAAGTGATCCATCTAGCTCTTGCTTTTTGCCTTAAAGCATTTTCTTCTAATATTGACCATTTCTCCAGCTGTATTAATAATTCCTTCTCTTTAATAACTAGATCATCTTGTGCCTGATTATAAAGCTTCTCTTGAATCTCTTCCAGTTCACTTCTTGCCTTCTCAATCTTCTGGCCTATGAATTGGAACTCTTTCTTATTCAATTGCCTCAAGATTGGTTGTAGAGCCTTCAGCTTAAACCATATTCCTCTCATTACTTCATTTCCATATTCTTGCTTCCATATTGTATCCACCATTCCCATAAAGGACTCATGCTCAATCCACACATTAAAGAATTTAAATCCCACTCTGATTTGGTGATAATTCTGCTGAAGTAGCAAGTGCATAGGACTATGGTCTGACACCCCTGGGAGCCCATACTCTACTACAACATGACCCCATTTATCCATCCAACAATCATTCCCAAAAGCTCTATCTATTCTACTTGCAATTCTGGCAGCACCAACCTGTTTATTTGTCCAAGTATAGTAGTTTCCTTTCCAATGTATTTCAGTAATTCCCATATCTTTAACACAATCTTCAAAATCCTTAATTTCATTCAGAGTAACAGGAACTCCATCTACTCTATCTTGAGGAGATAAAGTAGCATTAAAGTCTCCTATGATGAGCCAGGGGTCTGCTACACTGTGAACTAACATCTTCAGTTCCATCCATAAATTTCTCCTCATTTCTGCAGTATTGTACCCATACACTACTGTGACTTTAAACTGATACCCTTTACTTCTTTCATTAACCAGACAATGAACCATTTGAGCAGTACTTTTTATCACCTTCACCTCATACCAGCTATCATCCCATATTATCCATATTCTTCCATTTACAGCCTCCTTATAGTTGTGAATAATCTTCCATCCTGGAGCAATTGCTTTTAGGATAGTATTACTATTAGCCTCTTTAACTCTAGTTTCAATTAAACCTGCTAGAGAAGTCTTATTCTGTTGTAGAAGCAGCCTAATCTCCTTCTGCTTATACCTTTTATTCATTCCCCTCACATTCCACACACTCCACTTCATTAACAAGTCTTTGGATCTCCACCTCTATCCACAGGAAGTGAAGCAAGTTTACTAGTCCTTAAACTCTCAAATCCATTTCTAACTGGTATAGCTGTAAGTATAGGGAAGTTTGTTAAGCTGAATTCCA
>CM064969.1:49235782-49243282 GCA_032847665.1 Solanum chilense | reverse complement strand
AATATTCTTCCTAGTATATAAGTCTTGACCAACTCATGAGCCAGTATAATGTTATCTGCAATCTTCCTCCCTGGTATAAATCCAGCCTGACTCTCACATATAATATCAGGCATAACATCATGCATTCTTCTTGTTATCACCTTTGAAATGATTTTATAGATCACAGTACAACAAGCAATTGGTCTATACTCTTTCACATTTTTAGGTCTTTGAACCTTTGGAATTAAAGAAACAAGAGTGCAGTTGAAAGGCTTAAACAACTTCCCTGTTGTGAAGAAGTTTTTGACAGCTGCAATAAAATCTTTCTTAACAATCTTCCAGGTATGCTTAAAGAATAATGCATTATACTACCCCTGGTGCCTTATCATTCCCAATAGACTGCAATGCTGTATAGATCTCATGTTCTCTTACATCTGTACACAATTGAATTCTTTGCTTCCTTGATAACACAGGGCCTCTCTTCATCACCTGAGCATTTATAGCTGGAAGTTTACCTGTTGAAGACCCCATAAGACTTTTATAGAACATAACAAACTCCTCTTGAATCTCTTGGGGTTCATATAACATTTCTAATATGCTTCTTTTGATTTCTTTCCTTTATCACTGAACTGAAGTACTTATTGTTTGCATCTCCCAATGTAATCCATCTTGCTCTTGCTTTTTGCCTTAAAGCATTTTCTTCTATCATTGACCACTTCTCCAGCTTTATTAGTAACTCCTTTTCTTTAATAACTAGTTCATCTTGTGCTTGGTTATAAAGCTTCTCTTGAAGATCTTCAAGTTCACTTCTTGTCTTCTCAATCTTTTGGCCTATGTATTGAAACTCTTTCTTATTCAATTGCTTCAAGACTGGATGGAGTGCCTTCAACTTATACCATATTCATTTCATTACTTCACTTCCATATTCCTGCTTCCAGATTGTATCCACCAGTTCCATAAAGGATTCATGTTCAATCCAAACATTAAAGAACTTAAAGCTCACTCTGATCTGATGATAACTCTGATGAAGTAGCAAGTGCATAGGGCTATGATCAGACACACCTGGATTCCCATATTCTATAATAGCATGACCCCATTTATCCATCCAACAATCATTCCCAAAGGCTCTATCAATTCTACTAGCAATTCTGGCATTACCAACCTGTTTATTTGTCCAAGTATAATAATTACCTTTCCATTGTACTTCAGTGATTCCCATATCCTTAACACATTCTTCAAAATCCTTGATCTCATTCAAAGTAACAGGAGCTCTAGCTAATCTATCTTGAGGGGATAAAATAGCATTAAAGTCTCCTATTATGAGCCAAGGATCAGAAACACTGTGAACTACCATCTTCAATTCATTCCATAAGCTTTTCCTCATTTCTAAGGTATTGAATCCATAAACCACTGTGATATTAAATTGATAACCTTTGCTTCTTTCATTTATCTGACAATGAATCATTTGAGCTGAACTTTTTATTAACTTGATATCATTCCAGCTTTCATCCCATACTATCCATATTCTACCATTTGCAGCCTCCTTATAGTTGTGTATGATCTTCCATCCTGGAGCTATTGCTTTTAAAGTAGCTTTGCTATTAATCTCTTTAACTCTTGTTTCAATTAACCCTGCTAAAGAAGTCTTATTCTGTTGTAGAAGTAGCCTAATCTCCTTCTGCTTATACCTTTTATTCATACCCCTCACATTCCAAACACTCCACTTCATTAGCAAGTCTTTAAATCTCCACCTCTATCAACAGGTAGTGAAGCAAGTTTACTGTTCCTTAAACACTCAAATCCATTTCTAACTGGTATAGCTGAAAGCATAGGAAAATTTGATAGACTAAACTCCAGATGCTCTCTTCCAGTATGAGGCCTCAGATTGAGCTCAGGTGTTTGCTTGATTTCCTGCTCCTCTTCTTTCTCTATCTCTTGTTTCTCCTTCTGTGCATTAGTTTCACTTATTACTGGCCTTTCCACATAGTCATCTTTCTTCTCCTGCTGTTGAATAGGCCCTTTATACTTCCAAGTCTGTGTGACTTTCCTCCAAGGCTTTCTCTTCTTTGGTATCTCCTCCAGTGTTACAGCTTGACATTGATGTCCAATCTTTTGGCATTTGTCACAATACTGAGGTTTCCACTCCAGCACAACTTCCTGTGAAAGGTTCTTCCATTTGGATCCATAACTGTAATCTGTTGTGGAATAGTCTTAGTAACATTAACTTCTATAAGCATTCTAGCATAGGAAATTCTTGTTTGCTTTGTAATACATTCATCAGCAAATAAAGGAACACCAATAGCACTTGCAATTCTACTCATTGATCCTACTCCCCAACAATTAAGAGGTAGCTTTGGAAAATTAACCCACAGTGGTATTTGAGCTAAAAATTCCTTCCCAAAATCAAAATCTGGGCACCATTGTTTCAGAATGATAGGTCTATTGCTTATAGTATATGGCCCAGAAAATAGAATCTCATTCATATCCTCTTAAATCTGAAACTTAATTATATAATACCCTTCCTCATGTAAAAATACAGTTGGTTTATCTGCATTAGACCAGTTCACCATTATGTATCTGGTCATGACATTATATCCAGGGCATTCACCAACTACATAAGCTATGAGTGCACACTTCCATTTATCTTCTTCATCCTGAACTTCTTTCCCTTCCAGCTGAACCATTGCTTCTCCATTAACTATTTGTGGTGGGAAATATGGCAGTTGCATACCATTGTAAGCTGCACGGTTGTTCTTAAACATATTAACCCAGGGTTCTTTGTAATCCTTGCTCAAATCTTCATCCCTTACTCCATTACTCTCATCTGGAGAGTTCCCATCCATCTTCTTAGTTACTGTTCCATTGCCTTCCATCTTTTCCCCATCTTCTATTTGTACTAGATCCAAGTTCTCACAAGCTTCCTCTTCTTCCAATACAGAATTTAAGCTCAATCTCCTAGCTGTTTTGGAACTCACAAAGACTCCTTCATCGTACTTCTGTTCTTCATTTTGAGCTTGTTGCTGTTTGTTTACCTCTAATGCTTTGTAACGACCTGTTTAGTCGTTTTGAGCAGTAGAGTTTATTTCTGGTAATAACTGTCTGGGACGACGGATCCCACGACGGACCGTCATGGGCACGACGGACCGTCGAGGGGGTCTCTTTCCAAAACACTAAGATTCTGAAAATTTGGTACTGAGATCGACTCTCTGAACTTCACGACGGAATGGCATGACGGACCGTCGTTGGCACGACGGACCGTCACAAATCTTTCCACAGAATTAACTCTCTGAACTTTCTGACGGACCTGCAGGACGGACCGTCACAGTCATGACGGACCTTCACAGGCTGCGTAGCCCTGACTGGGTCGGATTTCTGTTAAGAGTTTTTAAGGGGCGTTTTGGACTATTTATGCTTATAATTATAAAGTTAGTGGGTTAATGTTAATAATTCAATTACTTGGGGGTTAAAGGAGATAACCTTGAAATAAACAGTGGGTTATTTTTATCATCTTTTATACTTAATTATATGACAATTAGGGTAAAAGAAAAAGGGTTTGAATAAGAAAAATAGAAAGAACAGAGAGAAAGGGGGAAAGAACGAGCGAGAGAAGAGAGAACGAAGAGGAAAGCAAAGACTTTGAGGAGTAGCTTGCTTGATCACGAATTCTTCGGTGGAGGTAGGTTATGGTTTATGCTATCTTATAGTTAACTCTTAATAGCGAATGAGATGTATTGGGTAGTATTGTAAAGTCTTCTATATGCTTAATTGTGTGCTTGCATGATGTGATTATGTAATTGTAATGGATTGGAAAGATGAGGCTGTGAATCTTAAATCTTAAATCCACTTTGTTAATGATGATGCCTTGGTATAAAAAAAGGCTTGATGAACTAAAATAATGATACTAGCGGATCGGGTGTCACGAACTGACACGTAGAATTAGGGGATCGGAGTGTCACGTTCCGACACCAGGATAGTATGGGATCGGAGTGTCTCGTTCTGACACCAGGATAGTAGGGGATCGGAGTGTTACGTTCCGACACCAGGATAATAGGGGATCGGAGTGTCACGTTCCGACACCAGGATAATAAAAGAGAATGAATCTTGAATTATGTTAATATACTCAATTTAAAGAACCTATTCCCCAAATGAGTATGGTGTGGAGGCTTGAGTCCTCATAGATGTGCTTGGGTTGTGGCCAATGGTGATGGTACTTGTTGTTGTCACCTGTTAAGTATTGTGGTCGATTTTATGTTATTGTTCAATATATATTGCTTTCTATTCTGAGTTGGCCGATGATACCTACTGACCCCTACTTGTAAATTCTTTTTCTTTGTTATTGTGGAGTGCAGCAAACGTGCCATCGACTTCGACTCGTGCGCAACTCTAGCAAGTCTTCATCACACCAGATTTCAGGGCGAGCTATTGCTTCTAGCTTGGACTGGATCTTCTTCTTCACGTCTTGATGCCTTGAAGTTCTGGCATGGACTAGCTGTTTATTTATTTTAGCTTCTTAGATACTCTTAGATTTAGTAATTTGAGGATAGATGTTCTTGTGGTGATGACTTTCCAGATTTTGGGGATAATAGTTAATAAACTTTAGAAGCTTGTTTATTGGTTATATTTATAAAGATTTTGAGTCTTCCGCATTATATTCTGTTTATTATGGTTGAAATGTTGGGGTTTAGATTGGTTGGTTCGCTCACATAGTAGGATAAGTGTGGGTGCCACTCGCGGCTCGTTTTGGGTCGTGACAGACTTGGTATCAGAGCATTAGGTTCGTTGGTCTCATCACACAAGAACGAGTCTAGTAGAGTCTTCAGGAACGGTAGGGGGACGCCTTTACTTTTCTTTGAGAGGCTATAGGACTTTAGGAAAATTCCATTCTTTCTTTCTTTCGTGCTATTACTTGGATCTAGTTGGTATCTAGGTGATACAAATTGGTATCTGACATCCTCACTCTATTTCGCAGATGGTTAGCACTAGAGCAACAACTGCGCCAACACCAACACCGGCAAGACAGGATGCGTCTGAGCCAGCCGCTGGGGCTGTAGCTCGAAGAGGAACAGTGGCAAGAGGCCATGGTAGAGGTCGCGGGACGACGTCCTCTAGAGGTAGAAAACAAACACCTGGTCCAGCTAGTACTAGGGCGATGACTCCTCCACCGACTGATGAGGTAGTAAGAGAGGGTGAGAAAGGGGCAAATGAGCAAGTGCGGAATGAGGAATTACCACCCCAACCTACCCCAGAGATGATTAACCAGGTTCTTGCTTATCTTAGCGGGTTATCTGATCAAGGCCAGACACCTCCAGTGTTTTCTGCACCAGCACCTCAGGTTCCAGGAGTACAACATGCAGCTGTTGTGGCTCCCCGCATGGATGCCTCATTGGAAATAGGCACGTTCCCTCGATTGACTACAGGACCTATAATGACGAGTGATCAACATGAGCTTTTCACTAAATTTCTGAAGTTGAAACCTCCAGTCTTCAAGGGTGCTGAATCTGAGGATGCCTATGATTTTCTGGTAGATTGTCATGAGTTGCTACATAAGATGGGCATAGTAGAACGATTTGGTGTTGAGTTTGTGACCTATCAGTTTCAAGGGAACGCCAAAATGTGGTGGCGGTCATATGTTGAGTGTCAACAAGCACAGGCACCACCTATGACTTGGGCGTCATTCTCTAGCTTATTTATTGAAAAGTATATACCCCTGACTTTGAGGGATAGGAGGAGAGATGAGTTCCTAAGCCTAGAGCAAGGCAGGATGTCGGTTACTACTTATGAGGCTAAGTTTCATGAGCTATCCAGGTATGCCACCCAACTTTGATTCAGTCCACAAGAGCGGATTCGCCGTTTCGTGAAAGGGCTGAGGTCAGATTTGCAGATTTCAGCCTTACAGGTAGCTGCTGTAGCAAAATCCTTTCAGGAGGTGGTAGATTTTGTGATAGAAGTAGCGGGGGTGAATCCAGACGACTTCACCATGGCATCGACATCTAAGAAGTTTCGTAAGGGAGGTGAGTTTAATGGTTCTTATTCCAGAGGGCAGGGTTCGGGAGGTTACCCAGCCCGACCTATTCAGTCTTCACTGCAGGCTGTAGCTGGGGGTCCATCGCAGACCAGTCAACATTCCTCTGAGTTTGGAGGTTACCCCAGACTTCGTCATTCTCACAGAGACCTATGCTTGAATCCATAGAGTGTTATGGATGTGGGGAGACTGGACACATTAGGAGGTATTGTCCAAAACAGAGTCACAGACCCCCTAATAGTTAGAGGTAGAGGTGGTCATGGAAGAGGCCGTCATTCTGGAGGACGTGGTGGTCGAGGTAATGGTGGTCACCAAAACGGCCGGGGTGACGGGCAAACTGGAGCTACTATAGCACAACATGGTAGGGGCAACGGGCAGACAGGTGACAGGGCCCATTGTTATGCTTTCCCTGGGAGGTCTGAAGCGGAGACATCTGATGTTGTTATCACAGGTAATCTTTTGGTTTGTGATTGCATGGCTTCTGTATTAT
The DNA here is from genome assembly GCA_032847665.1 of Solanum chilense. Classification (NCBI taxonomy): domain Eukaryota; kingdom Viridiplantae; phylum Streptophyta; class Magnoliopsida; order Solanales; family Solanaceae; genus Solanum; species Solanum chilense. Next base: position 49,236,791 of record CM064969.1, on the reverse strand, counting down.
TTGATCCTGGCTCCACATTTTCATATGTATCTTCCTCATTTGCTACTGGTCTTAAATTACATTGTGAATTGCTTGACATTCCTATTCGTGTTTCTACTCCGGTGGGTGAGTCTGTGATAGTTGAAAAGGTGTATAGGTCTTGTCTTGTAACTTTTGTGGGGAGCACTACTCATGTAGACTTGGTTATCGTAGAAATGGTTCGTTTCGATGTAACTCTGGCTAATGACTTTATGAGGCTGGAAGTACTAGAGAAGGGAGGATTTTGGCCTGTGTGGAGGCAAGATCTTCCTTTCTTGACAAGATTAAGGGAAAGAAGTTTACTGATGAGAAACTGATTCGGATCCGAGATAAGGTGTTGCGAGGAGAGGCTAAAGAAGCAAAAATCGATGAGGAAGTTGTTTTGAGGATTAATGGAAGGGTATGTGTGCCTCGTGTTGATGATTTGATCCACACTATTCTTACAGAGGCTCATAGTTCAGGATATTCTATACATCCTGGTGCAACCAAGATGTATCGTGACCTAAAGCAACATTTTTGGTGGAGTAGGATTAAGCGTGACATTGTTGATTTTGTCGCACAATGCCCGAATTGTCAGCAGGTAAAGTATGAACACCAGAGGCCCGGAGGAACACTTCAGAGAATGCCCATTCCTGAATGGAAGTGGGAGAGAATTGAAATGGACTTCGTGGTTGGTATTCCAAAGACATTGGGTAAGTTTGATTCTATTTGGGTAATTATGGACAGATTAACTAAGTCTGCTCACTTCATTCCAGTCAAGGTGACTTACAATGCAGAGAAGTTAGCCAAACTCTATATCTCAGAAATTGTTCGATTGCATGGAGTTCCACTTTCTATCATATCAGATAGAGGTACGCAGTTTACTTCTAAGTTTTGGAGAACATTGCATGCTGAATTAGGTACTAGGTTGGACCTTAGTACTGCATTTCACCCTCAGACCGATGGTCAGTCTGAGCGAACGATTCAGGTGTTGGAAGATATGCTTCGTGCA
>CM064969.1:49228282-49230782 GCA_032847665.1 Solanum chilense | reverse complement strand
AGGAATGATAAATAGTTGAGCCCAGTAAGACTGTACTCCAAACAGGACAGTCTTAATCAGTTGAGTTCTTCCAGCATAGGACAGTTTTTTTGTTGTCCATGACTTGATTTTTGCCATGATCTTGTCTATGAGGGGATACCATTGTATTATAGTCATCTTCTTTGTCGAGAGAGGCACCCCCAAATATTTGAAAGGTAGTTCCTCCATTGTGTAACCAAGGTGGTGTATAATTTGCTGCTTTACCTCCATTTGAACTCCACCACAGTATATAGAACTTTTTGTGAGATTTGCCTGCAATCTTGAGGCTTGAGAGAACTTTGAAAAGCATCTTTGCAGCATCTTGATGGACTCCAAATATCCTCTTGAAAATAGAAGAAGATCATCTGCAAAACATAAATGAGTAATGGCCAACTTGGAGCATTTAGGATTATATTTGAAAGCTTTCTCTTCTTTAAGTCCTTTGAGCAGTCTACTTAGGTATTCCATTGCTATAGCAAACAAAAATGGTGACATAGGATCTCCTAGTCTTAGGCCTTTTGCTGCATCAAACCTTTGAGTAGTTTGTCCATTAACAACAATAGTATAATTCAGTGTTTTCACACAGTGCATCACCCACTGAATAAACATCTCTGGGAATCCCAATCCTCCCATTACATGTTCTAAAAAGGACCACTCAACTGAATCATAGGCTTTCTGTAGATCTATCATAAACATAATTCTAGGATAAATATTCTTCATAGTATAAGTCTTGACCAACTCATGAGCCAGTATAATATTATCTACAATCTTCCTCCCTGGTATAAATCCAGCCTGGCTCTCACATATAATATCAGGCATCACATCATGCATTCTTCTTGTTATCACCTTTGAAATGATTTTATAGATCACTGTACAACAAGCAATTGGTCTATACTCTTTCACATTTTTAGGACTTTGAACCTTTGGGATTAAAGACACAAGAGTACAGTTGAAAGGCTTAAACATCTTCCCTGTTGTGAAGAAGTTTTTGTTTGCTACAATAACATCTTTCTTAACAATCTTCGAGGTATGTTTAAAGAATAATGCATTATAACCATCTACCCCTGGTGCCTTATCATTCCAAATAGATTGCAATGTTGTATAGATCTCATGGTCTGTTACATCTGTACACAATTGAATTCTTTGTTGCCTTGATAACACAGGGCCTCTCTTCATCACCTGGGCATTTATAGCTGGAAGCTTACCTGCTGAAGACCCCATAAGACTTTTATAAAACTTAACAAACTCTTCTTGAATCTCTTGGGGTTCATATAAAATCTTTCCATCTAGTGATAGTATACTTCTAATATGCTTCTTTTGATTTCTTTCCTTTATCACTGAACTGAAGTACTTGTTGTTTGCATCTCCCAATGTGATCCATCTAGCTCTTGCTTTTTGCCTTAAAGCATTTTCTTCTAACATTGACCACTTCTCCAGCTTTATTAGTAACTCATTTTCTTTAATAACTAGCTCATCTTGTGCTTGGTTATAAAGTTTCTCTTGAAGATCTTCAAGTTCCCTTCTTGTCTTCTCAATCTTTTGGCCTATGTATTGAAATTCTCTCTTATTCAATTGCCTCAAGACTGGATGGAGTGCCTTCAACTTATACCATATTCCTTTCATTACTTCACTTCCATATTCCTGCTTCCAGATTCTATCCACCATTTCCATAAAGATTTCATGTTCAATCCAAACATTAAAGAACTTAAAACTCACTCTAATCTGATGATAACTCTGATGAAGTAGCAAATGCATAGGGCTATGATCTGACACCCCTGGGTTCCCATATTCTATAATAGCATGACCCCATTTGTCCATGGCATTACCAACTTGTTTATTTGTCCAAGTATAATAATTACCTTTCCATTGTACTTCAGTAATTCCCATATCCTTAACACATTCTTCAAAATCCTTGATCTCATTCAAAGTAACAGGAGCTCCAGCTAATCTATCTTGAGGAAATAAAATAGAATTAAAGTCTCCTATTATGAGCCAAGGCTCAGAAACACTGTGAGCTACCATCTTCAATTCACTCCATAAACTTTTCCTCATTTCTAAAGTATTGAATCCATAAACCAATGTGATATGAAAATGATAACCTATGCTTCTTTCATTTATCTAACAATGAACCATTTCAGCTAAACTTTTTATTAACTTGATATCATACCAACCATCATCCCATACTATCCATATTCTACCATTTGCAGCCTCCTTATAGTTGTGTATGATCTTCCATCCTGGAGCTATTGCTTTTAAAGTAGCTTTGCTATTAGTCTCTTTAACTCTTGTTTCAATGAACCCTTCTAAAGAAGTCTTATTCTGTTGTAGAAGCAGCCTAATCTCCTTCTGCTTATACCTTTTATTCATACCCCTCACATTCCAAACACTCCACTTCATTAACAAGTCATCAAGTCTCCACCTCTATCAACAGGTAGTGAAGCTAGTTTACTATTCCTTAAGCTCTCAAATCCATTTATAACTG
>CM064969.1:49098494-49223182 GCA_032847665.1 Solanum chilense | reverse complement strand
TTGGGGTACTGATTTGTTGAGGGATTCCTTGGAAAAGGTGAAAGCTATTCAAGAAAAGCTTTTAGCGGCTCAAAGTAGACAAAAGGAATATGCAGATCGAAAGGTTAGAGACTTGGAGTTCATGGAAGGTGAACAAGTCTTGCTGAAGGTTTCACCCATGAAAGGGGTGATGCGGTTTGGAAAAAGGGGTAAGTTAAGTGCAAGGTATATTGGACCATTTGAAGTGCTTAAGCGAATAGGGGAGGTGGCTTATGAATTAGCTTGCCTCCAGGGCTGTCCGGAGTACATCCGGTATTTCATGTGTCCATGTTGAAAAGATACCATGGGGATGGAAACTACATCATCCGTTGGGATTCAGTTTTGCTTGATGAGAACTTGACTTATGAGGAGGAACCAATTGCCATTCTAGATAGAGAGGTTCGCAAGCTGAGGTCGAGAGAGATTGCATCCATCAAAGTTCAATGGAAGAATCGACCGGTTGAAGAGGCTACTTGGGAGAAGGAGGCAGATATGCAAGAAAAATACCCACATCTGTTTACAGATTCAGGTACTCCTTTTCGCCATTGTTTTTCTACTACTACTACTACTACTACTACTACTACTACTACTACTACTACTACTACTACTACTACTACTACTACTACTACTACTACTACTACTACTACTACTGTTGAGCATGATTCATAAGCCTAGAGATGTTCATGTTTTCCAGTAACATTTCATTTCAGCACTCTATCTTCACTGAGTTTGAAACTTTATAAAGAAACTTATTCATCTGAAACCTGCTATTAGCAACCATGTGAGGAGCATACCTAGAAAGTTGGGTAAGCTTGAACACATATTGTCATGCTACCTTTCCTTACATTCATAAATTCTTGAGCTTTTTCCTCCCTTAGCTCTCTTGGGAAGAACCTGTACATATTGTTCTCACTAAAGCAATCCCAAGTGATAAGAGTTATGTCTGACCCTTGTTCTCTTTAACTAAGTATACCATATATGTGCCACATCCTTAAGTTTCTAAAATTCTAACTCAACTCGGTCATTCCCAGTTAAGTGCATCACTTCAAAGATCTTCTTGATATCATCTATGAAATTTTGGGGATCCTCACCAATGAGCGATCCTAAGAAGTCAGGAAGATTCATACTAACAACATTATGCGCTCTAACTACAAATGACCCAACATTATCATTTGCTGGAACTGGAATAAATTGATTTTTCTTGTTGGCAACACTTTGAGCCAATATCTGAATGGCATTCCGAAGCTCTGCATTCGAGACTTCTTGGTCTGGGACTGGCGGAGATGCGTTTGCATTCCTGGCATTAGCTTTACGAGAAGGCATGATCTGAAAGCGCATAATGAAGTATTAGCATGAGGAACTTTATCATACCTTACTCATGATAAGAGAGACAAAGAAATTGAAGTTTTACTAAAATACTTCGTAGCCTCCCTCTCAATAGATGTGGTGCACTTTATAAGTATGAAAAAGGACTATACTTAGTGTGACTTTTTAGACATTATAGGAATATTAAACCTAAGGCTCTAATACCAAGTTTGTCATGCCGCGAGCTACCCCTGAGATGCAGACACGGCACCTAGGATCACAAATGACCCCAAGGTAAATATGTTGGCATATTCATAAGCATACTAGAGATAATGAATTGGTGCGGAATCTTAAAACATGATGTAAATTTTATATTATGGGAAATACCCATATACTAAACTGAATAAATAAAATCTAAGATTTTTAATGCAATAGAGATATCAAATGCAAATACTAATCTGAAACTAGACTATGTCTGAAATAAGCCTCTAAATTAACTAGAACTGTTGGGATATGCCCCAACTGAGTGTAACAAAAACAAAAACTAAAATATTAAAAAAAATTAATGATATTATGACTATTTTCCTATAAGAATGAGGATTCACTGTTGATGTTAAACAAGCAATAAATCAAGATTATAATATGAACATAATATAGATACTGAATCTGATGCTAATTAAAAGCAACGTTAATATGATAACATGTTCAGACTTAATAATGACCGTACCAAAAATGTGGTAAATGCAATACAGATTGACTAAACTGTGAGAGCTACAAATAACTGACAAAAATCATATGAACTAAATATGGATTCCTATGTATACATCCTATGGAGATTACATAATATGCCCGACCAAATGTATAGAGGTATGTAGGTGTGATCACTAAACTGATGCCCATAGATGGGACTAAAAACCTATGTGGATCATATTTTTTAGACTATATGGGTGACTAGCCCTAGTCTAACTTGGTATTATGCTACTCCCAATAGATTAAATGATTAACACATTAAAACTGAATTTCTATAATATATTGTATATGTAAAAGATGACATGCAAACTGAGAATACAATATTATTATACTATAACGATATATTCAAAAACTGAGGCATGTATATCTGAAATGACTAAAATATCTGGCCTAGCAAGTGTAATTCAAGAACAAAAGAACCACATAACTAAGGATCTGAAATTTATGAAAGAAACCAAGTAATAACATGATAATTTAATTTGGAACATTTAAATAACTTATTCATGAAAATCTACGGAAGTTCTACAAACCCTTGGTCTAGTTAATAGTAGAAAATCAAGAATCTGACTAAATTCTAGGGACCTAATAAGAGAAAGGAACCTACTAGTGAAATACAACATACCCGGTGATGAATTTCATGGAGAAATATTTTGATTTTGGGGATGAAACTAATGAAAACTTGTCCCGTTCTTGAACTAGGGTTGCTCAACCTTTTTATCTTTATCACGCTCTAATTTCTATGTTTTTTAAAGAAAGATCTTTCTTAGGTAAGTTCTAGTTATGTTTCTAGACTAAAACTAACTAAAACCACATAATTTATGATTAAAACGATGTAGTTTAGGGGTCCAACAAAAAAGAAAATGACTGAAGAAACCCAGACATAAACTACAGGAAGGACCGACCACGACCACTTTCACCAACCGTGAAAGAGACCATGGACCATGAAGTTGGTCATGTTATGTAGTCTAGTGCCTACTGGTTCTAGGGTTCTTCTTCACGAGCCCTATCATGACCCGTGTGAGGGACCACAGACCGTGAAGGTCCTCGTGGTCCTCACTTGGGCTGAGGTCTGGAGGCTCAGGTCTGAGAACCTACTGATAGCCTTCACAGACTAAACTATGACCCGTCATCAAGACCATGGACGTGAAAGACCCCGTGGTCTTGACTTAGGTTAGGGGATCTGAGGCTCACTAAAGGGAGGACTACTACCTATTCAACACAGGCGTCCCCATGAACCATCATTAATAAAATGGCATGTGAAGGGTCCTGTGGTTTGGTGATAGGGATTGGGTGATCTCAACTCACCAATACTGGCAGGTTAAGGGGCTGCGGTCCATGTCAAGGTCCGTGAATCCTATCATGGTTCATTCCTTCTATAATTTTTCTAGGTCTAGTTTTTGAGGTGTCAGAGGTTGTAGATGTTGATCAAACTAAAGCTACATCTGTAGATACAAAATAGAATATGCTTTGTTTGGGTGAGAATTTTTTTGATGAAGACGAGGAAGATATGTTGGACATATGTTTTGATAGAGTGTCTAGCTAAGGAATTATATCACTAAGGCAACAAAGATGTGGAAACAACAAAATAAAAAAGAAGACACATGGTTGAGACGGAAAAATGACTAAAGAGTCCAAGGCACCTACCAATGCGACATGCAAAGCAGAACCATTGATAGAATCAATAGGTTCAAAAAGTTCCAATTAATCCATAAAGAGAATATGAATTATAAAGTGTTGTTGGATAGGTTTGAAGAAGACAAGAGAAAAATACTTCAAGTTACTTTTGATGGGCAATCAATCTTTTTTAATTCATGCGTTTGTAATGAAAAGTTTGAGGCTAATAACTCAAATTTATTCTTCATTGACATATTTTTACATTATTTTAGCTTCCTCATTTGTAATATCATCATGGAGTGTATTATAAATTTTGTGGTGTTCAGAAAATACTTAGTTCTATCTAGATCTTAATTTTATTCGTGCTTGTTAGGTAGTAGATGTTAGGAACTTCATCATTATTAGTAAGGTAAGACCTATCCCCCTTGCTTGCTCTTATCGCTACTGATACTTTTTTATGTTTAATAAAAGTCCACTAGGCAGTGTCTAGTGATAAATTTGCGGAAAATAATTACTCGTACTGGAGGAGCAGTCTTTTGGGATCTTCCAAATACACGTGTATCGCTCTCTCTATAATAAAATATGAGTTTATCTCTCAAGATAAAGCTGGTGAATAGGTTGAATGGCTCCGAAAAAAGTACCAGGAATAACATAGATATAGGAAAGGGGCATGAAAAAGAGAAGATTTAGCATACTTGAGGATGAATAAATGGGAACCGAAATGCAACAAACAAGTCCAATTTCTGAACACATGCCTTCAGAAATTTCTCAAGTTTTGCTTAAGAAGATTTCCAGTTATAAGAACAAAGAAAAGAAGAAGAAGACTTCTACTATATCAAAATCCATTCAGGCAATGAAATGTAGATTGTGGAATAAGAACAGTACTAAAGCAAAGTAGGGAGGGAAAGGAAATATACAAAAGTATTAAACATTAAAAAAAGGCACTGGTAGAATTCCAGAAATGCATCACATCTTCGACACTGAAGGCTGTACACAACACCACAAGAATTCAAGAATACAACAATAGCAATAGGGAGATGCAAACCAGTTCACAAAGAAGCACAAATCTAGTGGAAGATCTGTCTGACTCAGGATTGCATGTTACCTCTATCTGGGACTAATAATTTCAAAGATTTAGGACCTATGAGAATAGGTAAAATTCAACGCCTTGAACAAAATCACATCAATGATATGGATATGGACAACATAGTCGAAGAATCACTTGAGGAATTAGGACTAGATCAAGGAACATTAAATATTTTAAGTTCTTGAATTTTTTGACAGAACAAGAAGGTTTTGTAATTGTGGTCAAGGAAGTTTGGGAAAATGATATCATGGGAAACCCAATGTGGACATTACAAAATACACTTAAAAACTTTTCTAAAACTCTTAGCAAATGGTCCAAAGAATGCATTGGAGACACTGTTGATGTTATCAAACATAAGGAGGGACATAACAAGTTAATGGAGAAGAAATATATAAAATGAATAACCCTGATCACAATAGAATCCTTTTTCATAAATCTCAGGCTGATTACATTAAATGGCTGAAGCTTCACAATTTCATTCTGAGGGAAAAAGCAAGAGTCAAGTGGGCAGACAAAGGTGAAACTAACTCCAAATATTTCTATAGTTCCATCAAAGGATGAAGAAGACATGCTCAAATCCTTAGGAATATGGACTCTACTGGCAGACTGTTAGACAATACTTATCAAATATCCCAATCAGCAATAACTTGTAACTCCGGTACAGATGATATTATTGTTAATATTGCAATGTAAAAGTTGACGAATACAGCTAGAAGCGGCGGATAATGTTATGGCGATGACATCTGAAACGACAAATGCACGGAATGTTGTTCTCCTTAGTAGAATTTCCATCCCTTTGTTAGGTCTATTAGTATCACTTCAGTACCTCCTTGCAATGTTAAGGCAAGTAGCTCTCATTATTGGAGTTGCCACAACTATATGCATTTGAGCTACATTCATAATGTTTTTTACTATTCTTTTGTCTCGCATAGCTCTGTCGTCATGAGTACCCATCAATTCCGCCCATCCAGATACCACCACCATCATCCTTTTATCGTGGGTAGGACTGCAATTAACAACTTTTTGGTGATGATTGTGCAATCAACATGGAAGAGGTTATCCATATTTAGGCTATTATGTATCCAAATTTATTATTGTCCTTTGTTTTCTATGAAAGAAACATTATATAACCATTGTTTTAATGGTGAAGTCTCTGTTTATTCTTCTTTTTGGAATATATAAAAGTAAGTATACAAGGCAAACTATAAGACTCAAGTGTGGAGAGAAGTGAGAGGTTGGTGCTGTAAGAAAAAATAGTCTGTGAGGAAAAATAAAGAGAATGAACAATGTTATCACAAAACATTTAAATTAAAGTGAGTAAGAATATTTGTTTTGCGTATTGTACTCATCACTATTTCTCATTATACCTGTCAAGAGCAATTCAATACCGTAAAATTGAATATTGAAGGAAGGTACTTATTTATTTAATTCTATTTCCTACGTTCTTCACCGCCTTGTACAATGTTGATCCATTGTTTATTTTTCTGATTACCAAATTCACTCAAATTATGGACTTGTAGGCCTTTGGATGGAACATTATAATCTATCATATAAAGCTTGTAAGGTAACATGAAAAATTGAATAATAAACTCCTATAATAGAGTAAATTGAATTGATAATGTGTACTTGAATCATGATAAGTTTTTTTTGGATGAAGAAAAATATTAATTTATATATACACTTGTGAATTAAATTCTTATAGTAGCATGTTAGTTAACTACTTCTTCAAGTCACCAATCAATATTTTTGCTTTTGCTTTTGTGTTTCCTTTATTAAGCTACTTATTCTTTTTCTTTTTTATCTGTCATGGGTACATCAATCTTTCTAGGGTATATACTATTAATCAAGAGTTTAGACATAGTATTCTTAAAATTTTTGAGATTAAGTATCTAAGTGAGAGATTGTTCGGGTATATACTATTAACCATGCATTTTTATATAGTACATTATAACTATTGTGATGGATAAAGTCTAATTGGGAGATTGTTGGCATATATACTATTAACTATATTTTAAGATATAATATTTATTATAGCATATTTATTTTCCCAGTTTTAATAGATCATATATTCATTTATGTTGTCGATTTACTTATATAGTAGATCATTTAGTGTGTAAAGTTTTAGCTTATACATAGAGGATTAAATCATCGGTTCTTATAAGCATAAATTTTTTTGTTCACAATCTAGGATGAAAATTGATAGAAACTTTACTGCAACAAAGATGAAAAGAAAAGACTCGCAAGTTTGGAAATTTTCTCTTTTTATTTATTGCTTTTGAATACACAGTTACAAGAGTTCTTAAATAGAAAACTTAGTAAATAAAAACACGTTGTGAATCTCAAAACTGAATTCACTTCTCCAATAGCCTAAAGACTAGGAAATAACTCAATGACTCATAAACAAAAGCAAAATAATAACTACTAACCCACATCTGATCACGTTCCTAATAGAAATTAGACATGTCGTCGGTAGATGGTAGCACAAGATTATATGTAACTTATCTTGATTATGGAAACGATCTAGTTACAACTTCTTGTGCTAGTGTATTTGTATGTATTAAACGGGACCTAGTAGAGATAGTTGTTTTAAACTGACTAACCAAAACATATTATTTAAACTATTAAATGTACTTATATTCTTAATCATGGTATAACTATTACGATCTATATGTATTAATTATCGTTTTGGTTGGTAAGATTCTGAGATGGGTCAATCTGCTAGCTGGCAAGTTGGATGATAATACTATATATAGGTGAAATAAGAAGTTAGTTGATGGAATTCATGTCTCGTTACATAGATTGATTGATATGATTTTTTGAGAAATTTATAAGTTCTCATCGTGTAAAACCTTGCAAGTGGATTTATGAATTCGACACATGAAATAAGTTAGGATTGCTCTAAAGGAAATTAAACGTTAAATTGAATTCGTCAGTAATTTAATTTATTGATTGGTATCTGAAATCATTACATGGGGAATTACATAAGTGTTTAATGGAGAATTGTGAAATATAAAGAGAGGCAATTACGAATTTCTAGTGGAATGATTAGTAATTTATTTTGGTAAGAATAATTCATATGAATTAATTGAAATTATTTCCATAATAGGAATCCTCAGTAATTAATTTTACTGTCCCTCGAGTGCTCATATTTAACTAGAACTCAGAAGCTTATTTCTAAACGGAAAAGGGGATACGGGCACGAGTTTTCTTATAAAAAGAAAATAAATCTGTAATTTTCTAGTGGCCCAAAAATAACGTGTGTTTTTCATTCTCCTCTTTGCACTAGGAAGAAATCTCTAATATAGGGATTTTTCTAATCCCTAAATAGATTGATTAATTTTCAATTTGATGATTGCCCACCAAAGTATTGATAGAGTTTAGATGTGAACTTGGGATCATAACTATTGTCTATCTTGTAGATTCACTTGAAAGTCTATCTAATTTCAAAATTTACTTGAAGGTATCTGCTGACACTTCAAGAGGTGTCTATAAAATTAAATTTGAACAAGTTTATGTGTTCTATCATGATGATATATTTTAGCATAAACGGTATTGTTTATCTATTATTCATGTTATCAGTAAAGATGCTTATATGCTTCTGCTGTGCATATATGTTTTCCAACAGTTTTCATCAACAACCATGCTTTCATCTAAATAGATAACATTATATTAAGTTATATGCACCTTTTTTTTTGATTTTTCGTTATTTTTTCATTTTTGTTCATTTTAATGTATAATAAGAAAATGTATTTGATATGATTTTTTTTATTGGGGTGACAATCATTGTTTGCTTCAAGAGTTGGTCTTGATCTATGTTTGATGACTAGAATTTATTTGCATTAGCCAATAAATATGGAAACATTGAATAATCTACTGTTGGTAACTTGGATTAATTCCATTAATAAATAAAGTGGCGACAATATATAACATTGAAGTTTTGTTCGAAAAAGAATTAAAATTAAAAGTGTTGGTTGTGTTTTTGGACAACGGCGGCTTTTTCTAGTTTTAGTTACTTTGCTAATTTATTTTTTCCATTCTTTTAACTTCAAACCCAAATGTTTTGGCTTGTCCCTTGTCTTGTTTGGATGACGAATATGGAGGAAAGTAATTTTTTAATACTCCAAAAGTGTAAGAAGTCTTCTAGATCCTAACATAAGTTTCAAAATGTTTATACACTGTTTAAGGTCTATTTTAATTTATGTAAGTAATATAGGGGGTTTAAAAATCAAACATTAAAGAACGTTCATGACGTCCGAAAACTAGTTCAATAAGGTGCTAGTGTGTCTTAGCCTATTTGACGATGTTTTCGAAGTCAAAAAATAATGAAAATTGGTGGATGGGTGTTTAACACGTATTAAAGTTAGTTTATAGTCGAAAAGTCCGAACACGAATCCCTAAAGACTAATCAAGGGCCTATGAGGAGGACCCTTGCATCTTGGCAAGAAGCTGGCAAAAGGCAGTGTGCATAAACGAGTGTCTTCAACGGTTCGTGGTCCAATCAATAAAGCATTGATTGCTCCGTCAATGGAAAATTACAATTTTTGTAAAGGAATGTTTTTGACAAGTCTCTGATCCAAACGACCAATCAACAGGACGATTGGTCCTTTGTCAGTCGATTAACACACGGGGCGTGGACGGGGAGTCGTCTGTGAGGGTCTATTTTGGTTGATCAATTTAAAGTAAGTTAACTTAATTAATTAGGTGGTTAGTAACTATTTAGGGGTTAAGGGAGGTATGATTAATTTAATCAATAACCTATATAAACACCCTAACCAAATTAGACTAACCTAAGCTCACATAATTTCCAAACCCAAAACTCTCTTCCTTCTCTCTTCTTTCTCTCTAATGTTGAAGAACTCTATAGAAGGTCAAATTCAAGGGTTTCTATGGCTGAAATAACCAAATATTTCTCCATCAATCTTCATCAAATAATAAGGTATGATATTTCTTTCACCTTTGAGACTTCTTTCCTCAAAGGTATCCATCAAATTGATTTCAAAAATACGAAGTTCAAGTGGGTTTTCATCCAATACGAAATTGATGTTATGAATTGCTTTGTTTATGATTTATTTTCTATGTTATTAATATATTAATATGTATTCTAACTCAATTATTTTATCTCTTAATGGATTGGTCTAGTTTGTAGAAGATGACATATTCCCCTAAACCCTAGGTTGTGATCTTTACATGAATTCTGTAATGTTGGATCAATTGAATTGGTTATTGGTTGAATTACTAGTAGATGATGTTATTGTATAAATTAAAAATATATTGAGATGAATTATAGTGCTATAATTCTATTTCTTGAGAAATTGATCTTATTTGATGAAGTAGATTATGAATTTGGTGTAAGTCTCTTACCTTAAGTTATGAACTAGTGATGGATTGTGATGTAGTGATTCAATTAGCCTTGTTATCATGTTGGTTATTGTTCTGTGATGATATTATACCCTTATTGGGTTGATTTAAAGGATGATGGTAAGACCTATATGGTAGAGTATAAAGGAGACGTGGTAAGTCTTGTGATCTCTATTCTTTACTTCAATTATGGTTAATTGTGATTAAGTCATGATGTTGAGTCGGAGTATATCTTGTATTAAATGTGCTAACCTCACTTATATGAATTGTAATGAATGGACTATACTCATGCAATTCTTATTGAGCTATGATGATGATGAGGATTATACAAGGGATAGACCCTATGACCTACATTAAGCAATGATGATTAATAAAGACATTAAAGACATTTCAAAAGGGACTCTAGCTTAGCACCGAGTGAACTAAGTGAGGAGTGTCCCTTCCCACATAGGTAAGGTAGGATAACTAATGAACTCTTGAGATTGGAGACTATAATTCATATAGCATAAAGAAGGTCCCAACTATATCTCCTAGTTCTTTAACTATGTTGCCCCCAAAAGAATACTAGCTAGTTGATACACGTAGCTGCTATGTTCACATTTTGGTACTACCTTGGCAAGTAGTCTGCCCTTCGTTATAGGGTTCCATGACACTGGATTCCACATTAGCTCATGTGGTCTATGTTAGTTAAGGCAAGTTGTTCCCAAAAGGTATAATGAACTAAAGGAATCAACTCTAACTAGGATGACCTAAGGGGTTTAGGTTAGTCTAGGTAGGGGTATGAGACTGTACCTAAGCATTGCACTAGTTAGCCTTGAGGGAAATCTTAAGAGGATGTTAGTATATGTGTATATGGTTATAATGGTACATGATATGTACATGATGATCTTTCGCATTAATGATACTATATGATGATTGGTCTCACTTATGAATATGTTTTGGTCTCCATGGTTAAAATATGATGATATATACTCTTAATGATATGCTATGAGAAGTTGGATGTTGGTCATGATTATTGTTGGGTTTACGAGATTGAGTAAGGTTATGGGGCTTTGCTTGGTCATTGCACTAGTTGACTTGACGAGGGTTCATGGGTAATTGTCTTGCTTTGGTTATGTTGAAATGAACTCTATACCTTGCTTTTTGCTATTATAACTTGATGATAGATTTGTCTTGACTAAATGTTCAATTATATGATATGCATGTTGGCTTGACTAGACTTAGTATTATTGGTCTTGTAATGTACATGCTTTGGACTTAATGAATGTCTTATTGATTGATATGGTATTCTTGAGTGTGCATAAGGTTTCTCAAAGTAAATTGCATACTTTACTAAATTTTCCCTTTTAGCATGATTTCATCATATGTGTGCATATGGTCTCATACTTAGTACAAGTGGTGTAGTGACCCCATTTTCTCCCTTTTCCCCCTACATTTTAGGTTCCAGCCGTTGAAGAGATTTTGAGACGAACTTGAAGGAAGACTTGGAATTATCATTCATCCAAGTTGGGTAGGTCCTCACTTTCCAATTGAAATGAAAATATCAAGCATAGGAAGTTGTTATAGTTTTAAGACTCTTATGTTCTTTTCTTTTAATTTGAGTACTAAGCATTATATGGCCTATATGTGGACTTTCTATATTGATGTATGGGCTTGTCCCAAATTATTATACTGTTGTTAGATGGTTATGAGATATGACATCCATTTGAGACTGTTATATTTTATATATCTTTGTGCAATAAAAGTAGAAGACTAAGTAATCTTCCTATACGAAGGGTGTATATATACTCGATATAAATATTATGTGTATGTAGAGGTCTATGTAAACCTCAAGGTAGAAGTAATGATTTTTTTTTTAAATTCCATATATTAACCTATGAATGTAATGATGTAAGCTAAGAGGTTAGTCTTAGTCCTCAAAGAGCATGACGCCACCGATTACGTCTAGGGGGTGATCCCCGGATGTGACAATTTTTTTCAATTAACAATTGGAATGAATTGTAATTGCATGTTGAGGAATACTTTTTTTTGGTTTAAGCAAACAGTTGTGACGTAATAATTGTTTATTACATGAACATTTTTTTCTCAGTACATTATAATGTATGAATTTATGATTGATAATAGTTACCACGAAAGTTCATTACTTATTTGGAATCATTGAAAACTCTCAAGACTTTATACATGTAAGATAATATATTGTATCAATATATGAATTAAGAATTATGATAAATAAATAGGATCTAACAAAGTGGTCTATTTTTTTGATTCATTAGAATATCTTCTATGTATCATGTATGCATTGTTCTTCATAAATGTATGCTAGTAAAAGTTTGTCTACTCGAAATAAGATTTACCTTTAGATAGTAGTAACATTCAAATTAATTTATGACAAGATATATTAAATATTTTCACCTACTTAAAGGGAGAAATATAATATCTTGAATTCTCAAGTGTGTTAATTGAGAGAACAGTATATTGTATAGAGGTTAGCTGTGTGTCTTAGCCAAAAGAGAGGACACAAGTATGTTTTGTTCTCATGAGAATATTATTAAAAGATAATGAAAATTTGAATCATGCTGTTTTTATATTAAACTACGCCTAAAACGATTATTATTTTCCAAATTTAGCCATAATTTAGGTCGTCATGAATTTTTTGATCTTTGATTGACTTGAAATTTGATGATTCAAAAAAAAAATAATTCATTTAGATGGGTTTAAGTAGTTTGTCGGATTAAAATTGGATTTTTTATATGATAAGATCATTCTTTATGTTTGTTACGTTTATGTTAAATTTGGAACAAGATTGCACATGGTTATTTGATATGAATTGATATGTGCTAAGAATGAAGGTCATATTGTTTTGATTTCTAAAGATGTTTAAATCACTTGAATTTAAATTTGGTCATATATTTGGAAATAAGTATTTGTGTAGACTCCAATTGACCTGAAATTTGGTAAGTTCTTTGATAACGGCCTAGTTAGAAGTACTCATTTGTTATGTAGTTATATTATTTTGAGGTCGTTGAAATGATTTTAAAGTTGTTCTTTGGAATTAAAATGTGATTTCGTGTGAATGATTTAACACCCTTAAAAACGAACTAGGTTAAACTGGATCCTAAGATGTGTGTCATGAGTTGGTAAGGTCTAAAAATGATATATTATAGCATTAAAAGTCAATTTGTAATGTTTGGAAGTGAAACATTAAAGAAAATCCATGACGTCCGAAAACTAGTCTAAGTTGAACTAGTCTGTAGTAGGGTTTTGTAGTGGAGTTTTGGGTTATGGTATGAGCGTAAAATTGAGTACCAATGATTCCTATACATAGACTGACATATGTAGAGTGAAAACGTACGAGAACGATGCTCCAAGGACCAGCCAAAGGATCCTTCAGGAGGAACCAAACATGGTCCAAGGAAGCTGCCGAGGCAGCAAAGATTTCACAATGGCTGCGTGTCGCGCCTGCAGCACTTATAGGGAAAATATTTCGTTACGACGCGAGGCCAAAGAGAACCATTCGGTCTCAAATAAAATTCCATATCCAACATGTGGAGGTGACCCCGCGACACGCAATGACTTTCCAGGTTCGGTCGCGTCGTTTTTAAGTCAAATTAGAATTGGGAAAGAGGTCCTATAAGTGCAAGGGTCTTTTAGGTATTTCGGGGACTAGTTATTGACGGTTAATGAAAGAATGTTGAATGAAAGTCTACGATCGGTAGACCTAATATCGTACCCTTCTAAGTATGACTAATGTATGCCTTAGCTTGGAGAATATAGAAGTTATTCCTCTTTGGAGTACAGATATCCGGAGCACTAGGAGAAACTTTCTTGGTCTATCTTCCTCTAGCCGCAGTAGTAGGACAATATCTCACCTTATGATCATCCTTACCACTACCAAATCAACCACCGATACCGGATAGAGACTTTCCAAAGTGCCTCTTCCCACAAGTAGAACAAGTAGGCTTAACAACTTGGTAACCACTACCACTCTCAATATTGACCTTAGGAGCACTAGACCCTTCTTGATTTGTAGCCCTCTTCTTGAACCTAGGTTTGTTTTTCTCATTGGATCTACCCCTCTTCAAATTCCTTGAAATCCTACTAAGTTTGGACTCTTCAATGGATTGTACATACACCATAAGCTTAGACAAGTTCATGTCACTGTGGAACATGGTCGTATGACACTCTTCTTTCACAAGGTCAGCAACACAGCTCACAAGTCTACTCATCTCATCTATAGGGTTAGACACCAAGGATGGGAAATATGTAGAAAATAGAGTAAACTTCAAAGAATAATATACAACACTCATGTCACCTTACATAAGGTTTATGAAATCCTATACCTTCTACTCATCTCATCTCTAGGGTTATGTACACCAAGGATGGGGCATACCTAGACAACAGAGTAAACTTCGAAGAATAATATACAAACATGTCACCTTACATAAGGTTTATGAACTTCTATATCTTCACCTCCCTCCTATCACGGGAAAAGTACTTTCCTAAGAAAGCTTTCTTAAAGTCTTCCCACTCTATGGGACCCATCTCAGCCGGCATATTGTCTTTCCATTGAGTATAAGACACTTAAGAAACCTCCCTAAATAGGTATGAAGCCAACCCTTCCTTCTCCTTAGAAGTCACCCCCATGGCACTGAACACCTTGTACACACCATCTAGAAACTCCTGGCCATCCTCTCCCACCTTAGAACAAAGGAAGATATGAGGATTCATCTTTAAAAGTCCCTCTATTTAGAGTTCATAATACTTTATAGATCATTCATCCTAGGACGAACATCTCTATTCACTTGAGTCTTCATGGCTTGGTCTAGGGTAAGGATCCCTTTCCTTGAGCTTGGGAGTCACTTATCAAACTCTTCACCTTAGAGACATCCTTTATGCATCCATAACCTACACTTTGTGTAAAAAAGGTAAACAAGAATTATTTTAGTAGAAAAATGTACTAAGTTTGGAAACCATGCAAAAACATGCATTTAAAAGGGGAAATTTCACTTTAAAACCATGCACTATGCCTTTTTGTGAAAACTTCATAAACTTTGATAACATAAACATCATACAACTCAAATACTCCATTTAGGAATATACAATAGTCACAATATATCACTTAAAATCATACCTTGCATTATGACATATTTTTTCATCAGTTTACAGTAACTACTATTTCTTTACATTAACCTTTTTTTCCCTTACAGTGACCTTTTTTTACTCCAACTCCTTGACTTTCCCAAATAACCCTCTAGTGATTTTTGGTGCAATATATAGATAATGTATTACTACACTATACACACTCAAGTATCACCTTAAATCCACAAGGTAATACATACAATCTTCATTAATCATCATAACCTCACACATACTAAGAAGACGTACAAAGAGACTAAAATCCTTCACATATACTTCATACATCAACAAGACAAGTACAACTTCATACATCCCAAGCAAGAACTTCACTATATAGTCAATAAGACCCACTTTATTCACAAAAGTTAAGACCATATTATATAGACTCATTAGGACTTATATTATACATATAATTACAACAAGTAGACAACACTACAATGTCATGAATAAGGACAAAAACATAATTATATACATTATAACACCTTACTAGAACTCTCTTCAATATCTACTTGTAAGATCTACTTGTGCAATGCATAGGTAAAGTCCCATATCCTCACCTACAGTAAGCAACTTTCCTTAGGCTATCCTAGTTTGTTTCCTTACTTACTTTCATCGTCTATTTTACTTTAGGGAAACTATAGATCTAACCGACACTAAGACCATGTGTGCTAAACATGGAATTTAGTGTTTTAGTTACTTACACAGAGGAAGGTGCTCCGCTTTGCCAAAGTAGAACATTAACATCATGATAGAATCTTAGGTGATATCACTTTTGTAGATCCTATGGAGCAAGCATAGCTTATGGACATACATGGAAATATCACTCTATGCCCTTTGGGATATGAGGCTACCCACCTCATGAGGACTATGGTGAACCTACCTTCCCACATTGGGAAGGGACACCCCTCATCGTCAAGTTCAATCTGTTCGAAGCTAAGTTGCCTTTATTGAAAAGCCATTATTAACTTTACTTCATCAAAATAGGCTTTAGGAGATTGACTCCCCGTATGCTTAGATCATAGGTCATGGATGAGAGTTCATCAACCTAAATAATGTGACAATACCTTTCACCTAGAAATAATATATTCAAGCACCATATAGTTTAATACCCTTGAGAACACCTTTCAAGATCCCATCCATTGACTAGATTACCGTACATCCATAATGGACATGTTTTCATGTGTGTGTACATATATGTGAGCATACCTTTTAGATCAACACCCTTAGACCATACATGTTCACACTTTATTTCATTCATGCATAAGTGTACAACTGTAACTATATGAGCAACCCTTTCATATAAACAATTTTAGACTATACATAATCATACCTCATCATATCATATACTTGACATTTTATCATCTAAGACATGTTCATAACATACTTATGCATTCATATTCATGTGCATAGATCACAACCTAGGACTATCCTATCAAGTCACACATGTGCAATGCATAGACAAGGTCTCATACCCTTGTCCATACTAGTACACCTATCAAGTCATCCTAGTTAAGGGATACATAACATATTTCATGGTCATATACTCTACATCCATAGTAGTAGACACAAGTACATATGAGAATACCCTTTTATTAGACATATGAATCTATACTACTTGTAAACATGAATGAGGTGTGAGTGTTTGCTCATTAATCAACATGATCATATCATGGCTATCAACAACACATTGAGGAAGCCACCCTCTTAAGGCCATAATGCATATTCATCATAGACCACACATCACATAATAGCACAGGAGACAAGATAACTTCACATTACATTCAAGGCTCCTAACCTTAGCTAATCACACATTAATCTACGGGTACATAGGTAGGGGTTCATTAACCATCATTACATCATCAATGGCAGAACCTATACCAACCCTAACATATCAATCCATATGCTTATAACATTAGCAATACAACCTAGAGTATAAACTAGCGTGGAAGACTAGGCATAACATTTCACATTTGGTGATCATCATAACCACACACTCATATAACATCAATTTGGCTTCAAGACGATGATCAACACATATATACATTGACAAGAAGTAAACATCGCCACCGTAAGTGGACCATACAACACAAAGCCCTTCAAGGCCAAGCATCTAGCAATTCTATAGAAAAGTGAAGAGAACAGGGCAAACTTACCGATTCATCAACCTTTGATCATCATTGATCAATCCTCATAATTCATCAATAACTAAAGTATAGGTCAGAAGATAAAGATATCTTGTGATAAACTAAATCATACTTCAATTAATCCTAGAATCAATATGGCATCATGTACACTACATTATCAGTCCATAGAAGATAGAAGAACATAGGTCAATACTTACCAAATCTTCAGACCTTGATCCATTAACTTTCATTGAAATATAGGTGTTTTCATCATTAACTTTTGTTGAAAAGCTTTGAAAGATCTCCTTAGAAAAAAGGTTGACTAAGGATGAAGGATCACCATACCTAATTGTAGAAGAAAACCATGAAAACTTGATGAATAAACCATCACAATCTAATTAACATGTTCTTCTTGAACTTCATCCCCAATGGAGGTTTCTAGAGAGGTTTGGTTATGAGAGGGAAATTAATTTTTGAAGAGTGACTTGGGTGAGGGTTTTTTTTTATCTTAATAACAAACTTAATATACCAAAAAATATCTAAATAAACCTTTTAGGTTTAAGTTCAGACGTGGGGTGAATTTCTCATTCACCCCTTAATGAAATAGTGCACCTGACAGTATGTTGCTGGTTGCATCGACGCCACCAAATGACGCCCAGTAGACCCATCGACGAGGAGTACTGGAAATCATCATTTGGGTATGAGTGGTGTAATTTGGCTTGATCCTTATACATCTAGGTGTTTTACAATGCCTCCATATTGACGGTGTGTCACCTCACATACTGGCCGTCGATCCTTAGCGTAGGTAGACATTTCCAAGGTAGTGTCTAGGCAGTGTTTAGTTCCTCCTTAAGGGCCTTTTGTGGGGCCCTTTGAGAGTTATACCTGGAATTTTCTTATGTAAATACACTTGTATAAAATTTAAGGACCTTCTATATCAATTTCTACCAAAACGCATGTCAAGACAAGCATGCACGGCTCAAGGCTAACTTTCAAACATCATCAAACATTCTTGGATTTTTGACCTCCAAATGACTTCAAGTTCAACATGTATACAAGAAAAAACTTATTTATCATATAGTAATCCTTTTAGACACATGTGAGGCTCTAAGCACCTTAAATAATTTTTGAGGGTCTTACAAACTTGAACACCTTGTGGAGCTTGTCCACCTTGGGGAACTCTCTCATTCATTGCTTTTTTTCCCACTCTTCTTGTGTCCATCCTTCTAGTAGTCATATCATATAAATATAAGAGAAAATATTGGGAAAAGACACTTAAAAACTCGACTATATGGCACGACACAAGAGTGATGAAAAAGTGAAACTCTATCGTCCTATAATATGTTGCTCATAGATGTGTCGCGACTTACACCAATGAACAAGACTCTAATAGACGTGGATTTAATGAGACTTTGTATTTCTAAATACTATTTTATAACATGACTGTGATACCAAGCTTGTCACGACCCGAGAGTATATCCTATATAGCCTGTCTTTTATGACATTTATAAAGAAAGTGATTTGGAATAACAACAGCCAAAACGACTTCATTTCTTTAGAGTGATCCCCGTCAAGCGAAACCCCATTTCTGAGGTTTGATCATGCTTGCCAGCTTCAGAATATCGACTTCTGTGGTTAGTTTCTGATTTCTCTTTTCTAAAACAAAGTGATTAAGGCTACGCCTGGCAGGTCAAACATGTTGCTTTTCACCCTGAAAGATTCCTTCGAGAGGGCTATAGTTTCCTCGTTAGATCCCGGTATTGATTTAATAGGCAGACATTTCTATCTAACACTTTCCCGGTATAAATCTTATGGTAGACTCAAGTCGGATATAGCACCATTCATCTTCATTATTTAGAAAGGTTGGACCGCAAATTCGATAAATGAAACTCTACTGACCCCAATCTGAGATCAATCTCGGTCCTTCTTACCCAGCCCTCCAGTCCAAAAGGGTTTAAATTCACGCCTATTTCAGCTTGACCTACATGTTGGCTCTGATTAGAATCATCTAAACATCTTGAAAGATTCTCTTGAAAAGCTTAACTTGTAAGCGGAGAATGACGAGTCTCACCCACGTTTTGGGACGACTTCGTGATTTTATGCTTGGAAAATTCTCTGGTATTGCTGGGCCCTTTTTTTAATCAAAATCTAGCGTAAACAGAGAACAATTGAAATAATTCTGGAAATATATGAGAACGATTCATTACCATCTTCGCGTATTAAAACAATAATGTCCCAATCAAGCCATTGAGTGACATAAAATAGCATATCCGGAATTGGGATCTCTCTCGCAATGGATGGTTGTTGTTTTCTTGAATCTAGCCTTTATTATTTTTGGAAGTCATGATAGACCGACCCATTTTGAGTTCGCTTTCTGTTTGTCTTGACTTTTCCTTCTTTCGATGGTTGCTCCTATAACTCGGGCGTGAAGCTTCTATTAGCGCTGAGGAGAGTGTTGAGTCCCATACAATAGTTATCCTTTGTCATTTCAATTTCTTAGCCGATAGGCGAACGATTGAGTCTTGGTTCAACTTTTTTTTAACTTCACTTAACGAGTCAATGATTTATATTGAGCCCATTTATTCGGGTCACCTCTTAAAAATGAAATCTATCTGGCTCTCCTATCGGGTTCCAATACGTTCACTGAGATATCGCTTGGTTAAAATTCCCAAAAGCATATGTTGATGGCTTCAGCCAATTCGATTCATTCTATTCCCAAAGGTGAATCCTAACCAAAGCAAATTTGCCCATGTTCTCTCATTAGTGTTCGCGTATCAAGCGCGTATTGAACAGTTTATTTTCTGAGATTGGTATGCTCTATATTAGTAAAAGAAACCCTCGGGTCTTGTTTTGTCTTTACTGACACCAAGCTACCTCGCCTTTTGTTGGTGAAGTGAATGAAATCATTAGATTCCTGTTTGGGATCACTACACTTCGGGCTAATGACATAGTAGTTAGAAACTAGTGGCAATAAAGAGTGACAGTTTCGGCGGCAAGTACTATTTGAGTACTTATAGTGAAGTGGTATAAGCGTTCACGTCTGTTACTTCTCGATTCTGTGGCAATCATCTTGGTTTTTTTTGAGTCGTATAGATACGAAGCCTTGGCTTCTACTATTCTGTGTCTCATTTATACCAAACTGGACGACGAAGCTTCATCAAACAAGAATGACCGCATCCTCTAAGTCAGCTTGCCTTTTGCCTTATAACTTGGATCGAAGATTAAGGTGCGGAGCAAAGGTAGTTCCCTAACTAGCTTGAGGGGAAAGATCATAGATAGATTATCTAGACTAGATCCTAGGAAGCAAGCCTTGGTTAGAGGTTTGCAAGTAGTCAAATTTGTAGTGTACAGAACAGAGTACATAGATCGAACTCTCCGGATTTAGTCTTGCTTCACTGGAGTGGAGCTCTATTATTCAACAAAGAGAAAGGAAGATGCACTAATTTCGTTAGAGGACTGACAGATTTGATTCACAACCTATACCGCTTTTGACCAAAAGAGAGATTAGATTGACTTCCTAAATCATGGAACTAGCTAGGACCGAAATGACTATCGACCAAGCTTAAGTTAGCTCCTTAAGTTTGTTCCTCTCCCTGAGATTCACTCACTTTCAAACAGACTCAGATTTTGATTCGCTGTCTAGGAAGGGAAAGGAAAGACAGAAAACCTAAACTTACACGCTTGCCATTCCTGTCGTGCTTTCGGTCTAGAGTTGCGGCGCTAGTTTCCATCCTTGTTATTGAATTTCAGCTCCATTCGAGTGAAGAAAAAGACTCCAAATCCCCTCTGGTGGTCATTTTTCTTGGATTGGGTGTTAATATCTATCCTTTTTATAATCGGGTTTGTTGATACTTCGTTGTCTTGTTGACTATGAGTCTGTCTGTATGCAATGAATTGCTTTGTCTTCAGTGTACCTTGATTTCGTCAGTCTCACTCGCTCGCTTGTTGGAAATACTTGGACTAGATTGATAAAGCACAGGGTATCTGCTCATTAGCAATCCGGTTCAAAGCCAATAGCACGATAGGATGACTTCTCAGCCCATTCCATCCTTTAAGTCAAGCCAAACGCGAATGAAGTAGCTGCTCCCATTCCGACAAGATCAAGAATTCTTTTATATAGCCTGGAGCCAAGCTTGTGTAGCCGGTCTTTTGCAAGCCTATACTAAAGATGAATTACTACATTCAATCCTTTCAGATAGAACTTGGCTGGGAACTGAAGATTTGATGGAATGGACACGAAGTGTCGTATTATTCATTCCGCAGGGCCTTGGTTGAATGTTACGAAGTAAAGTGTCCTTAGATTATGAGCCATTGATGGATCTTGGACCAACGTATGGAGGGAAGAAGCTCTCTCTTGCTTTCCGCATGCCAGTACGGTCGATGAGAGCCATCGTATAACCAATTGTGCTGTCGAGTCTAATCAGCTAACCTTACCCCGCAAGGCATGATATCGTACTCCTTTTGAACGGTTTCACTCTTTTGTTGCTTGTGATTTGAAGGGTAGATCTGTGCTCAGCTGGATTCGTTGGACCATTAGGGAAGTTGTTCAGTCTAGTTCAAATCACGGATTTCTTGCAGAAAAACTCCTCAACAAGACTTCAAATGTGCGGATTTGCTGATCTATGAGTGACACCACTAAGGTACTCAGGTGGTCGGCAACTTGACTGTTTAACAAGATAGTATGAACCCACTCTTTGACTTATTTAAGGAAGAATTGCTTCTCTTTGCGTTTACTGGGCACTAGAAATGGCATGTCAATCTGAGAGTCTCGCTCTGAGTCTAGTTATCGAATAGGTTCTCGCTAGCAGAGCTATGCTGCTCTGAGTTTTGCATACCTAACACTACCATGACGCTACACTGCACCTGCACTGACGTGACTTTCAAACAATGTTGACGCTATATAGCCATATAGGCAAGGCTCGGGACCACCTCCCTTTGCTTCAGAGTCTTAGGCACAACTCTTTTAGTTAAAGAAGAGTCCAGTTGCGTACCTGTGCACTCCTACCTATTGTTGCTTCTATCATGATAGGGAATCGTGTGATTCTTTCTATCCCCGTACTTTCTCACTCTTATGGAGTTGTATTGCCTAGGGTATGCAATTATCTTCCCTGGCCTGACAGTTGGCAAGGGAAAATAACTTGAGCTTTTTTTTACTTTGCTTCTTCTTTCCGGAGCGCACTGACGAAAAACTTGAGATAATTCTTAGCTGCTGTGGAAGATAGCGTCTTAAAGAATATAAGTGCTTGCTGCTTTTGCTCTTATAGTTAGATAACGCACTAAAAGAATACCCTATCCCAGGGGCATGAGTACACTACTTTTGCACTCAAACTCTCGTATGTGTGATGTGTGTGCTTTCAAGCAATAAGACTGCTTGCTAAACGAACCACTGCTGACGAAGGGCCCCATACCCACACTAAGGGGTAACCTGAGTTAAGGTATGGAAGCAGTCTGATTATTTCCACTTGAGTCGACTTAAGTCTTTATCTCCTCGTACAGTCTTGGATCTAGTAAAAAGAAAGAATCTCTCCCTACCCTACTGCAGGAAAAATCACTTTCTATACCACCGTGCTACAAAACAAACAAACTTATCTAAGCACTAAAAGCAAAGAAACAATAAGGAATGGAATGGGAGAAGCTATAGTGCAAATCAATTTTCACTTTCTCGTCAGTCCAGAACTTGTCCTTGGTTCTATCAGCTATGGAGTCTTCCTCTGGTTCTTCCTTTCTCTAGTACAGATCAAATCACAGGATCTCTGTATGTATGTGCTGAGGAACTATATCTCCTGGACAAAAGACTTCTAAACCCTGATTTCCGGAATGGCAGCATCGACTTATTTCTGTCTTACAACTTTCTTGTAATACTACTCTCTTTTCAAGCAAATCCCTATTTCAATTGCAAGGAAATCAACCTCGGTTGTTTCTGTTGATAGGTTAGTTTGATGGAAGGTGTGAGCCTCTTCAGTTGCAGTGAAAGTTCCCGACTCTCTAGTGCTATCCCCCCTTTTTAGCCTGACATTACAAAGGTAGACTTCAACAACGGACGCCCTAGATTTCTTTTTTGTTTTCCAATCTTCTGTCCTTCATTCTTGCAGATGCAAATCATAGATGACCTAGTGGAATTTATACCAGACCAGAGCATTCTTCTCAAAAAAAGAAAGAGGAGAGGGTGACTAAATTTCACTCTTTATCATCCCTTACTACTCCCCAATTCCCATCAAGTGTTGTCTTATTTCCCAAGCCACTGCTCAATCCTCCTTTTCTGATTGATTGAAAGTATCAAGGAAAGACAAGCAAAAACTTTGTTGGCTCAAAAAGCAACTGAGGAGAGAGAAAGAGTAGTAAAGGAAATACAAGTAGAAGTCTCAGGTCAAAGGAATCAAGGAATAAATTCTTCTTATATTACGGTTACTCTTTCGGAATCTCATCCTGCGACCCCGGTCCTCCCCTTTTGCTCATAAGTAAGCTCTTCTCCACGGCATATTTTGACTCTACCTTCATTTCTTTGATTCACTTTCTTGTTTTTGGATCAAGTAGTAGGTCCTTTAACCCTCAAAGCAATACGGTATGCTCCTTCTATGTTGTCCAGAAAAGAAAAATGCAATTCATTCAGGTCGAATATTGCCTTTTGTCCTCATCCTTCACTCTACATCGTAGATACAATAGGTTAAACTCCTTCATGTACTTTCTCATAAAAATTTAGGAAAAACCCTGTTTTATAAACTTATTTATGAATTCTGCTTTGACATCATCTCGTAGAAATTAATCCTTAAACTTCAGAACTTCTTGTTCTTCACAACGCTTCTCCTCCAGCTCCGTCTTTTGTCGTACATGTGCTCACCATAAACCTGCCTTTTTGTTTTCTTCAACTTCATGGTAATGAAACGTACCCGGTCCACGTCCAAAATCTCTTTTATTTTGAAATACTGGTCCATCGCGATTAACCAGTCTACAACCATGTCATGGAGGGGTCTCGACTTCCATAAAAAAGTTAGTAACTTCTATGCTAGTCTTGACAATTACTCCACTTCCCTTCCTTGCTTCTAGGAGGTTATATAATAGAAACAGAAGGAGATAGGTATAGAATAGAAGTTCACCCCAATCACTAAACCTAGATCCCAAGCCTTAGGAGTGCTCCGTCATGGGCTTGTAGCAGCTGAATCTTGTTTTCGATAGAGCACCATTGATTGGTCTATTGGCAAAGGAAAACCGGGAATGAAAGATTTTATTCTGTCCTCTGGACATTTATTATGTTGTCACTACTGCTTGGAAATTTGAATTGCATCAAAGCTCTCGTTCAAACTTCATAGACTAGAATTCTAAAGAAGAACTAAAGACTTGAAATGAATCCAAGTGGTGGTTCTTTATCAGGGCATAAGGAATTGCATGCAAAAGACAACCTCGAAAGACAAAGACAGGATTTCAACATAAAAAGGGGTAGATGAGCGGTAATGGATGGGGAAGGGGGCAAGTACATCCTTTTGATCTCAATTCATGGGAATTGCGTCCATCACTAACCAGTTTAGCTCGGCTAGTGGGATTTTGTGTTCGAACCTCAAATTCGGACCTGTTCGACAAGACCAGATCCATCAACAAACCTAGGTCCAATATTTGTGTCTACGAGCTAACCATCAATAGACAGACATCCTTTTACCGCAGTCTTCCCCTATTGGGCATATACTTTTCTCTGTTAGTCTCCTTTAAGGGCGGGTATAATAAGGGTCCCCCTCTCCCTTGTCAAAGCTTAGTTATACGTGAATGAGAACTCGTTTTGCTTGTTGGTTGGATTATGATGGTTTCCTGTCCCAATTCAACATATTCCTTTTTTTGCTTCTGCTTGGTAGCAAGATTGAGTGCAAGCTTGGTCCGGTTTCGATTCCTAAAGCCCATCGAGAAGGGTATGGGGCCTCACTTTCAATGCTGCTCCCCCTGCCAGTGTGTTGGCATCGATGAAGGTTTAAAGCCTCTTTCCTTCAACACCGAAAAGCTAGTAATTTTATGTGTCTTCTTGAGCGAGTAAAGTGTTTCACGGATGTGGAGCACGAACGCATAAAACTTTTTTTCTTTTCCTTTCCCTCCCTCGCTTAGAGTTACTTCCAAATCCAACCAATTTCTAGTTAATGCACCCATAAGAACCCGACAATCCCCTGTATAGAGCCATCGATGTTTCATCTGGCATAAACTATTGGGACCTCCGAGTACGACAAAGTGAAAGGAAACAAGACTCACCTCCCCCTTCTTTATCAATCATAGCTGTCTCATCTATTCTATTATCGAAAGCATGTAGAGAGAAGGCCCTTTTCTTGGACTGTCTTGTTTTCATGCCTCCACGGCCGTCCATGGTTCTCCATTCTCAGAAAGCTTCAAGTTTCCCACGTGTGCGCAAGCTTGTTAATAGTTTTTGCGATCTCTCTACGTAATTTATATATATATATATATATATATATATATATATATATATATATATATATATATATATATATATATAAAGTAATGCAGAATTAAAACTTTTCACGACATCATCTCAAAATCTCTTTATACAAAACATAGGGAATTCTAAGTCTTTTGTAGCCATCTTTGGCACACGAATATTTTGGATCACAATCCATAAATCAATGAAATAGAAAATATCAAAGTCTAATACAATGACTTTTGAATAGAAAAGTTAAACATAGATATGTCCTCTAATCAAATGAGGACATACCAAAATTTGTAGTGAAAGGATGCTAATTCAAAGCTTCACTTCAAATGACTCGTCACTTTCCATTTACACTTTTAGAGATTAGACAATATATGGAATTAGTACATTAGAATGCAAAAAGTATGGTGATATGCAATAAAACCATATTAAACGGACATTTATATGAAACATGCTCTTTTATGTTCTTTTGTGGAGAACTTCATAAAATAAGTATAACAATCACTTACAACAACATACACACATATAATACATATCCCAAGTAATCCACAATATACAACTTTCTACACTTAGAAACCATAAGAACACAAATACCTCCTACCAAAGGTCATCCTCAAAACCCATTTGCGTAAGATGTGAAGTGGCCGCCCATACATTCCCTTCAGACACACCTAAGTTATTCTCAAGACTTTCTAAAGTAAGATTATTCTCTTTCATCCATTAAACTCCCTACCTAGAATTAATTTAAGACTCAATTAAGTAAGAGATAAAGAGATCGCCCATACACCTCTTAAAGCCTACCTAAGAAATCTTTAAAGCTAATGTAGATAAGTAAATTTTGATTCACATGTATTAAATTAAGTCAACTGTGTTCATTTAGATCTTAAATACCTTCAAAAATTAAGGACTTGGAGAAGACCTAGGGAACCCTCATTCTAGAATCTTCAAAGCCTACTCGTTTAATGTATAGATAGTGTTCCATTCCACTACCAACACTTTGTAGAACTTCTCCAATACTAGAATGCATCACACATGATGAGAATAGGCATTAACCGACATAGACCATACTAGCTAGGCATGGATTCCGGAGTCTACCCTACTCAGATGGAGGGTGTTCTACTTACCAAGAGTAGAACTAGGAAACATCCCATGAAGGCACGTGGTTAAGGAATATCAAGGCTTGTTTGGTACTCTAGTCTCAACTTAAGTAGAGTCACTACCGCAAGAACATTCACTCAGTGCTAGCCATGTTCTCATAGAGTAAGTCCAATCACGCAAGGGCATATGAGAAGGTATCATATTTTAGTCACTACAAAATCATAATACACCTTACCAAGGATGGGTCCCCTAGGACTGCCACTCAATGCTCAATAAGGATAGCTCAATAACTTTCTTAGATATGGTTTCATACCATTCGAGCAAACCTAGAATCTCTAAGTCCATCACTTACACAAGAAGGATACTACTACGACTTTCAACCTTAAGGATATCATAACTCTCTTTCTAGTTGGAAGGCTCCAAGTTGATGACCCTGTAAACATATTCAAGGTCATATTTCACTCATACATACACATACATGACAAAGGTGCTTAATCCTACTAAGTCAAGAGTTCATATACACCTTCTTTCAGGCATCAAGTAGAGGGACATTGGTCTACGAAAACAAGACAGACACATCAACATATTATCACATGTACAATAACATTCAAGTTGCACATAGGGACAACTAAGTCTACTACAATTTACCCTATTCACTTCTATAGACACATCAACATAGTCCATAAATATTATATAGAAAATTAGAGAGAATCTTACTTCAACATCAAGTTTACACATATAAAGGCATCACCAGAGTTTATCATTATCACTTATAATCAATTAGGAGAAAACATGTTTTCACTTCATTCATACACATATACCACATAAGACTTCACAATTATCACCTATATAAGCTATAACATAATATCAAATAACTCACACATAAACGCTGACAAGGCCATGTTCACCATAATTACAACACATAAGCATTTTCACCATAAGTGGACCATATCAATCAACATAATTAAACACCTATACTACACAATATAGAATCGATTAGGTCAACATACCACCATTCCATCATCAAGACCACCATCCTTAGACTTCTCAAAGAATTCACTTCACAAGAGCTCTTACCAATAGCCATGCACACCATTTCAAACCAATAATCAAACCATACATGATCCAACAAGATACAACATGAATATAATCAAATTAAGGCAGATTATATACAATTCTAACATTCATACGTATATCAATATCCCTACATAATTTACATAAGAATTCAGTACTATTAAACCATGATAAAATCACCTATAGAAGAGATAAATTAGGAAATTATGAATTGCATGGGTTCATAGGAATTTCGCAATAAAATAATTCAATTAACATCAATTATAACATAAATCATTGATTCAAATCATTGTATGCAAGAACCCATGGCTAAAAGTTAAACTTGAAGATTTCATGTTTTGAGAAAGTCTTAGAAAAGCCTTTGAAGTTTGGATCCTTGAAGAAAGAGAATTCAAGGATGAAACTCCATACAATAATGAAGATAATACATGTAAATGATGAAGAATCCATGGAGAAATCAAGCTCATATCTTCAACCTTGCTCCTAGCTTCAATGGAGTTCTAGAGGGTTCTATTTGGGGTTTTGGGTTTTGATTTTGAATAATGAACTCAAATTTAGGTTCTAGAATTATAAAGTTACGTAAACTACCAAAAAACACCTTAAGTTACCCCCCAATATCTTATTTGGATGCTAAACACAAGCCTCTCATATCAATCACTGCACAATATACTCCAAAATAAGTAAGAATTTACAAATTTATTCTTACACGAAGAATACTTTCATTAATACGCAATCAGAGGACTTCTTTATAACCATCTTTGCCCTTTGTAGGTGGGACTGCCTTACACAGATTTGTGCAATCGAGAAAGGTCCTTCTTCAAAGACCTTGGTTGGTCCTTGAGGAGTTTTACCCAGACTTTTCCAACGCTAATATATTTGTATACATTTGTAGGACCCCTCACATGAATTTCATCAAAAATGAACACGTAAAACTCAACGAAACACACTAAGACACACAAGCACGTATCAAGGCAAACCTTTTGAACGTCATGGACGTTCTTAGACATTTGACCACCAAACATCACAAAATTTTAGACACTGCCTCTTAATCTCATTTTAACTCATTTTAGAACTTCAAAACACCAATAGACAAGTGTTAGGCTCTAGTTTCACTTAACTCGTTTTAGAGGTATTACACAACATATAAACAGCACCACCATAACTGGACCATACCAATCAATAGCAATTTTATGTCACTTCTACACAACATAGGAGGATTTGGTCAACTCACCACATTTTTCATCATCACATCACCATCCCTTAGCCTTTTTAATCAATTAACTTCGTAAAGGCTCATACCAATAGTCATACACACAATTCTAAACCAACAATCAAACCATACCAATGATACAACAATATACAATATAAATATCATCAAAATAAGGCATCCTATAGACAATTCAATCATGATATATACATAAATCAGTAGCCCAATGCAATCTACACATGAATTCACTAACATTAAGTCATAATCAATTCACCCCCATCATAGCCAAATTGAGAGATTTTAGATGATCAAGGTTATATAGATATTTTCATTGGAAAACATCAACTATACGTCAATAACATCATATATCATTGTTTGAAAAGGTTTCATGCAATAACCCATGACTTAGAGTAGAAATTAGACTTTTTCATAACTTTGAAATATTTCGAAATCGTTTTGAAATCGGCTCTAAGGTGATAGATAGCCTTATATGAAGAACTCTCATACCTTATTATAAGAACTCTAAAAAGAATTAAAGAAGAACTTCATTGAAATCCATCATCCAAGATCCATCTTGACCTCGAGCCTTCATGTATATTTTTGGAGAGAACTTTGGGAGGGAAAGGGTTTTGATTTATCTGTTAGCATCTAAATGAGATTTAAATCACTATAATACTCTTAAAATACCCAAAAACACCTAAAACAACCGTCCACATAATTTAAAAGACTTGGGGTGAATTTCCCAAAACACCCCAAGCTTGGAAAAACTTGAAAGCCTTTGCATCCCCTATTAACGCCCACAACGACGTCTGTAGCTTCAAAACCTGCAGGTCTTGTAGAACCTGCAGTCTTAATCAACTCCCAAGGTCGATGGTCCATCGTGTGATTGTCTGTTCAAACCTTGGGGCCGTCATTTGACATTTCCTTTGTAGTTTTTGCCCTTTCAGTTGGGGTCCTCTTCTAGGGGCCCTTGTGGGTCCTATGTGGAGTCAAACCCGGATTTTAAACCCCTAAACATGCTCAAAACTGGGTATTAGGAGCCTCCCCTGCCAATTTCAACACCAAACAAGTCACGAAACATGCAAAGACACACTATAACACATGCAAGCACATACGGGACTAGTCGTCGAACGTCTTGGTCGTTCCTTGATGTTTGACTTCAAGCTCAACCGGATTGACTTTGAAACTCGTAAACACATTTATTAAGTTATTTATCAGACCTTATAACACTAATGAATCTCTATATATAACTAGTTCATATTAGGATCATTAAATTCTCCACCATTTAGGAAAATTCGACCTCTAATGATACTTACACACTTAAAGGGATAACAACCAAAGAAAACAGCTCACATTCAAGAATACAATATCATAAACATTACACATATCTAGGAGGAACATCAATCCAAATAAAAGACATCAAACGACTTCATACAATTCAAGTAAATAGAACTACATCTATCAACTCCTTATGCATAACATTTCTTATGCTATTGGAGGAACT
Organism: Solanum chilense; assembly: GCA_032847665.1. Classification (NCBI taxonomy): domain Eukaryota; kingdom Viridiplantae; phylum Streptophyta; class Magnoliopsida; order Solanales; family Solanaceae; genus Solanum; species Solanum chilense. The sequence goes on along the minus strand of CM064969.1, from coordinate 49,192,492 downwards.
TCCTTATCCAGGTCACATCATGCTCATTAAACATCATATAGCACACCATGAAAGTTCTCATCAAGACATATTCATGCAACATTTTCAATAAGGCACATTAACCAATTTTCTCATAAAGGTTCAAAAATCAATCTCATGTAACAATTTAGACATGTTCATTATTCAACCTCATGAAGCAAAAAGGCAACTTATACTAGATGCACATGAACATGAGGAAATACTAAGCATGAAAACTCATTTTCTCATTCAACAAGGATTAAACCAAAACATGCACATCATAAGGAGAATATTTGGAAACTCATTTTTCACAAAAGACTCCAACATAAACCAATATACTAGGAACTCTAAGTATTAGGCTTGAATAAGCACATAAGGAAAAACTAAGGGTATATCACTCTCCAACAATCATACTATTCACCATACTCCCACACTTAGGAGAAACCAATCTAAGGTCAACATAAACATACTACAAGGAACTCCCTCAATGAAACTTCAACCTTACTAACACCTTCTCACCAACTCTTCAAAATACTCGACCTCTTGAAACAAAAACATCAAGTCTATCTTATTAAAACCAAAGACTCTCAAAAGTCTCCTAATCTATCCAGTACATCCCCTTCTAGGAGAGATTCGCCTTTACTCTTTCAAACATCACCTCTTTCTATTCTAAGTTCAGATCTAAACAACTTCAAACCATATCAACTATCACTCTTCCACCTCTCTAACATCACCTTCCATATCCCATCTAAAAAGTCACACCTCATCTTTTTATATCCCTCAACTCAAACTTCTTAAAGGTCACACTCTAAGGACCATCATAGAAGAAACAAGGAAAAGACATCATATAACAAAGCTCATAGGCACGACTAGAAGAATGAAGAAGTGAAATTTTCTTAACATCCAATAGCATCATATTCATAATGTGGCACACTTCACATTATGACAAGACTCTACTAGATGTGGTTCATAGAGCCGTCAATATGGTCTAGACACGTTGGGTTGCCCTGGACCAACCTGGAATTTAATAGGGTTGGGCTAAGATCTTTGAAACCCATTTAAGAAAAGGGTCTTTTTATCACGGTCTGTACGAGGCTAACGATTTGAGGGGCTTGAGAGATATCGGTAGGGTCGGCCCGTGGTCCAATAAAATTTAATTAAAAATATAATATAATATTAAAATTTAAAAGTAAACAGAGTCCAAATGCTAAACAATTAGGTTAATATTTCTATTTGATACTTATACTTTTACTTGAAAAAAAACTTATTTTTTTTTTTAAAATGGTAACTTAACTTAATAAATATTTGATAAAGACAATTTTATTTGTGAATTTGATTAACAAGTAGTAACATTAACATCATGTAATATTGTTTTGTCCATATTTGTGATAATATTTTTAAATTATAATTTATAATCTTAATTAATAATTATATAAAAATTAAAATATTTTAAAAAGTGGGATGTCTCGGCAAGCCTGTAGCCCATGTACTTGTGGATTGGGCCGATCATTTTCTAGCCCACACAAAAAATGGGCTACTCTATCCTGACCCGTAAAATTTCAAATCATGTATGGGTTAGCCCGGATGGGGTGGTCTAGCCCATATTGACAACTTTAGTGGTTCACCAAAAAATCTAAGACACTCCCAAATATTATGCTCTGATACCAACTTTGTAAATATAGGAGATTTACCCCTAGAAGTTACTGGCGTATGAGCCCCCAGAAGTCTCACACAAGCCTCTTTTATCAATCATTGCACAATGTACTCCGAATTTAAAACTTTCTTCACATACAAAGAATACTTTCATTAATACGCAAGCAGAGGACTTCTTTAAAATCATCTACCTTTACAATGTCTCATTAAACCATCTAATACTTTGAATGGACAACATTAGGATTAACCCCATACAAGACTTAAAGACTAAAGACGTAAAGAAACATGTGTGTATTGTCCTTGAATCAATGAGGACTCACCAATACTTCATCTTTAACCCTTAGAAACCTATCCATCAGCCATGGCATATCAAGACTTCCAATTCCCTAAACTTTAGTCAAAAAGGGAAAAGAAGGGGTTAGAACATTGAATGCACTAAGTATAGAAGTCATGCTTAAACCATGAAAAAGGTACATTTAGTATAGAAACATGCTTTCATGACATTTTGATAAAAAAAAACCTTCATAATAAGAGTTTAAGAGACGTAATACAAATAAACAATCACATATAATACATATTCAAGTAACATCAATCACATAACCATATTCACATCGACCCCTCGACTAAAATTTATCATAAGACCGACCTAAGTAAGATATGAAGCGGTCGCGCAGACAACCCCTTCACACATACGTAGATGGTCATCAAGACTACCTAAAGAAAATTTACTACAATATATGACATATCATAAAACTCATGTTCAAATAAGATAAGCCTTAGGTCATTTAGAATCTCTACCTAAGGTTATTCTAAGACTCACTTGAGTAAAACAAAAAGAGACACTTACATACCCTCTTTAAGCCTACCTAAGCAATCCTTGAATCTACCCTAGATAAGAACCTTTCTATGAAACATGCTTCATTAAGAGAACCTATTTTCAATAAATCATTTTGAGAAAAATCATATATTTAGAGCACTTCATACAACGGTCTTGAAGAATACCTAGGGAAACCTCATCCTATCATATTCAAAGCCTACTCATGTCATGTATAGATAAAGTCTTATTCCACTACATACACGTAGTAGAACTTATCAAATACTAGAATGCATCCCACCTGATGATAATATGCATTAACCGACATAGACCATACTAGCTAGGCATGGAATTTGGAGTCTATCCTACTTCGATGGAGGGTGTTCTACTTGCTAAGGGTAGAACTAGGACACATCCCATGTAAGAACATGGTTAAGGAATATCAAGGGTTTCATTGTACTCTAGTGTCAACTTAAGAAGAATCACTCCCAAGCATATTTACTCGGTGCTAGCCTTGTTCTCATAGAGTAATTTCAATCATACTAATGCATATGAAAAGGCAATACTTCTTAATCTTACCAAATCGTAATACCCCTATAAGGGATGGGTCCAATAGGGCTGCCAATCAATGGTCATAAGGATAGCTCAATGACTATATTAGAGATGGTTTTATGTAGTTCCAGCCAACCAATCCCTAAGTCCATCAAAGATACCATTAGGGTTTTCAACTCCAAGAATATCATAACCTTCTTTCTATATTGAAGGTTCCAAGTCATTGACCTTCTTTACTTGATAAAGTTCATTTACTTAATCATTCATATACATACATGACAAGGGTTCTTAAGCCTACCAAGTCAAGGGATCACATAACTTTCATTCATCAAGAAGAAGGAATTAGGTCTACCAAATCAAGACACAACATTCCTCATATCATTTGTACAATATCATTCAAGTACCAAGTATGGACACTAAGTCTACCACACAAGATAAGACATAAAAACATATATAAACTCATCATAGTTTACTATAGCCACATATAATCATTTAAAGGACAACATGCTTTAACCTCACATTTACATATACAACATCATCATATACTATCACTTAAGGAAGAATCATAACAATAACACTCATACTAGATCATATAATCATTACATAAGTACTTCACTTCATACATTCGCATTATACAAGATCACACATATATCACAACATAACAACACCTTACATATTCATATAAGTCATAGCACCTTATACATGATCACATTACTTCACATAAGCATCTTTACATTATACCTTTATATATGCCTTAAAATGACACTACTATAATTTACATAATAATGCCGACAAGTTCAATATCATCACATACTCAACGCATACACACCGCCACAAGTGGACCATACCAATCAATAGAAATTCTATATCAATTCTACATAGTATATGAGGATTAGGTCGCCTTACCACCTTTTCCATTATCAAATCACCATCCCTTAGCAGTTTTTATCAAATTATTTCACAAAGGCTCTTACCAATAGTCTTACACACAATTCTAAACCAATCATCAAATCATACCAATGATTCAACAATATACAATATAAATACCATTCAACTAAGGCAGTCTATAGACAGTTTAATCATGATCTATACTTAAATCAATATCCCAATGCAATTGTCATGACCCGAATTCTGGAATCCAAATCGCAACCGATGTCGTTGACCTCTCAGAGGTCGTAGACAGACCTCTTCTTGCATTCATCACATTGATCTAGTTAAATTTGCGGAAAATTTAAAACTTTTTAAATTAATGATGTATACATAGACTTCATATACTTCTTACGTAGATACATCATATACTAAGCTCGAGGTAAAGAAACAACCATCTAACATAAAGAATCAAATTGAAACAAAGAATTAATATAACATAATAGTTTTCCAAACACGACCTTTTTACAAAGATTCAAAATGAAAGTATGAAAGGAAAGCTAGGTACAACATCCACTAGCTATGTCTAAAACTAAAGCTAGACTGAAACCGTAGCATCCTCAAAATCAAGAGGACCTACCAAATGGTCTGGAGAACGCTAATGTCCAAACAGCTGCAAGAATCTTCAATCTGTCCTCTGACCTGCACCTGTAAAATAGGAAATTTGTGTAGGGTTAGTACACCACTTGTACTAAGTATGGGTGTATGCATACATACACATAAGGCTATGCATGATGAAGGAAAGCTCTTCCTAAACAACATATCATTTCTGAAAAGTGCAGTCACTAGACTATCTTAAATCGTTAGTTCTGAATTGTGGTATGAATATGATGTATTTTAATGCATTCAAAGTACACAACTCATTTTCTATATGATTACAAGACATTAATATCATAAACATAATTTTAGAACAACTCTGGTGAAGATTTGAGATTTTGATCCTCTTGAACCCGAGAGCTCCTCTTTGTACATTTAGTTTATTTTTCAGTCTTTTTCTTCTTGTTGTTGTGTAGTTCAGTGATCTTATTTAATCTTATGTTTCACTTACAAGTGCAATGATTCATTGTAGTCACATACCTACAATGAATTGAGTAAACAATTCACAAGACGAATGAGATGATTTGGCTACTCTACTTTAGATTCTTCATTCTTATTTCCTATGGGTATGATTTTATATATATATATATATATGCCAATATTTATTGGATATAGCCATTATTTAGTTGATTCATATTCCATTCTCCATTATTGGCTACCTAACTTACAAGTTAAAGTTGTTAAGATGTCATTCTTTACATTCTAGATTCATTAGACAGGAACACTTTATACGCCATTCTTTATTGGCTATGCCACTTATTTCATAATTTTCATATTATGGAAGTTATGAAACATATATTGGTTCATACATTTTACTCCCATTTATTGGAATCATATAAGAAGTCATTATAAACCAATTTTATTTGACTTTGCCGATTACTTTCAGAAACTTCATTGGTATTAATATTGGCAATTGACATTCTTAAGATCATACTTTCATAGCTCACTTTGAACATATGTCCCATCATCTGTCTTTCTTGATTTCTTATAGACATATTTTGGGAATAAGATCGTTCGAGCTAACATGAAATCCAGTGTCTTCCCCACATCGAAAAGAGGTGATTCACAGGTTAAAATATATCTAGATCATGTGAACTCATGAAATCCAATGTCTGCCCCACACCGAAAAGGGGTAATTCCCAGCTAAGGTGAATCCATCTCAAGTGTTTACCCCACACCAAAAGGGGTGGCTCACGGCTTAAGTGAATCAAGAACATATTTTTGAGCATTAACCGACATAGATCATGTGAGATAAACATGAAATCCGGTGTCTTTCCCACATCGAAAAGAGGTGATCTCATTGGCCAAGGTGAGATCGACATACCTAACTCTCTTAGGTGGAAACAACAGGCTAGTTCCTATGTTGGCACCTCAGACTACTTAACCGACAACAGACTACTTATCCACCTCAGTGGTAGCCTCGTCTCATGAGACTTACACCTGCAAGCACATGCTCATAACTAGTCTATCGGTGCTTTGCTCACTTTCATTATCTTCTTATATTTTAGAGTTGACTCAAACATTATGGAAGCTTGCTTCTAGATTGAGATTTACTTACTCTATTGATGACTTTTTTTCTTTACATAGATGAAATGTGAATTGTCCTTACATAACATCTTCGGTGTTAATGAGACTGGTCTCACACGTTCTAACACCTCCATTCGTGAGTATTTTTAACATAATTCATTAGGTGTAAGTGAGGCTTATGTCACTTCATTTAAAACCTTATTCTGGTAACTTTCTTAGCTTAGAAATCCTTAGTTATGTTATTACTCACGTTACTTACTTACTTTCGTTTAGTATCTTCATATCATCTTCTATGGACGATGAGCACATTATTCAATGAGTTACATATGTTAATAGTTCATTCGTTTAGGGAATGTTGGGACTTGTCCTAATGAATGGCACGCCCTTGGATATGAATTCATTGAATTACTTTAGAAGTGCTTTATTTGTGATTTCATTGTTTTGGCTACATAAGATTGGCATATAATTAGTATTGGCATAAACGATCGGGTAAAGATTTCATAGTCATCTTTATTGGCATAATCCAGTTTACATTCATTCATGCCTAATTTGGGGGACATTCTTCATTATCCAAACTTTTAATTATTTAAAGATAACATTATATCCAATTCCATTTAAGAAATTGGCTAACAATGTATTGTTAGCCATTTTATTGGCATAAGCCAAACATTATTCAAGTGTGATTTAATGGTTAGCCATTTTTTTGGCATAAGCCAAACATTATTCAAGTGTGGTTCCATGGATATCTTTTTAGCCTACCTTATATCATAGTTTAACCATAACGTTATAAGCTATTTTGTACAGCACCATATTAACATTTTAATGAACATAACATCTCCATAAATTTTTAAAGTCACGTTAACAGTAACTATGCATTAGAACATAACATCAACACTTAACATTTTCAGACATGATTTAACATAGCATCATTCTTTAATTTACGTAATAAACACTTAACATCATACGATTACAATTTCATAGGTTCATTCGACATTCATAATTCAAGAACCCTACACATTAAGATCAGCCAGCACCACATACAAACAACATGATCAAGACTAATCTATACAACATATAAATCGTAACAAGAATACTAGAGAAAAGAAAAGTTCGACAAGAACTTTGCGAAAACAGCCCTAGTTTTGAGATATCATGGATTACAATAATGGAAAGTACTCTTGAAGAAAGAATTCCAGGATAGAAACCCATGCCTTAGTATAATTTGATCTACGAAGACCACCTTGAACGAAAACTTGAAGAATCCTTGAAATCGCCTAAGAACGTCTATGCAACTTTTCTGTTTTTGCTTTCGTTGTTTATTATTTTGCGTTTTCTGAAACTCTTAGTGTTTGAACGTGAGTATAAGTATTAGTAACTGATATTTACTGATTCAACTAAGTTTTAATAAGTTAAATAAATAAATTACTAAAACGTCCCTCCTATATTGACTAGAACTAGGAAAACACAATACTTAGTTAAATCTGAAATTTTTCCTAGGAATTTGGTTTTGACCCTTTAAATTAATTAATAAAATGTCTAATTTAATTAATTAATGGACCTAGGGTAATTAATAAAGTACCCCTAAGTCATTGGAATCATAATTAACCCTTTTGGACCATCCTAGGTTAAGTACTGGATGTTTCTTGAGTTATACTAGGTTAGTATAAGAATTTAGATTTGAAACCTTTAATTTGATTAATTAAATGGATGTTTTAATTAATTAAGTTACCTAGGGTAATTACCAAATTATTCTTATGTCGTTATAACCATAACTAACCATCCTAGGTTAGGTACTAGGATTTACTAAGTTAGTGTAAGGATTTCGTTTTGACCATTTAAATTAATTAATTAAATTACTATTTTAATTATTAGGTTATCTAGGATAATTATGAAAGTACCCTTAAGTCGTTATAACCATAACTAATCCTTTGGACCATCCTAGGTTAGGTACTATGTTATCTTTTTCTTGTCTTAACCGAAATTTAGAAGTTGCTTTGTGATTTTTGTTTTGTCATTTTAAATTAATTAAGTTGCTAAATTAATTAATTAAGTAACCTAGGGTAATTAATAAAGTATCCCTAAGTTGTTAATACCATAACCAACCTTTTGGACAATCTTAGGTTAGGTACTAGCTTGTATTTTTCTTGTCTTAACCGAAATCAGGAAATTACTTTGTGATTTCAGTTTTATCCTTTTAAATTAATTAATTAAGTAACCTAGGGTAATTACTAATGTATTCCTAAGTTTTTAGTAGCATAACCAACTTTTTGACAATCCTAGGTTAGGTACTAGGTTGTCTCTTTAACTAGTTACTAGGTTAGTATCACCCGATTAAGTCTTAGGTTGTCGGGTGAACTAATTAGTTTATTTAGTTTGGTCGTACGTTAGTTAGATAGTTAGGTCAGTAGGTTATAGTCTAGAATTATTTAGAGAGCTATGCCCCACATGGGTGAACCCATGTGCACGCCTGCCCCCTAACTACCCTAACCAAATTCGGTTAGGGTGGTCCCCTCTTGGCCGTTTCTCCCCATGTGCTTGCACATGGGTTTCTTGTAATTTCCTAACTAAGTATTATTTTTGGTTCATTTTGGAATGTTTACTTATTGTCCCAAGGATCCTCACTATGTCCTTGGGCACTGCTTAATCTACATGATTATTTTAATTGATCATATGCTATGATATCTAGGCTTGACACTTGGATCCTCATACCTTTTATGTATTTTGATGAAGCATTGTTTTTAGCTTAGGGTCTTTATTGCAGGTACATTTCTTAAACAAGCTCATTAATGTTAGAAAATTGGATAACACCCTTTTAAGCCAATATTTTCTATTATGCCCAATATTTGGCTTATTTGGGCATTATATAGAAATTGGCTAATACCCCTTAGCCAATTTTCTATACTATGCCCAATATTTCTCAATACTGGGAATAGGGATGCCTATGTACCCCCAATACACATTCTTAAAGACCTATTGTGCTCTTCACTAGACATGTAACTTTCTGGAATGTTATAGCAATCTACACATGAACTCACTAATATCAAGCCATGATCAATTCACCAACATTATAGCCTGATTGAGAAATTTGAGAAGATAAAGGGTTCATAGATATTTTCATTGGAAAACATCAATTATACATCAATAACATCATATTTCATTGTTTCAAAACGTTCCATGCAAGAACCCCTTACTTAGAGTAGAAATTGGACTTTTTCATAACTTTGAAATCTTTGAAATCACTTTGAAATTATCTCAAAGGTGGCAGTTAGACTTATATGAAGAACTCTCACACCTTATTATAAGAACTCCAAAGATAATTAAATAAGAACTTTGTTGAAATCCATCATCCAAGCTCCATCTTGACCTTGAGCCTTCATGGAGGCTTTTTTTAGAGAACTTTAAGGGAAAAAGGGTTTTGATTTAGGTGTTATGGTCTGAATGAGAGATAAATAATTTCCGTACTCATAAAGTACCCAAATTCACCTAAAACAGACGTCTACACAATTTAAACGACTTGGGGTAAATTTACCAAAGCACCCCAAGCTTGGCCGGAGCTTAACAGCTTTTGCAGGCCCTCATCAATGCCCACAAAGATGGACAGTTGTTTGAATGATGCCCCATCAAAGGGGTATGTAGCTTCAAAACCTTTAGGTATTGGAGACTATGCGTCTCAATTGACGCCCAAGGTTGACGGGTCGTCAGTTAAGATTGCCTGACAGTTTTTTCCCTTTGAGTTGGGTCCTCCTCTAGGGCCCCTTTTGGGTCCTAGGTAGAGTCGTACCCAGAATTTATACCCCTGAACATGATCTTCTAGGTCTTAGGAACCTTCCTATCATTTTCAACACCAAACAAGTAAAGAGACATGAAAAGGCACAATAGAACACATGCAAGCACATAAGGGACTAATCATGGAACCTTGGTTGTTCCTTCACATTTGAATTCAAACTCAACCGTACTGACTTCAAAGATAATAAACACACTAATCAAACTATTTAATAGAACTTAGAACACTAGTGAAGCTCTAGATAAACCTATTTCATTTAAGGGTCGTTACAAAGGAGTTATATGCCATGTTCTCCAAGTGTGAGTTTTGGCTTAAGTATGTGGCATTTTTGGGCCACATCATTTGTAGTGATGTGATTAGAGTTGGTACCCAAAATATAGATTCATTTCATATCTTGCCTATACCCATATCTCCAACAGATATAAGAAGTTTCTTTAGTTGGTTGGCTACTATAGAATATTTTTTGAGGGATTTTTGTCTATCTCGTCTCCTTTGACCAAGTTGACTCAAATATATTTAAGTTTCAATGGTGTGAAACTTGTGAGAAAATCTTTCAGGACTTGAAAAAAGATTGACTACGACTTCGATTTTGAATTTAACATAGGGTACTCAAGGTTTGGTGGTGTACTATGATGCACCAAGAGTTAGTTTGGGTTGTGTATTGATGCATAATGGAGAGGTTATATCTTATGCCTCTAGAAAATTGAAGGTTCATGAGAAGAATTATTCAACCCATGACTTGGAGTTGGCTGCTGCAGTTTTTGGCTTGAAATTATGGCGTCATTACTTGTATGGTGCTCATGTTGACATATATATTGTAGGAGATTACAATATGTGTTCACTCAGAAATAGCTCAATCTCACAAAAAGGAGGTGGTTGGAATGACTCATGGATTATTATATAAGTATTCTCTACCACCTAGGTAAAGTTAATGTAGTTGTTGATGCTTTAAGTAGGTTATATAGGGAGTACCACCCATGTTAAGGAAGAAAAGAAAGAGATAGCTAAAGACGTGCACAGACTTGCACGCTTGGGAGTCATACTTATGGATTCCACAGAAGGAGGAATAGTGGTGACCAATGGGGCTGAGTCATCATTGGTATCATAAGTAAAAAGGAAGCAAGACCAAGACCCTATTTTGCTTGATTTGAAAGATAATGTTAATAAGCAAATAGTATTGTCTTTTGAACAAGGGGGAGATAGTGTGCTGAAGTATCAAGGTAGATTATGTGTACCTAGGGTTGATAGACTCAAACATGGATCACGAAGGAAGCTCATAGCTCCATATATTCCATTCATCTTGGTTCCACAGATATATACCACGACTTGAGAGAAGTATATTGGTGGGAAGGCATAAAGAAGGCATTCATGAGTTTGTTGCCAAATGCACAAATTGCAACCAAGTGAAAGTAGAACGCCAAAGTCTTGGAGGTTTGGCTCAGAATATAGAACTTCTGGAATGGAAGTGGGAGATGATTCATATGAACTTCATCACAAGCCTGCTAAAGTCTCGTAGATAGCATGATTCAATTTGGGTGATTATCGATAGAATGACAAAATCATCCCACTTCTTGAAGGTAAAGACTACTCATTCGGCGGAGGATTATTCAGAGATATACATTCAGGAAGTGGTAAGACTTCATGGAGTTCTGGTATCCATTATTTCAGATATAGGTGCATAATTTATTGCTCAAAGATAGATGTTTTTCCAAAAAGGTTTAGGTTAAAAAGTAAACTTAAGTACTGCTTTTCATCATCAGACGAATGGACAATCAGAGCGCACCATATAGACTTTAGAAGATATGTTGAGAACTTGTGTGATCGATTTCAAGGGGAATTGGGATGATCCCCAAACTCTCCTAGAATTCGCTTACAACAAATGCTATTGTTCGAGCATCCAAGTGTCTCCATATGAAGCTCTTTATAGGAGAAGATACAGATATCTTATTGGGTAGTCGATGAAGCAAGGTTGATAGGATTAGATCCAGTTTACCAAGCCATGAAGAAGTTGAAGGTGATTTAATAAATGTTGAAGACAACACAGAGTCAACAAAGTCATACATAGATGTGAGAAGAAGGATATTAGAGTTTGAAGTGGAGTACTGCATATATCTAAAAGTTTCGCAGATGAAGGCTGTTTTGAGGTTTTGTAGAAAGGGGAAACTTAGTCCTTAGTATATTGGACTTTATTGAATATCCAAAAGGATTTACAATGTAGCTTATGAGTTGGAGCTACCACAAGAATTAGCAGTGGTTCATATGGTATTTCATATCTCCATGTTGAAAAAGTGCATGGGTTATCCTTCATTGATTGTACCGATTGAGAATGTTGGGATTAAGGATAGCTTGTCCTATGAAGAGATTCTGGTTTAGATTCTAGATTGCCAAGTTCGCAAGTTGAGAACAAAGGATGTTGCGCTAGATAAGGTCCTTTGAAGGAACCAATTTATTTAAGAAGCAACTTGGGAATCTAAAAATGATATGAAGAACAGATATTTGCAGCTCTTTGGATCCGAAGAGAGCATCGATCAAGGTACAAATTCTCTTCTTAGTAGGCATGTTATTATTTGCTTTGTTTGTTGACTGTTAAACTTGATGTTACTATTGTTAGAAATAGAGAAACAAATCTCATTTGAGGAATAATGTTCTCAAGGGGAATATATTGTAACATCTTGTAACCCGAAATAGTTAGGAATAAGCAAAGAAACTAGGAAAAATCATTTTTGGAAGCAATAGAAAAAATCAGGAAAATTTTCTAAGTTTAAGAAGTGAGTTTTGGGTCATTTTCGAACATCCATAGCTCAGGATGAATTAAATTAAATACTTTATATGGTTAGAAGTACTTTGGATATATCTTTCCAATGCCGCTGAGTTTGCGTATTTTCGATATCGTATGAAGCAGTTCAATCGGAATTGGGTTGAGTTGAGAAAGGTCCCAATCCTGATTTTAGTAAGGGTAAAGTAGTATTTAACCCAACTATTTCCTAATTCGTTTTGAAGGTTTATTAGGAGTAAAACTAAGCCTTGGATCATTTTACAAAAGTTATTGACGCTTAGGGTTTGGGAGAACAGAAGAAGCAACAGAAAAAAAAGTTTAAGAATTCACCAAGAACATGAAGATCATCAAGTGGAATTCGTCAGGGGTGATCCCTATTAAGGTAAGTGAAATCTTTCTGTGTAAGGTTAGTTCACCCACACACCGACTTGTTTAATTCAGCATATTTTGATTAGTTTGAAAGATGAACATTGAAGTTTTTATAGAACAATGGTTGAATTCTTGTTGGTTGAGTTGTAGTATGCATTTAGTTGATTTTGTTCGTGTTTTCGGGTGGTCTAATCTATTGGTTATTGAGGTTATTAGTGATCCTAAGTGATTGGGGAAATATCCATGGAAATTTAGAAGGTTTAGAGTTAAAAAAACAGAGAAGAAAAGACAAAAATCTCGTCTGACAGGCCCAGGGGCGCCGCGCTAACCAAAGCCCCTCAGGACAGTCTCTGTCTGTTAGGCTCTAGCGCTCAACGCCTCTCAGAGTGCCAAGGACACCTAAAAACCTCAGTTTCCCCATCTTTTTGTACTAGTTTCCAAGTGATGTACCCACACTTTGCAGTTGATTCCAACTTTTAGGGTACATATAATATCATGAAATAATCCATAAACATGAGATATGAAGCTTAAATACATAATTTAATTCAAGGAAAGTAAATATCAAAGTCAAGCAAGATAAGGAGTCAAGTCTAAAGCTAAGAAGTAAGTTAAAGTAAAGTTCTTAAAGGTTTTCAAGAGTCTTATCTAGACATTTTAACTTTGTTTCTAAGACTCAACTATTAATATAAGTAAAGAATAAAAGTTGAGTTCATTTCTCAAAAGTTATAAGGGAACTAAGTAGTACCTAAAAAGTTTATAAATGTTTTTACATTTATGTTAAGAGGAAACTAAGATTTCCCAAAAGAGTTTTGAACAAGAAAAGGGAATATTGATTACATAGGAGCTTATAAAGCTAAGCGTTGAGCAATTATCTCTACCCAAATAAAGGAAACCATTTTAAAAGCATGAGCTAAAGTAAATTTAGGGGAGTAGTATTAAGCACTGATGTGGGGATAAGAGTTCATATTAACTCAAGCCCCGTGTAAACCATGAAGCCATCATGGGTATTAACGGGTCATACCTTTTAGATGATCACGTAATTTAACCTAGTGGATCCACTAAGTTAAGGACTTCTATGGGACGGAAAAGTATAGAACAGTTGTGACAACGTAGGAAAGAAGTTGCATTACCACTTAGGCTCATGTGGTGGTTGTTCGTTAGATAATCTCCCACAAAACTATATTACTTTCATATGTATGTAAAATTGAGTTTGTTATTGCATTTTATGCTTTATAAAGTTTTATATATATCGCATTCCAACTCGCATACTCGTACATTGAATGTACTAATGTCACTTGGCATGCATCATCTTATGATGCAGACGCATGTAACCAGAATCAGCATCTACCACCTCATTGATCCAGTTTGAGCACTCCGAGTCAGTGGTGAGCCTCTTTGCATTCCGGAGGATCCATGTTATTGTTTTCCATTCTTTCATTTATAGAATGTTGTGAGGTTTGTCCCAACATTCATCATAGTATTTTTAGTGGCTTCATAGATGGATAGTAAGTTAGTTCAGTTGAGTCTCTTTTATTTCAGATATTATATTTTGACACTTAAGTGTCATTTTGGCCAAGACGTTAATTTAAGTTAATTATGAGAATGTTCTTGCTTTATCATTGATTTAAGTCTTCAATGAGTGAAGTAAGTTAGGCCAAGGGTTCGCCCAAGGCCAACAATGGTCATTGGGTGTCAGCCATGTCCTAGGCTTGGAGCATGAAAAAGTGTATATTTAGTGTATACATAATCTCATTTATCTCCTCTATTTTTTATATTAAGCTCCAAGGTACCTTCCATCTTCTTTAAATCATATTCCTAAGGCTTAGTGAGTTTTATCTAATATGACGTTCTGATCGCACACCTCTTGCAGTAGTATAGTGCCTTCAAAATTGCTGTAATTTTTGCTTCCATATTTGTTGTGCTGCCTATATTTTTTGCTTAGCATATACTAGATCTATTTGACTCCCTTTTATACAAAAATCCATAAGAACTCTCTCCCGTATTGTCTTTTCTAGCTCCATCTGTATTACACTTTACCGATCCGCCCCTGAGGTTAACCACTTTACTGCAAGATAGTATAGAACTAGTTTATATTGCTGGAGTAAATCAAGAATTCCCGACCGTTGGTAAGGGATATTAAGGATATGTAACTCTTATTAAAATATGTACTATCGATTGACATTGATTATACATCTTGTTGAAAGAGACTTCTTTGTCATGTCTCTTTGCATTCCTCCTTTTCCATAGTTCCCACATGATTATTGTTGGTACTGTCTTCACTATGTGTTTCACTTTAGGATTAGCATCATATTCCCACCATTACCTAATTACATTATGTAATCGTTATCATGGTATAGTAATACATGCACAAGAGTTGTTAGTAATAAATGTGTCATGGTTTCCGTTTCCCCTTTATCACAACAATAACATTTGGAGACTATGTTCATCCTCATTCTCTTAAGATTATCATCCATGGCAATTCTTTTCTTTCAAACTCTCCATAAAAAGAACGATATCTTATAAGATAGTCTCTTGGGTCACATGTAACTCCTCCACTCCAATGGTTGTTTTCTCTACCTCAAAATATGGTATGTAGACTTAACTATAGAAATCCAAGTTGAGTTTCCCATCCACCAAACATTTTCATTTATTTCTTTAGTGAGGGGCTTGATGTTGTCCACGATATATTCTACCATCTCCTCTGAAATGCACTCCTTCAACTTTTATCCTCCAAGTGTCATTTCTAATGAACTCTCTTACTTCTATCTCTCCTCCTAGGAAGATTCACCCTCTGTATAATACAATGCCCCTTGTTTAGTCTAGTTGTCAAGCAAAAAGCTGAAATTTCTAGATTTTACTTTCCACCAAATGTCATGTTCCACTTTCTCTTATGGCCACCATTTTTCTCCATACATATGAAGACAGGGGCAGAGCTATGACATGGCAAGGTTGGTCATCCGACCAACCTTCATCGTAATATTTTTCAAATATATATACTGAATATAGATTTTTTAGATATATAGTAACAGTTGAAAAACCTTGACATAATAAAGGTTGACAATCAAATGTTTAAGGCTATGAAAAAATGTCATTGCATCCTGATACGCTCAAACTTACTTCTCAAATAAGAAGTAAAGCGGTCGTGTCAAGTAAATAACCCAACTAGTGAGGTTGGGATCGTTCCCACGAGGAAAATAGTCTAGACTTAACTTCAATCTATTATTACTTTTGTTCAGTCAATTACTTCCTTGGAAAGTAAAAACAATAAAAGGGGGGTTTCTATTTCTAAATGAATGAAAATAACTACCTAAATTGAAAGAGACACTTAACAGCTTTGAATGTTGGATTTTAATCAATTAATCAAAGTAACTAGGGTTTACGTGTTCCCCACGGGTTCATAACTTGATAATTCTAACTATAACTATTCTTTCCTAGTATCTTGCATGCAAAGTGATAAGTTATATATTTCTAAATCCTTGGTCCGGCATCTAGAAAATCTCACTCCGCACCTTGGTCCGGCAACTTGTGCTGCTTTCCTAACCCTTATCTTTACCTCATATTAAGCATCGTATTCGATATTTGACTAAGTTATTACCTCGTACCAATCAATACTAGCCTATCAAATAGTATACACTAAATCTATAATGATAATTCTTTTCCTATTATCTACCTCCTTGGTCCGGCAAGTAGCATTAAGGAGAAAACTAACGTTGTCCATCCGTTAAAAAGACTTCTAAGCGAAAGAATTATTAATACATGCAAGACACTATTCTAGAATTGTTATTTTAGTTAGCTTTTACCTCATTATTTGCCTATGGTTCCCACAACCCTAGTTATGGAGTTTAGTTACCCATAGTCATAATCACAATATTCAAATATATGATATAAGAATTCATGTACTTACTTCAATGAGAAAGAGTAGAATCCGAAAGTTTGCTTGATTAATCACCAATAATCACTTGCAAGAATCTCAAAGTAATCAGTAATCTCACAAAAAGTCTAATGATTATCAAAAGTCTAACAATACAGTGTCTACTAATATGATGTCTAAAAATACGGAGTCTAACCTCAAAAATGAGGTTTTTTAAACTATTTATAAAAAATAAAAACCTTACTAAACAAGGACTCTATTTGCTGGAAATCTGCCAAAACACGGCTGGGTCGATGAAACTCGCGACGGATCATCGTGGGCACGACGGACCGTCATGGACTCCGTCATCCCATACTTATGCAATTTCTTCTGCTGCTCTCTTCATTACCCTCGACGGCAAGTATGAAGGACCGTCATAGGCACAACGGTCCGTCGAGGGTCTTTGTTCCAAAACACTTCAACTCTTGGAATATGGGTACTAGGATTACTTCTCTGAACTTCATGACGAACCTGCAGGACGGACCGTCATAGACACGACGGACCATCAAAAGCTTCGTAACCCCATACTTGATCAGACTTCCCCATCTTCCTTCAGCAGCTTCACTACGCTGCCACCTACGGACCGTCACAAGCACGACGGACCATCACAAGCTCCGTAGGTGGTCTCTTCTGCATTTCTTCACTCAAAATCTCCACATTCATCTTTGGACAGATTTCCTGCAAAATAAAGAGAAACTTTATAAAAAGTATCACAAAAAGGCTTTTGGACACACTATACTTAAGGAAAAAGTATTAATAATACCATTAAACCACGGTATATCAACACCCTCAACTTAAATTCGTTGTTTGTCCTCAAGCGACGCAATATGACTCAATACAAAATCTTTGTACAATAATATCCATATTTTATCCTTTGCAATCATTTGTCTATCAATCCCGATTAATCTCATCATATCTATACATGCTATCACTATTAGGCTTGAAATATGTGGGATCAGAACATGACACAGACTCACCATGCACTAACACCTATCCTCTTCAATTTCTCACCTAGGTGCTAACAATTCCGGTATTGTAACTAGTGTCCTCACTTTGAAACAAAATCCTCATTTTTCACACAATGATTTCGGTTTGAGTATAAGGATTATTTTTCAACACTCGCTCTCAGAACAAAGTCACACTCATTCATACCTATTGCCATAAGCTTGCCCTTATTTTCACTGCCTTAAGTTTGCTATACAACCCTTAGGGTCACGATAGGACTTTCTTAGCTTGTAACATAGGCTCAGGGTCAGGTAGGGTATATTTAGGTATACTTTAGTGACTTTTGCCATGCTTGACATATTGGCTAAACCTACCACTTTCTATCATTTTATCTCGTCCAGTTTCTTATATTCTTTCACCTTGCCATTTTCTCTTCTTTCTTCATTTGTGTAAGTGACTCTCTTCTTTTCTTGCTTGTATTTCTTGTATATTTTTCTTTTTCTTTACTTTTCTTTCAACAAATTCTTGAGTCACTTTACTTTTGTTCTTTCTCTCTCTTTGTTCTTTCAACCCCACTTTCCAGAGCATTCCTCATAATAGCCACCCTCAACTCATGGCTTTGCCATAAGTCAAGGTACACAATACCCAAAGTTGGGTCAGGGCCATAACGAAGGTTGTTTACTGCATTATCCACCCTGCTTTTAGCATAAGATGAGGTGCACATGTCCAAGGAGGGACCAGGGCCAACACATTGTTCCCAGAAAAGATCAGTTGGGGTGAAAAAGAAAGGTCTAATTTAAGCTCAAATTATTTGGATCAAAGAAGGATAAATTTCATTTGGTTTTCTTTTATTTAGGCTAGAAATGGGCTATATTGAATAAGGGCCTAAGATCCTTTCCTAATTGTCTATTATAGCTTACTTTTAGCAGGATTAACCAGGCAAGTTCTTAGCTCAGTACAAATAGTGGACTATTCAAATCTTCCTCACACTCACTTGACATCTCATCACTCTACCAGATTATCAGACACCTAGTTCGAATTTCAGACTTAGGGTAATGCAATGGTGTACCTCTATGTCATGCTTAGAGCCACACATTTATCGGTTACTATGCCTAGTCATGCATCATTTTCCAATTTGTCAGGATATCATTTTAGCCATCATGCTCTAGAATTAAACTATGTACAAAAGATATAGACATGTCGGTTCAACAGAAAAAGTAATCAGTGTTTTGGGGAAAATGAACACAGGCAAGAAAACCCCAAAAGAGGATAGTGAATTGGGCTACTCAGACTTCACCCTAACACTCACTTTCCATTTACCCCACGCCCAACAAAATAAACATGCAATTGTCCCCAATGCAATAAAATTTAAATACTAGAGTGGTAGGTGAAGCAAACCTGTGGCACAAAGCGCCGTCGATCAGCAAGTTGGTGGGTCCGGTTGTCCAGAACCCACGTCCTCTACAATCTGGACACCCTCAGTGGTGTCCTCAGCAACAACCGCACTATCAGTAGTGCCTCCTGCTATCTCCATAGTTCGGGAGCTAGACGTCGTACCCGCTAACTCTGATGCTTTCATCTGGTGAGCCTCCTCATCAGCAAGTGAGGCTCTCCTCGCAGCCTCCATCTCACGCGCTCCTTCTTCTATGCTTGCGCCTCATCCTCTGCTCGACCCCTACGCCTCTTGGCATGCTCTCAAGGGGGAGGTGGTGTAATCTCTGAGGTGGCGAATAAGGACGCCAACACTGTGTCTTCACCACGCTCGACAGAAGCAGCCTCAGACTCAGGCACCCTAGCCTCTAAGATCGTGTCAATATCTGCGGGAAGGCTGTCGGCCGCGGCCTGAAGAGTCAACACATCTATCGGAGGGGCTGGCCGGGCTAGCACCCGCTACTAAAAGGCATCCAAGCGCTGGTGAACCTCAGCGATCTTCCGCTCTGTATAGTGATCTTCTGTCTCGGTAATGGACCTCTGCATCCATGGCTGGATATGATGCAGAAGTGTAGCCATTTGTGCCTCCAATTTTTGGACCCTAGCAAGCGGGACCAACGCGGGTAGAGGGGCGGTGCGAGAGGAGCTCGGGGCAGCGCTACTACCCGGGATAGACTCGACCGGAGTAGTGTCAGTGGACGCCGCCTGCGTAGCCGTGCGGGCCTGGTCTACCATCTCAGTAAGATCATCAGCAAGTGGGGGCAGCTCTGGACGGGGCCCTCTGCGTGGAGCCAACTCATTGGCCTCATCTCTGATGAGGCCGACATCAACAGTGCCCTGCGGGGTCTTGAGCTGATCTACGTGCCATATAGGCACACCTGCGGACCTGTAGAGAGAAAAGATCATGCACGGGAAAGGGTAAGTAGTTGTGACCTTGAAAGCCCTCTCGTGCATGACTGCATGTAGAAGCCACGCGAAATCCACCTCAAACCCAGCTATCATCTCCGCCATCAATAGTGCTCGATCCCATGTAACGATATTATCAGCGGCTGTGGGGGAAAGGCAGTGGCGGACAATCAGCCACAAGAACTTTGCCGTGAAAGTTAGGTTGGCCTTCTTGATGGCCCCCTTTGGCTCGGTCACCCAGTCGGCACCCTCTCCATCAACTGACAGGTGCAGGGCCATCCACCTCTTGGTGGTCTCTCTCAGCGATGGCTCGCGTAGGAACTGGCCATCTTTAACCAGCTGCCATCGGTAGTCAAACTCGGCAATGAGAGGGGTCCGAGTAGCATCAACACCCTCGCTGTATAGAAACCGGCGGATGGCAGGTAGGGAAATGTCGACCTACACGCCCCGTACTCGGACCTGGTCTAGTGGGGCCTGTTTGGCGGGGGCAGCCCGCCTATCAATCTGTGATCGGAGAGTCGCTACGTAGGATGCGTAGAACTCTCGGACCATTTCTTCACTGTAACGTCCCAACGGACGTGCTGTCCACTCCAAGCGATGCCTGGTGAAGAGATTGTGGATCTCAGGCATCGTCAGAAGACTCCCTGTAAGGACCCGCCGCTCCAAGGTGAGTGTTCGAGTCATAACTCCTTTGTCAGTCAGGAACTTGGCATCGGAGTAGACTTGAAATTGCCAGTCGACACACCACCGGTTGGGCTGGTCAGTGGCTGGGGTGAGGGCCTGAGCTGGTGAACCTGATATGGATTTCGAACAGTCAGCCTCATCAGACGAGGCCGACGCTGTAGCGGTGGTGGGTGCGGGAACCTCAGCAGAGCAGAGGCTTCCTCCGACCACGATACTCCTAAGGAGCCAGACGCTCCATCTTCATTTGTGGCTGACCCAGAGGGTGTGCCGGTCAGTGTGCACTCCTCATCAAACTGGGAGGCAGTGACAACACCGGACGCCACCTTTTTGGGTGTGGCTCTGGGAGCACGTGCAGCACGGGAAGGGGTGGAAGTGCCTGGGGGCACGTACTCGGGGTCACGCTCATCATCAGAGCCAATGACCATGCGGGCAGACGGGGCGACAGACTTCGATCGCCCGCGTGCATAGATTCGATCTTGCTTCGCTGCCATAGTAGATAGTACCTGTAAAGGATAAAGATTAGTACGAGTAGTGGCAAACAAGATAAGCACAACCATACAAAAAAAAAATTAAATAGTAGGTCATTTCAATAGTAACAGTGACACACGACAGGCCTGGTGACGGCACGTCGTGACTATGATGGACCGTCATCGGGTCCGTCGTGTCTTACTTAGACTATGTATATATGTAGAACCCTGAAGGAGAGTCTCTGACTAATATGACGGTATGTACAGGACAGACCGTCACAGGTACAACGGTCCGTCGTAGGTGTCCGTCAGAGGACACTTGAAAAAAAATGGAGACCCTTAGGAAAGGGGTAACTGACCGTCATAACGGTAATGCAGGACGGACCGTCGTGGGTATGACGGTCCGTCGTACTCGTCCGTTTGAGGACACTTAGAAAAATGGAAAGAGACCCTTAGAAACAGGGTCTCTGACAACCAGAACGGTTGTGCAGGACGGACCGTCGTGAAGACGACGGTCTGTCACATGTGTCCATTGGAGGAACTTAAAAAAATGGGCAGTGGGTTGTTAGGGCTTTTGGAACGGACCCTACGACGGTCTGTCGTGGGTACGACGGTCCGTCATCGGGGTCTCGTTCTGTAGATCAGTGACAGAACTGGGGTACCCCATTCATCCCCGATGATCCCAAATCGAACGTGTAGTGTTTTGGACCTATATTTTCTAACCTAAATACCTAGGAAACTAGCAATGCAAAAGCACCTATGTCTAGGGTTGTAAACACGGCAATTTCGAACATTTTTAACCTAGGTTAGACAGAATCTTATATAAAAGAAACGAACATATCACGAAGAACTAAGATAATACTAATTAATAAATAAAAATGCAAGATAAATGAGTAGAAATTAGAGACACATACCTTAGAATTTGAGAAAAACAAGATGGAAAAGTACTCAGTGACCAGGAAGACACCCACAGCAGCAACTCCGACTAGTAGATTATAACTTTTAGGGCTTTGGATAATTTTCGGGGGGACAATGATCGGTTGATAGAGGGAGAGATTGTGGAATTTGAAAAGGGAGGGAATGAGGGGTTGGGGGACTTTAAACGATATGATTTTGAAAAAGACTCCAGCCGGGTCGGGTCGGGTACGCCTCATTAATGACATGATGACTCCCCGACGACGGTCCGTCTCAGTTGTGACGATCATTCGTTGGGTCCGTCGTGTGTGCCTTAATTTGAAAATAACAAAAAGACGAACCTGGCAAGACGGATGCATACGACGGTCCATCGCAGGTGCAACGGTCCGTCACTGTATCCGTCAGTGACTGCTGTAGAGTAATTTTCTGCAGAATTTCCTGGTGATGTGCCTGCAAATTTAAAAAGCCATTAGTAGAAAAATGATACCATTACTAAAAAGACTATAAGTATTGGGTTGCCTCCCAACAAGCGCCTGATTTAATGTCGCGGCACGACTGGGGACACTTGATTACTCAGACTTCATCAAGATGGTATGCCTCTATCACTTCATTCCCCGATGCTTTATGCCCAAAATAGAGTTTTATTTGTTCTCTATTCATCTTAAACCGCACTCCCTCCTTGGCTTTTAACTCAAGTAAGGGCCAGTCCATTTGGACTTGAGCTTGCCCGGAAGACAAGGCACCCCAGAATTGTCTACAAGCACCAAATCCCCAACCATAAACTCTTGTTTTTCACTTTTTTCTTCATTCTCTTTCTTCATCTTTTCTTTGAGGGATATAACTGATACCGATTGGAGCTTACCACTCTACCTCATGGTCCTACAAACGTTGAAGGTCACTTCTTCATTGTTCAACCGAAATTTCATCTGCCCTTTTCCATATCAACTAAGGCTCTACCTGTAGCAAGGAATGGCCTCCCAAGAATAATAGGCACTTCAAAATCGACTTCACAATCAAGAATAACAAAATCAGCCGGAAAGATGAATGACTCCACTTTTACTAGCACATCATGGAGTATCCCTATAGGCCTTTTCATTGTCCGATCAACCATCAGTAGCCGCATCACAGTGGGTTTTGGATCCCCCAAACCCAACTTCTTGTAGATCGAGAGGGGCATGAGATTTATGCTTGCCCCCAGATCACATAATGCTTTCGCAAAATGCAATGACCCGACTGTACAAGTAATAGTGAACACACCTGGATCTTCTTTCTTTTGTACGAGGGACCTTGTAGCAATAGCACTACAATGCTGCAGTCTATCATCATCCTCAAAAGTTACCGATCTTTTCTTTGTGACTAGATCTTTTATAAACTTGGCATAACCGGGCATTTGTTCTAAAGCTTCTACCAAAGGGACATTGATAGAAAGTTGCTTCAACATTGTTATAAAACGCTGATATTTACCATCCTCAGTCTTTTTCACTAATCTTTGAGGGAAGGGTGGTGGTGGTCTAGGCATGGGAATTACCTTCATAGGGACTTCTGTATCTTTTCCAATGCTCTCTTCTGCTTCACCACTACCCTTTACCACCTTATCATCATCCTTTCTCACCTTTTCCTCATTAGACGGCATAGGTGGGTCAATGGTTTGCTTACCACCCCGAGTAGTGGTTGCCATACAATGCGCATCATTTTTGGATTTTGGACAGTGTTGCTAGGAAGAGTGCCCGGTTGCCGTATGTTCACTGTCGCAGATAATTGGGCCATTTGCAACTCGATCTGCTTAATCGATATTGCATGTGTATCAACTTTTTGCCCAATACTTGCTAAATCACACCTTAACTCTTTAATGTGCTCATCACTAGCATCGAACCTCCTCGACATTTTGTGGAACATATCCTCAACTCGCGCCATACTATCTCCACCATCCCTAGGAGTAACTTCACGATTTTGAGGAGGGACATAGGGCCTATTCCTATCATTTTTGTTACCGTAGTTACCCCTGTTGAAGTTGTTGTCGCGGTTGTAGTTTCCATCTCAGACGTAATGACCCTCACTGTTATAGTTACCATAGTTCCGACCTTGGTTCCCTTGACCTTGGCGCCAATTATCCTGATTTGAGTCTTGGGCGCTCGGTCGGAAACCCCCCATCTGCTCATTTACTGCATAAGTGTCCTTCGCATAATAGCATTCATCATTAAGAGGTGGTGGTTTAGCCAAGTAGTTGACTGCATTTATCTTTTCTGCACCCCCAGTGACATGTTTTAGTGCCAACCCAAGCTCAGTTCTCATCTGAGCCATTTCTTCGCGAATCTCATCTGTGGCTGGGTTGTGAGTGGACTGTACTGCGAAGGTGTTTCTCCCTGTATCAGACTTCCTAGTACTCCAAGCTTTATTATTGCGGGAGATTTTCTCTAATTTTTCAGCAATCTCAGCGTAAGGACACTCCCCATAAGATCCACCTGCTATAGTGTCCAACACCGCTTTATTATTATCATCCTATCCCCGATAGAAGTATTCCTTCAGTGACTCGTCATCTATACGGTGATTTGGGACACTTCTCAAGAACGAGGTGAATCTATCCCAAGAACTACAAACTGACTCTCCTGGTAGTGCCACAAAGTTATTCACTCTGTCTTTGTGGTTTAGTTTCTT
Organism: Solanum chilense; assembly: GCA_032847665.1. Lineage (NCBI taxonomy): Eukaryota > Viridiplantae > Streptophyta > Magnoliopsida > Solanales > Solanaceae > Solanum > Solanum chilense. The sequence continues at coordinate 49,167,583 of CM064969.1, read as the reverse complement.
GGAAACCGTATAGTAGCATGCTAAGAAAACATCCGTTAGTTGGTTACAAGTGAAGATTGAGTTGCATGGGAGCTTAGTGAACCATATAGCAGCCTCTCCCGTCAATGAGAGAGAAAACACTGTGAGCCCTGTTACATCTAAATCCAAATCAGGCCTCCCTACACAGCTTTTACACACTGCCCTTACCTTAGCTATATGGGCATGTGGATCCTCAGAAGGTAGCCCTGAAAACAAATCTCTGGCAGTGAGCATTTGCATCACGCTACTAGTTACCACAAAAGTGTGGCTTGTGGGTAGATGAGGCAAAACCAGTGGCCCATCGGAGTCTGCTATGTTATCATAGCCTCTGTAGTATGCTTGGGGTCGTGGAGCGGGATTTTGTCCTCTTTGTTGGTGTTCACCCGGAGCATCGGGTAACAACAAACCATGAACATCAACCGGAGCTGGGATGTTCTGGTTTGGGTCATCATCATTTATTCCCAAATTTCGATTCATATTGCATAGTGTATGCTCTAATTCGTGATCGTAGGGAAACAAGGGTTCTCTTCCTCTCCGTGTATTTGGCATACAAGGAGGATAGTTCTGAAAAAAATCAAAAATAATAAAACAAAGTAAAATCAAGAAAATATCAACTAAACTATAGTAATAAGTTCAAGTTAATCTAAAAGCTATAATCCCCGACAGCGGCCCCAAAATTTGATACGCTCAAACTTACTTCTCAAATAAGAAGTAAAGCGGTCGTGTCAAGTAAATAACCTAACTAGAGAGGTTGGGATCATTCCCACGAGGAAAATAGTCTAGACTTAAATTCAATCTATTATTACTTTTGTTCAGTCAATTACTTCCTTGGAAAGTAAAAACAATAAAAGGGGGGTTTCTATTTCTAAATGAATGAAAATAACTACCTAAATTGAAATAGACACTTAACAGCTTTGAATGTTGGATTTTAATCAATTAATCAAAGTAACTAGGGTTTACGTGTTCCCCACGGGTTCATAACTTGATAATTCTAACTATAAATATTCTTTCCTAGTATCTTGCATGCAAAGTGATAAGTTATGTATTTCTAAATCTTTGGTCCGGCATCTAGAAAATCTCACTCCGCACCTTGGTCCGGCTACGTGTGTTGCTTTCTAACCCTTATCTTTACCTCATATTAAGCATCGTATTCGATATTTGACTAAGTTATTACCTCGTACCAATCAATACTAGCCTATTAGATAGTATACACTAAATCTATGTTGATAATTCTTTTCCTATTATCTACCTCCTTGGTCCGGCAAGTAGCATTAAGGAGAAAACTAACGTTGTCCATCCGTTAAAAAGACTTCTAAGCGAAAGAATTATTAATACATGCAAGACACTATTCTAGAATTGTTATTTTAGTTAGGTTTTACCTCATTATTTGCCTATGATTCCCACAACCCTAGTTATGGAGTTTAATTACCCATAGTCATAATCAAAATATTCAAATATATGATATAAGAATTCATGTACTTACTTCAATGAGAAAGAGTAGAATCCGAAAGTTTGCTTGATTAATCACCAATAATCACTTGCAAGAATCTTAAAGTAATCAATAATCTCTCAAAAAGTCTAATGATTATCAAAAGTCTAACAATACAGTGTCTACTAATATGATGTCTAACAATACGGAGTCTAACCTCAAAACGAGGTTTTTCGAACTATTTATAAAAAATAAAAACCTAATAAAACAAGGACTCTATTTGCTGGAAATCTGCCAAAATGCGGCTGGGTCGACGGACCTCGCGACGGATCGTCATGGTCACGACGGACCGTCATGGACTCCGTCGTCCCATACTTATGCAATTTCTTCTGCTGCTCTCTTCATTACCCTCGACGGCAAGTATGACAGACCTTCATAGGCACAACGGTCCGTTGAGGGTCTTCGTTCCAAAACACTTCAACTCTTGGAATATGGGTACTGGGATTACTTCTCTGAACTTCATGACGAACCTGCAGGACGGACCGTCATAGACACGACGGACCGTCACAAGATTCGTAACCCCACACTTGGTCAGACTTCCCCATCTTCCTTCAGCAGCTGCACTACGCTGCCACCTACGGACCGTCACAAGCACGACGGAGCGTCACAAGCTCCGTAGGTGGTCTCTTCAGCATTTCTGCACTCAAAATCTCCGCATTCATCTTTGGACAGATTTCCTGCAAAATAAAGAGAAACTTATATAAAAATTAGCACAAAAAGGCTTTTGGACACACTAAACTTAAGGAAAAAAGTATTAATAATACCGTGAAACCACGGTATATCACATCCCTGGTTTGAACCCCATTGTGGTGATTTTTTTAATTTTTTCATTATTTCATTTTTTCTCTAAGAATAGGCAAAACTCATCCAGGGTTCGATCCCAGGCTTAAAGATTTCGTTTTATTGATATTTATTCCATTTTTATCTTAAGAAAAAGTACAAAAATTTCCCTGTTTAAGTTAAGAAAAATAAAAGGTCTATTTTTTACTTTTCTTAATTTTTTTAAAAAATAGATTCATACTTGTCTTTTTCTTTAGTTTATTTTCTTCTTCTTTTCCTAAAAGCTCTTTACAACTTCATTTTTTACCATTCTGTTTCACAACTTTCATCAGGGGCGGAGCTAAAACCTATTAATGGTGGTCAGATGAACAAATAATCAAGTGGTTGGTGTAGTCATTTGTCTCTTGGAGGTTTGGGGTTTTATCCCCACTAGGTTTTTTTTTTTATAAATACAAATCCTTTTTTTAGACAAAAACACACAAATTTTTGTGAACCTACTAAAAAATCTCTTTTAAAACAAAAAAATACAGAATTTTTTGTGCATCGACTCATTGGTAAAAAAAATATTTTGTATATCATTCCGCTAAAAAAGTTTATCGACACTTTAAAGGTTGAAACCCTTTGCGAACTTTCTAGCTCCGCCACTGTATGAAGACCCCACACTTTTAGTTAAAACATGAAGGAGCTTTTTACAATATTTACTCTCCATGTACGTGCTCTATAGAGATGTAGTTGAGATTTTAAAATGCCACCAAAGCTTTGCAAATAGTGCATCATTTACCGTATGGAGTGACCTGAACCCCAACCCTCCTTTTTATTTAGGTAGACACATGTCTTACCAAGTTACCCAGTGCTTACCATTTAGGCTTCCGCTTCCCCAAAAATATTTTGCAAAACATTGGTGAATTCAGTTAAAAAACACTTTTATGAGGTTTCATGGTAGATAATACGTACACAGAAAGGATTGAAGCACATGACTGATTAAAGTGTACATGCCACTGAATGAGAGGAATTTGTTTCGCCATGACAGTATTCTTCTAGCATTCTTTCTTATCAGCTTCTTAAAATAAGACATTGGCTTCCTGCCATAGAAAACTGGGCACCCAAGACAGGCAAAAGGGAAGTTTTATTGCAGTGGTTGTTTCTTCCTAACGATTAAATATAAGGTCCTACTTCAAGGTTCTCATTGGGAAGGAACAGTTCTGCTGATTTATGTAAAAAGTAGGCTTTGACAAAAGATGCATGTAGTCTTCCAAAAATATTGCTCGGATCAGCACATGTTTGGTGCTAAGTAATTCTATCTTGCATTCACCTTTAAACTCACATTATTTGGGGATTAACTTTCTCAATTCTTGTTTATCCGGACACCTTTAAGAAAATTTCACAATAACTTCATTTACAAGGTTTTCAATGATAATCATCTGAATTATTTCTTGCTACTCCCATAAGACAATTGGCTCTCCGTGCAAGTACATAACCGGCTTTATTTGTACATGCTTAATGTTTGTATTGGTTGGATAAAGGGAATTCGCATAAGAAGGCTTCTCCTTAAATTATTGACCTCCCTCAACTGAAGGTTGGCCACCATCCGTGGTGGCCATTGCCATTATAGAGTTGACAGCAATAGTGAGGTTAACAAAGTTTGACAGCGGTATGATTCACATTTTGTTAGATCATACTCAATAGTATGCATCTACTTTTGTATGCATTGTATTTATATTTCCGAATATGAAACTTTTTTTTCATAAGCAATGATTGACTATGTATCGAAGACATTATCACGTCATCTTAGATATTATCAATATTATCAAGATAAATTATGTTGATTACATATTTTAAAAATTGTGTTTTTAACTAAACAATTTTGCACAAATAATTTTATGAATGTCAAATAGTAGGTTGACAATAAACACACATGTAATTATCAGTGAACATATTCATATTCACCTTTTATACTATTAAAATTTAGGGATTTAGTCCCAATATTAGTGAAACTAAATTTCTTCAAGAGAGTTGAATGTTTAATATTCATATCTTCCAATGAACAAATTCTATCATGTCAATTGATATAATTATTTGAATTAGTAATTAAACTCCAAAAATTTTCATAATATGTGTTTTTTGCTTTTGTAAATTTCTAACATACTAGTATATGAGCAAATTTTATGTTTATTTTTACTCATTTACTCTACCTCTTTTAAAGGTGAACCATGATCCGTCACCAATAAAATAGATATCAGTATTGATAACATTTACTTACACTATCATATTCACTTTATTATTATGTATATTGAATCTCAATCAAGGGGCAATAATCGTGAAATTATTGGGATAAAAATTCTACATTTTAATTAAGGTGAATGTTTTAATTTGATTATTTGGTTACTGTGCTCGTAATCATATTATGTGTGTCAATAATTTTGCAAATATCAAGTTGCAATATGACATTAGAGACACATGAGACCATCTAGAATAAGCATCAATCAGGACTATGAAGTATCTAAACAAACCACTAGGTGAGTGAATAGGTCAATAAATATCTTTATGTATAAGTTTCTAGAAAGCAGAGGATTCAAACTCAACTTTCATTGGTGATGGTCTCACAATTAATTTATCTTGATAACAAGTCGTACAAGATAATTCACCATTTAAAAAAATATTTAGGTTCTTTTATTGTTTGTCCATTTGAATTTCCTATGATTCTTCTCATTATTATGAATACTCCTCATTCTTTATGAATAGAACACAAACATCTAAACATATCAGAGTATGATAACATAATACCTCATTCCACATTCATGTGCATTATTTAAACACTTGTCCTCTTTAGAATATTATGCACTGCTACCACATTCACTCGGAATATAATGAGGTAGCTTCAATGAGATAGATTTCATAACTTTTTTTTCTTTATAAAAAATACATAATATGGTTCATTGAGACCCTAAGCCAACATCTTGTTCATATAAGGACATTTAATGTCATAAATCGATAAAATTTAAACCCAACGTCTTGTTATCATGATACACCTGAATTTGAATATGATATCTTACCCTCTAGATACGATTTAATATAAATCCATTGTCTTATTCTCAATGCCTCAAAACTCAAGCCTGAGCCTTCTGGAGATATTATGACCATTTTTGGTGATTATTAATTTATAAAAATAATTTAGATTTGACAAGTATTAATGTCAAACACTTTGTAGATGGCCACTACCATTGTTGTCCAAAATTTACTAAAATCATGTCGATGAAATTATGAACATGCCTTAGTCATATACAGTGAACTGATTTTCTCTCTGTAACCAAAAAAATCCACATAATAGACATTATATATAGTTATACAGAGCTCCTTAAAGTTATTTGCATATTTCATTTGAACACCTCAAGCAGGGTTGGTATCTATTGAACACTTTTACCAATTCAAATTTGAACCATTTGAACACTTTTTTAACAATCAGCTAAAAGTATTATATGTGTGTAATACGCTCGCGGTTACATAGAAAATTAACGAATCAATGACATACATCTGAAATTTTGAGGAAAAAGAAAAAATATTTTAGAACCATGAACAACCTTCGATTCGTTCATTGTGTTTTGTCTTTAACTATGCTAAGCTAAAGGATTGTACTCGTTCACAACTTCAACCATATATTAATGGAGTATAGAGAGATTTATAGTCAACTATTCATTGAGCAAGTTGCTTTGTAAAGGTCAACGGGTAAAAATATGTTCAATTCCTTTATTCAAGTTATCGCCGTTCACTCACCGTCATCGTCATTGTCGTTCCTCTTAATTCAAATATTATTTTTCCAAATCTATTTATTAAAAAATAAAATACAATAATTTAGATTAAGATGTTTATTTTTCAAGAAGAACAATGGGAGGAATGGAGGAAAGAGTAGTGATAGTGTGGGTATATCTTTTTTCTGGTGAATAGATGAGAATTACTGCCACATTTAAAAAAAATGGAAGAGGAAATGTCGACAATGGTATGGGAGAGGAAGAGGTGGCTGAAGAAAAGAAAAGAAGAGAACAGAAGGGAAGCTGATGATGGGGGAGTCGGTGGCAATGGTGGTGGTGTGGGAAGAGTTATGGCTATTGAAAAAAGAAGAAGAAAGAGATGAACAAAAAGAAGCTAAAATATTCCTCCACGCGCTCACTATATGTGTATTACACATTCTTTGCCATGTCAGTAAAAAGTGCCTAATATATACTTATTTTGAACAGTATAAGTGTTCAATAGGTACAAACCTTAATTAAAGTGCTTAAGTGAAATATGCAAGCAACTTTAAGGGCTCTGTATGACTTAAGCCAATATATTATAACATTTAGCATTTTATATTTGACCATAAGACTGAGCGATGGAACGGGACGTACCAGTACCATTCCGGTTCGTCCCGTTTCGGTTGCATACGGAACGGGACGGGATAGTCTGAACCAGTACACGAAATAGGATCGGTGTATCGGTACCGGGTTATCCCAGTTCCAGTCTGGTCCGATCAGGTTTACTTAATATATATTAATTTTTTTATATTTTATATTTTATATTTTATATATTTTATATTTATATTTTATATAATTTCTACATATTAAAATTAATTACCCACCACATCTTCCCCTTCCCTGACACTTGGCAGGCGACAGCTTTATTAAAAGTTGTCCTGCGCCCTGAGCCCCTGACCAGACCACCTGCCCGGCTACCCATGCTGCCCTGCAGCTTTATCTAAAGCTGCAGCCCCCCTTTCCAATCCAACCCCCCATTTTTCCTTCCCTTTTTTCAACGGTCGTTTTAAAACGAAAATATTAAAACGGCTAAGTTTTTATTTTATAAATCAGAATTGATTTTTAAAAACTATATATACATACATAAGCTTGAGAGAATATATATTTCCATTCATATTTCTAAGTTTTAACGATTACGGATTATAAATAATAAAATTTCAGATTTTCAATATATGTAGTGTTGAAGCATCAGCTAGAGGATCAAATATGGTTCAAAGTGAATTAAATACTTCAAACTCAAGTGGTCCTCTTACACATCGAACTTATAACAAGGATCGTGAACGTGAAAACTTTGCTAATATGGTTGTTGTTTGTGGTTTACCTTTTAGTTTTGGGGAACATCCGGATTTTAATGCATATATTCGTGAAATATATAATCCTAGTTATAAAGGTTTATCAAGAATCATGGTAAAAAGAGATATTTTTGAATTTCACGAAAAACATTGTCAATATTTACGTGCCTATTTTGAACTAATGGATTGTAGAGTTGCTATTACTACTGATATGGGTCTTAGTCCTAATGGTTTTGATTATTTAACTGTTACTGCGCATTGTATCGATTATAATTGGAATTTACAAAAAAGAATTATTGGTTATAAAATTTGTCAAAAGAAAAAAATCGGAATTTATAGTGCTACTACTGTGTTGGAAATTTTAGATTTTTCGGTCTTTGTGATAAAGTCGTTAGTATTACTTTAGATAATGCTTCCGCTAGTTTAAATGCTATTAATATGCTAGAACCTAGACTTTGTCCTATTAGTAAATATGTTTTTCATGTTGGATATGCCGCGCATATAATAAATTTGATTGTTAGTGACGGTGTGAAATTATTTGAAAATAGGTATGATAAAATTGATAATGCTTGTTTATACATTTTTCGTATGAATAGTAGCACTAGAATTAGATTTAAAGAACTTTGTAATGCATTTAAACTTCCGTTTAGAAAAGTTATGAAGCATGTAAAAACTAGATGGAATTCCTTTTATGATATGCTTGAAGTTGCTTATGCATATAGGCACCTATTACTACACTATTTAATAATCATAATGCTTATCATGAATTAGAACTTAATGGTAGTAATTGGGATGAAGTAAATGAACTTAGAATATTTTTGAAATCATTTTATGATGCCCCTAAAAAAAATTTTGGAATATATTATCCTACTATTTCAGAAATTTTAATACATATATGTGAGATTTCATCTATCTTTTCTGAATATAAAACAAATGCTTTATTTATCTCTGCTATTAAAGTTATGATTACAAAATTTAAGAAATATTTTTTTCCTATCCTACAAATTTATTTAACTGCAATTATTTTCAACCCCGAATATAAAGAATATGGTGCAAAAGCTTTGGTTGAATGCATTTATCAGAATTTAGATATTCAACCTGAAAAAAACCTGATTTGGTAACATGTCAAAATAGTATAAAATTCTTTGCTAAAGAAATGTATGATAAATATTCTTTCTTAGATAATGTTGAAAATCCTCAAACGTCTATGAATCAAGTAGGTTCTCATGGACGAGTGAAACATAAACTTGGTCTTGACTCTTCTAATAAATGTGAATTGTAAAATATCTTGAACAGGGTTCGGATGATATTACAAATGATGAAGGTATACCGCAACTATTGAACTGGTGGAGGAATTGTGGAACTCAATTTCCAAAACTTAGTAGGGTGGTGAAGGATGTGCATGCAATTCAAGGATCATCAGTAGCTTCCGAGGAAGCTTTTAGCGCGGAAAGATTTCAAATTGGAGACCACAGATATTCGTTAGCAGAAGACAACTTGGAGATATTAGTGTTATTTAGAGACTAGATAAATGCTGAGCGTAGAAATCAAGTACTTCCAAAGTTAGATAGTCAATTTGAACTTTTCATAGATTCAACTATTGGATGTGGTAGTGATGATGGCATCGAACTTCAAGATCGTCAACGAGCTTTACCAAGACCAGAAGTTGATTACAATCAATCTATAACTGAGTTAGAAAGAGGATTTACGGGACTATACAACTATTAGTATTACATTCGAGACTTAGTTGAAACAGAACTCTTCCTAGAAGGTGGCTGCGTAAACTATGTACTCTACTAATAGTTGTAAATTGAAATTGTAATTTGTTACAAAGTTAAATAAATTAAATTGATATTTTTTAATTTTTTAATTGTTTTATCCTTATTTTAATTTAATTTTTTTAAAATTATAAATTTTATTTATTTATAATTTGCAAGACACATGTTATAAATATAACTTATAAAATAAATATTAATGAATAATAAGTAATAACTTATAAAGTATAAAGTTCAAAAGATTCAAATTTTGAAAATTTTATTAGACTTTACTTGCAAACTTAATAACAAAAAAAATTGAAAAATATCTTTAAAATAAACTTAAGTAAAAAATTATAGTATAAATTTAAAAACTATTAATTTAAACTTAGAAAAAAAAATCATATTTTCGTAATCTCAAAAAATGTCGTTCCGTTTATCCCGTTCTGTTCCATTCTGATCCATTACTGTTTGTTCTGGTTTCATCCCGGTATATAGTAGAACGGGACAGAACCGATTATTCATTCCGGTAATTCTGATTCGGTTCATCCCGGTACCGATTAACATACCGGTCAACATGTTCCGTTTCAGTTCGGTACCGATTCGTTCCAATTCGGTGAACCGGTTTCGATCCGTTAATCAGTCTTATTTGACCATCTTTTTTCAAACATAATTTTATTACTAGCTTGTTCGGCGAATCTAATTAGTTATTTTTTATTAAGTTCGTTTTTAAAAACTGATTTCATTTTCTTTTTAGTCTGTTTTAAAAAGAAAGACTCATTTTCTTTTTTGGCAAAACTTTAATCTTAACTTTTCACATGGCATGTTTAATGCCACAAGATTAAAGGAGATTTTAGTACATTTGACATAACTTTAATATAAAACAACAAAATCAAAAAGTCTTTTTTCTATTCTTAAACTCCGTTTTAAGTCAAATTAGACCATTATTTTTGAAATAGAGTAAAATAATATTGTTTAACCAGTTCTTTTGAGAAAACAAATCGATAAATGAATAGGTTCAAAACTTTTTTCTAAATTATCTAAATTAAGTACAAATTATTAATGTCAAAAAATAGATTTTCAAAATACTTTCAGCAAACTCATATTAAGAATGATGTATTTTTCTTTTTCGTCTTTAAAAAATAGTTGGCCTTTTATTTTGATAAATTTTAATTTTGATTTATTAAATGACATGTTTTATGATATAAGATTAAAAACATTTCGCATAATTTTAATTTAAGATTACAAGACAGAAAGTGTTACTCTCTTCTTTCACTTTTACTTATTACTTATTACAACAATGTTTATTCAACTTGTCACTTTTGACATATCAAGGAAAAACAATAATTTTTTTTATGTTTTACCGTCAACATTAAATACTCCTTCCATCTCATATTATGTGATACCATTTTCTTTTTGGTCAGTTCCAAAAAGAATATTATATTTCCTTATATAGTAAGTATTTAAATGTATAATTCCTCTTTTACCCTTTTTAGTGCCACATAATTTTAAACATAGTACTCTAATACAATTATGAAAAGAGAGAAAGACGAACTTACTTTTTTGAAGGACAATTTGATAAACATTTCAAAATCTTCGTTATTTTTTAAACTCTGTGACCAATCAAATGTTGTCACATAAAATGGGACACAAGAAGTACTAATTTTTCAACTTTCCATATGACATTTTTAAAATGACAAAATTAAAGGACAAATTTATACATTTCACTTTATCTTTATTGTAGGACTACAAAATTTAAAAGTATTTTTTTTTTCTTAAACTTTGTGTCAAGTCAAACTATATTATTGTTTTCATAATAAAGAAAGTAATTATTTTGTTAATGAGCCTGTCATGTTAAAATGTGACAAATAAAATTAATTATAAAATATAGTATTTATTATTTAAAATTCTGTATTAAGTCAAATAAGGTTACTAAATAAAGTGGTATGCACATACCCATTTATGTAAACTACGAACCTAATCTTCTTCCTTAGAAGTCCAGCATCTGAGTTTGTTGAAACCGGCTTTTCAACTAATTCATCATTCCATTATCCTTCATTCACACTCCATTTTCCTGTAGTGACTTCACACAAAGCAACTTCAGGAATCAGGTGGAGAGAGAGCCTTTTCATTCGATTTCAGGTAAACTCATTCTTGATAGCAGCAGGCTACACCCTTTCAATTTTCGATTCTATTACGTTTTTTTGTCGATGATGAATTCCAATTCAGTGTCCTTCAAGCCTATGGCTGTACTCACAAAAGAGGATGAAGACCCACCAATTTCCTCCACTTCATTGCTTTCTTTTGACACAGATGACTGTTCCCCATCGTCTCCTACAAAACCCCCTTTCAATTCGGTAATTTTGACAGCTTTGATTCTCGTCACATGTGTATCTCTATCTACTGCTGTTACCTTTGCTTTCCTCTTCTTTTCACATTCTTCTATCTCCTCTATTTCGCATGTAACACGCTCACGTCCACTTCAAAAACTCAAACATCCTGTTGTTCTCTTGATTTCATCTGATGGGTTTCGCTTTGGGTATCAGTACAAGACAGATACCCCTAATATCCATCGATTGATTACGAATGGGACAGAAGCTGAACTGGGTTTAATTCCTGTATTCCCAACTTTGACTTTTCCTAATCATTATGCTATTGTTACTGGTTTGTACCCTGCTTATCATGGTATTATAAATAACAATTTCCTTGATCCGGTTACTGGAGAGCATTTCAGTATGAGGAGTCATGATCCTAAGTGGTGGCTAGGTGAGCCACTTTGGGAGACTGTAGTCAATCATGGTCTTAAGGCTGCTACTTATTTCTGGCCTGGATCTGAGGTAAATAAAGGAGGCTGGACCTGTCCAGAGTCTCTTTGTAAGAGGTATAATGGTTCTGTGCCATTTGAAGAACGAGTTGATACTGTTTTGAAATATTTTGATTTGCCAAATGATGAAATTCCGTCGTTTATGACACTCTATTTTGAAGACCCTGATCATCAGGGTCACAAGGTTGGGCCAGATGACCCTCAAATCACTGAAGCCGTTGCAAGAGTTGATAGCATGATTGGGAAGTTGATCAAAGGCTTAGAAACAAGAGGGGTTTTTGAGGATGTGAATATTATAATGGTTGGCGATCATGGTATGGTTGGCACCTGCGATAGAAAGTTAATTTTCTTGGAGGATTTGGCTCCATGGATTGACATTCCAAAGGATTGGATACAGTCATATAGTCCATTGCTTTCCATTCGTCCACCACCGAGTTACTCTGCCAAGGATGTAGTTACCAAGATGAATGAGGGCTTAAAGTCAGAGAAGGTTAACAATGGGCAGTATTTGAAAGTCTATCTAAAAGAGGAACTGCCTGATCGGCTGCACTATTCTGCGAGTGATCGAATACCACCCATCATTGGGTTAATCGATGAAGCATTTAAGGTTGAACAGAAGAGCTCAAAGAGGTTCGAATGTGGTGGAGCTCATGGTTATGACAATGCATTCTTCTCAATGAGGACCATTTTCATTGGCCATGGTCCTAAGTTTGCTAGTGGCCGTAAAGTCCCATCTTTTGAGAATGTTCAGATTTACAACGTGGTTACCAAAATCCTTAATATACAAGGAGCACCCAATAATGGGACGACAACATTTCCAGACACGATTCTCTTACCCAGCCACTGAGATGCAGCTAGTTATGAAAATATTCTCTATGCTACCAGAGGTGAGAGATCATCATGTGATTTTTAGATGCTTCTCTTAACAATTAGTAAATATTGTCAAGTTCATTCAAGGTGATGATCTAGTGATGAAGGTTATGCACCTCTGTACCTCATGGCATCACTTCACTTTTGTCGGCTTCCAGATTTATAGTCTATAAGGTGTTGCAACTTCTATTTTGTAGCTGGCTTATTTCAAGATTAGTAAATTGTTGCTGCTATGTAGATAATATGAATTTATAAATGAACAATGTTCAATATATTTGTTGACCATATCGGTATTCTACCTTTTACTCCATTTTTCTGTCATGTATTACATTATCATCTCCCCTTATATTTGTAGATTTAAGAATTGTACAATCTCCTGCGTCCCCTTATTATAATGACGAGGGAAGAACTTGGAAAGTAGAATAGAAAAACCAAAAGTCAAGTATCTGTTTGCCACGTGTGATGGGTGGTAAGAATATTAAGTTCATTGACACCATAGCCTGTGCTCTTGATCAAGGGTTAAGCTTATATTTAGTTTATGTAGTCATTTTTGTTGTTCCCTTTGTTGCATCATCAAGGCAGTAGCCTCTGATGGTAATTATTGTGATTGGTGCATTTTTTTCACGATAATAAGATATCTTTATATGTTTGGACTTGCGGTTAAAAAAATTTACCTACGATTGTTTCTCATCGTTGCAGAACTGTTTGGAGATACTTGTAATGTGATACTTGATCTCAAAGTTGTTTCCATAAAGCATAGCCGATCAAGTTGTTTCCATAAAGCATAGCGAAACGTAAACCGCCTGCTGTTTGTGTACAAACATGCTTAGTTCTTCTTTCTTCTTGACTATCCAGAGAGGTTGTTTCTTTGGCAGGGACCTTTCGGTGTTTGTAAACTCGTAGAGTTTGATAATTATTTCGCATTTTTCTTTCTTGATAACTGATAGTACCTTTCTTTTGATTGGATATGAAAAATGTTCTGTGTTTTGTTTAGTGTCTGTTAGTTGCTCTACTTCCTTGGCTGAACAGATGTTTTTACAGGCTATATGGAGGTGAGGAATGATAATGTTAAGAGTGTTTTTGGTATTTCCAATTTCCTCACACGTTTGGTTGAGTCGAAACCTAAATGACCATAAAAATATAAAAGTGACCAAAGTAAGTCACTATTTTAATAAGTAACTAAAATAAGTTTAATGGAAGAAAAAGTTTTACTTTATTCAATTTTCTAAACGTTTTCCGTTAGTGTCATAACGTATATTTTTAATATATAACGAACTTTTTTTTACACTTTATAAAGTAAAGCTTGTTCTTCCACTTTATAAAGTGGAAGAAAATCCTACATTTTATATATTCCTATCTAGTCCATTGTAATGTGTGAGGACTGATAAAAATAATTATCTAGTCCACAACTTAGAGCAATATTTCTATATTGCTGAGGTAAACCGCTACAAATTATATAAGACTAAGAATAATAAATCATATAAATTAATAAATAATTGACAAAACAACAACTAATAATCGAAATATAATTGTTGAGCATTACCGGTCACTTTCATTGATAGTTTTGTTTAAATAAAAATCATATCGGCCGGTAAGAATATTTTGATAATGAGTCATGTTAGAAAATCAGTAGATTGAGTTATCAGAAATCCATCAATGCCATTACGATTTTCTAATTGGGGATGGACATCGACTGATAAAGAAGAACGTTGTTGACTAATTTTAGGCTTCTTCCTAACATAGATTTCAAATATTGTTAACTTGATTATATCTATGTAGTCATTTGGAACCCTCAAAAAGCCAGTCAATGAGTCCTCATTATAGATTAAAATCAAATTATAATCAGTACTGTTTATACCCATTATTTTATAAATTGATGAAATAAATTTATTACATCGAACATTAATTGGATATTTAGCATTGTGTTTGGAGGACAATTATAATAAATAATATTTTCGTCATGTATAATTTTGTTATCCCAATAAATTAAAACTTTAACTTTAGGTGTAGAAGACATCTTTTTTTTTTTGACATTGAAATGAACAAATATAAAAGATTTTATGTTGTAGGTGCTATCAACTATGCTTAAACGTCCTTAACTAGAGATTGAAAGATTTTTCAGAATAAAAAAACTAAAAATACATATTGTAATATTTTTTTTTTCGTTTTTATGATACGTAAAATCAATATAATTGTGACAACATTGAAAAAACTTCGTCAAAGCGTGAAAAATATTCCTCGTGTAAGAAAAAGTTTCACTTTATAAAGTGTAAGTTTTTACACTTTAATCATAGTGGAAGAAAAAGTTTCACTTTATAAAGTGTAGGAAAAATTTACACTTTATAAAGTGAAAGAAAAACTCATACTTTATATAGTGGAAGAAAAAATTCCACTTGATAAAGTTTAAGAAAAAGTTTCGTTACATATTAGAAATATACGTTACCACACTAACGAAAAACGTTTGAAAAATTGGATAAAATGAAACTTTTTTTTCCAGTAAATTTATTTTAGTTATTTATTAAAATAGTGACTTATTTTGGTCACTTTTATATTTTTGTGGCTTATTTAGGTTCCAAACTCTGTTTGTTTGGTCAAAATATTTTGGAACATTTTCTAAAATTGAAATAGTAGGATTGGAAGAAAGGAAGTAGTTTTTTCTCTAAAAACATTTTTAAAAATATATTAGTCAAAGACGAATATATATTGTTAAATTATTTGATCAAATACAAATTAGTAGTTGCCAAAAACACATATGTATTTCAAATTAAGTTTTAGAAATTTAAGCAAACAGATATAAAACATATCGTGATAGGCAAATAGGAATCTGAACACGAAATTGATTTTTGGGTAGAAGTCCAGCATCTGAAATTTGTAATTCCGCCTGTCTTTCAACTAATCCATCATGCCATTTTCCAGTCGATAGATCAACTGTTGATGAAGGAATTGCTTTGATCAATTCCGAATTCGATTTCAGGTAAACTCATTTTCGATACAACTCGGCTACACGGCCCTTTAAATTCAATTCTCTGTATTTCGATTGCAATTTTCTATGCTCTGAAATATACATTTATACTGTGGATGATGAATTCGGATTCAATCTCCTTCAAGCCTATGGCTGTACCCACAAGGGAGGATGACGAAGAGCCACCCATTTCCTCCACTTCATTGCTTTCTTTTGACACAGATGACTGTTCCACATCTATTCCCCCAAAACCACCTTTCTCTTCCTTAATTTTAACACCTCTGATTCTCGTCACTTGTCTATCTCTATCTACAGCTATTATCTTTGCTTACCTCTTCTTTTCACATTCTTCTGTCTCCTCTATTTCGCATGTATCACGTCCACTTCAAAAACTCAAACATCCTGTTGTTCTTTTGATTTCATCCGATGGATTTCGCTTTGGATATCAGTACAAAACAGATACCCCTAATATCCATAGATTGATTACGAATGGGACAGAAGCAGAACTTGGTTTAATTCCTGTATTCCCAACTTTGACGTTTCCTAATCATTATGCCATTGTGACTGGTTTGTATCCTGCTTATCATGGTATTATAAACAACTATTTCCTTGATCCAAATATTAGAGAGCCTTTCACTATGGCCAGTTATGATCCTAAGTGGTGGCTCGGTGAGCCACTTTGGGAGACTGTCGTCAATCATGGTCTTAAGGCTGCTACTTATTTCTGGCCTGGATCTGAGGTGAATAAAGGAGGTTGGACTTGTCCGGAATATTTCTGTAAGATCTATAATGGTTCTGTCCCATTTGAAGAACGTGTTGATACTGTTTTGAACTACTTTGATCTGCCTAATGATGAGATTCCGTCATTTATGACACTCTATTTTGGAGACCCTGATCATCAGGGTCACAAGGTTGGGCCAGATGATCCTCAGATCACTGAAGCCATTGCTAGAGTTGATGGGATGATTGGAAAGTTGATCCAAGGTTTAGAAGAAAGAGGGGTTTTTGATGATGTGAACATTATAATGCTTGGCGACCATGGTATGGTTGGCACTTGCGATAAAAAGTTAATCTTTCTGGAGGATTTGGCTCGGTGGATTAAAATTCCAAAGGATTGGATACAGTCATATAGTCCACTGCTTTCCATTCGTCCACCACGAAGTTACTCTGCCAAGGATGTCGTTACCAAGATGAATGAGGGATTAAAGTCAGGGAAGGTTAAGAATGGGCAGTATTTGAAAGTCTATCTAAAGGAAGAACTGCCTGATCGGCTGCATTATTCTGAGAGTGATCGAATACCACCCATCATTGGATTGATTGATGAAGCATTTAAGGTCGAACAAAAGAGCTCAAAGAGGTTCGAATGTGGTGGATCTCATGGTTATGACAATGCATTCTTCTCAATGAGGTCTATTTTCATTGGCCATGGTCCTAAGTTTGCTAGGGGCCGCAAAGTCCCATCATTTGAGAATGTTCAGATTTACAACATGGTTACCACAATCCTTAACATACAAGGAGCATCCAATAATGGAACTTCATCATTTCCAAAGGCGATTCTTTTACCCAGCCACTGATATTTAGCCAATTAGGAATGTATTCTTTATGCCACCAGAAGTGAGATAACATCAGGTGATTTTGTATGTTTCTCTTTAACAGTAAGAAAGTATTGTTAAGTTGATGAACTAGTGCTGAAGTTTATGCAATTCTGTACCTCTTGGCATTTTTTACCTTTCCCGGTTTGCAGTCTATTAGGTGTTGTAACTCTATTTAGGAGATGAATTATTTTAAGATTAGTAAAATGTTGCTGTTATCTAGATATAGAATGAATTGATAAATGAATAACTTTCAAAATATTTGTTAGCTGTATCCCTTTTACTGCATGTTCTTGACATATATTATGTATCTGCCATTGCTACTCAGTTAGCTGAAGGATACTATTAGCTGGAAAGTTGGTTAAATAACATAATTGATATTTGGACTCAGATTTCAATTCATTGCAACTCAGCTATAAAAGCTTTTACACTTTACTTTGAATATGATGAATATACACATTACTTCTGTTTCTACCTAAATCTTCTTCTACTTTTCTATCTTCTTCCCTTTCATCTTCCATAGTTTGTCAACCCGAGTTTCTCTATAGAACTGGCTTGTTCATCTGCTAAAACCTCGGATTCCATTGAGAATTCCCACATTTTGGCTAACAGGGGAGGGGTTAGGGATGAAGGGAGAGAGCATTCCTTCAACAACTTTGAATGAGAAAGAATGTCCCTTATATGATGTCCCATTCAGTGTTTCTGATTGATGATTTGATAAAATTGAAAACGTCAGTGATGGAAGCCGCTAAGTTCACAACTAAATTAAAATTACACATTTTATTCAGGACTTAAGGGTGAAATGACCTTTAAAATTCACCCAGTGAAGAACAAAAAGTCAAGTATCTGTATGGGTGATTGGTAGTAAGAATATTAAGGCCAATGAAACCATAGCCCTTGCTCTTGATCAAGAGGTTAAGCTTACATTTAGTTTGTGCTGCCATTTTTGTTGTTCCCTTTGTTGCATCACCAATACAGTAGCCTCTGATGGTAATTGTTGTGATTGGTGCTTTTTGTACCATGAGAATACGATATCTCTATATATGTTTGTAGTTGCGGTTGAAAATCTACCTTCGATTGTTTCTCCATCATTGCAGAACTTTTTGGAGAAACTTGCGACGCAGTGGCGTAGCAAGAAATTCTAGGAATGGTGTCCAAAATTTCATAGCTTGTAAAATAATGCAAAGAATGGGTGTACTTAAATTTTGTAAATCAAATTACATAACAATGATAAATTTTTTTTAATTAAAATATATCAAAAATTTTAAAATCAAACTACATAATATTTAGCTTTAATGTTCATGTTTATCTGACAGAAAGTGAACCAACAAAGAAAAAGAGAGATGTTCAGTTTAAAGGGAAATCACTTTTATGCTTCAATGGCCAACAACAAGGATGAAAAAAACGAGTTATATTAAAAGAGAATTTATATAAAGTATTTTCACTTATGGAATAAATAATAGCATTACTTATTAACATTAATTAAATAATTATTTTTAAAATTTATTTAAATTTTTAATGAAAAGGAAAAAAAATTATTCACTAACTTTAAATTAAATAATTACTTTTAAATTTTATTTAGATTTTTAATAAAAGGCAAAAATAATTTGCTTATTAACTTTAAATTAAATAATTATTTTTAAATTTTTAATGAAAAGAAAAAAATTAAAGTCAAATAACGGGAATCGAACCTGCACACTGCAAGTTGAAAAGAATTTAGTAAGAGTTGAACGATTGAAACTACTAAACTTAAATTTTTATTTTCTTTTAAGGGTGTCCAAAATGTGTTATTTAACCATTTAAATTACTCCCTCCGTTCGGTATTGTCATAGTTTCTATTTTAGAGTCAAACTATAAAAACTTTGACTAACATTTTAAGATGAATTTTTTCATCATATTAATATGCAAAAAATTATAATTTATAGTACTTTTCATATAGTTTTAGAATATTTAATTTTTTTTGTTTAAAATATCGAATTAATGTGATCTAATTTACCTTTGAAAATTAGTCAAATTAATTTTCAATAAGCGCAACATGACAAACAATTCTGAACGAAAGGAGTATTATACGGTGCAGTTTTCTGACGAAGGGTGTCCAATTAAGATAGCTACGCCCCTTTTGCAACGTCATACTTGATCTCAAAGTTGCTGCTATGAAGCATTGCCAAACCAAAATACTAAATAGCCTGCTGTTAGTGTACAACCATTCTCGCTTGATAACTGAGTACCTTTCTTTTGATTGGATATGACAAATGTTCTGTGTTTTTTTCTTTCTGTTAGTTGTTGTTCCACTTTCTTGCTGAACAGATGTTCATTACAAGCTATATGTAGGTGAGGACTTATAATGTTGGATCATTAAGTGATAATTCAAGTTCAATGTCTCGTTCTCACCCACACAACATACATCTTCAATTCCCACCCCTTTGACCATCCTACCCCATCTCCCATGAAGATTGCACACGTAGTATTTTGGACTAATCCATTGGTGGCCCCTTAAATTTTGCACCAATATTCAGTTAGACATCTTAATTAAGTTTTGTTCACTTTAGACACCTCATGTCAATCTGCATTGTGTCATTTTAGCACTTTTTGAACAATCAGCTAAATATACAAGATGTGTGTAACACACTCACCGATGACGTATCAAAGTGAAAAATTAAATAAAAACTCTTGGCATGTATATTAAAAATATTTTTCAAATAATAATATTTTAGTAGAATGAATAAATAGCCAATGACTTAATGACACGTGAAATTTTTTATACAAAAAAATAATTTTAAAAAAAAAAACAAATCTACCAAGGTCATTTTCTCTACCCACCAACTCCAACACCCACCCACCCACCCACGCAAATCGTCTCCTTCACTTCCCCCCACCCCACCCACCCAATATCTTCTACACCTTTGTCCATCCTAACCCCAACACATTCCCCACATACATCGTCTTCTCCACCCCTCTCCCACCACATCCATCGTCTTTCAAGATTTTTCGCTGCCCTTCTTCTTTGCGATAACATAAATCGTGATTTTTTTAATGGGTTGAAATTTATTTTTTGTGAAATCTCTTCGTATTAAAGTTCGTTTTTTTGTTCCATAGCACATCAAAACTATTTCTCCATGGAAGGAATTCATGTTTTGAGAGATGGTGGCTAAAAAATGATGATGAAAATGAAAATAAAAATAAAAATTGATTAAGTGAGTCTTTCACGCGTTGGTAGTGAGTGTATTACACTCACTATGCCATGTCGGTTTAAAGTGTTAAAATGACACAACGAGACATGACATGAGGTGTCTAAAATGAACAAAGTTTAGTTAAGGTATCTGAGTGAAAATTAGTGCCAAGTTTAGGGGGTCACCGATGGGTTAGTCCTAGTATTTTTCTAGACTATATATTAATAGTCTTGACATGATACTAGGGGTGTACAAAATCGAACCGAAAACAGAATCAAACCGCAAAACGAGTCAAACCGAAAAACAATCCGACTAGTGGTTTGGTTTGACTTGGTTTACTGTTGGAAAAAAAAACCCAACTATATTTGGGTTGGGTTGGTTTCAACTAAAAAAAATCAACCTAAGACCAAATCAACCCGACATTATATATATTTTTTAATATTTTTATTTTATACCTAAAAATACTTACTTTGATATATTTTTTAAATATCTCTTATAATTTTTCATAGTTTTTATCTTTTGATATAATTATTTCATGTTTGGAAATTAGAATTCTTAATGATCTAATAAGATTATAATCTATATATGTTGGTAATAATAATAAAGTTTAAATAAAAATCAAATTAATACTAATGCAAAAAAGAAAATCAATTTAACACTAATAATGACAATAATATTGAATATTTGTTTTTTCGTTTTACATAGATTTAAACAATTAAAATACATGATCTAATTTTACTTTCTTTTAATGTTTAGTCATGTAACTAATACTTACTAAACTTATTTTAACATGATTTAGTACTTTAAATTATGATCAATTTCATTATGACTTATTAATTTGCAATATTTATTTTACGCGATTTTATTATAATTATTTTTTGGATATTTTAGTGTCATTAATTATATCATATTTTTTGTTATTTTCTTGAGAAATAACTTAGGTTGTTGCATTTTGATAGGACTAAATAAATATTTGAAATACAAGTAATTTATATGTTTTTATGAATACATTATCGAAAAAAATCCGAAAATCCAAAAAAACCCGAAGAAACCCGAAAAAACCCAAAGCTGAAAAATCCGAGTTTTGTTGGTTTGATTTGGTTTATAAATTCAAAAATCCGACACAAATAGTTTGATTTGATAATTGAAAAACCCGAACCAACCCGATCATGTACACCCCTACATGGTACCATGAGTTTAACTTGTATTCACCGTCGGCGTATACTTTTTTTTACACCGACACATACTTTTAAGGCAAGTTTATTTATTATTTTTATTAATATTTTTATTTTATAAAATACTAATATACGCGCGCGTTTGACATATATTTTAAAAAATTATAAATTTAAGTATATATAATATGAATTATTATTGCCGCATAAAAGTGCATGTCCAATCAGATATAGTGTTTTGATTTTATACAAACACTTGATAAAAATATAATTTTATCCTAATCTATGTGCAGTGAAAATATGTTCCTCAAAGACGTCAAATATTCTTTTAGCAACTTCACATTCTCCTAATACAGTGAACATTAATAGCATATGTGATTTTTGTTGAATTGATATTTGTGTTAAATTAATAAAAATTTAAATTCGTAGAATAAATTTGAACCTAATATTAAATTAAAGACTCTATTTTTAGCTAAAATTTAAACATAAATTGCAAAGCATATTGTAATATCTTTAACACACATCTATCTAATTTATTCATGTTAAATAAGATGATTTTTATCAAATCGAATAGAACTTCATAAAATAAGGAAAAAAAGAATGAGTTATCGTGACAAAAAAATATACCACAATTAAATAATTAATATATTTAATTTTAATAGTAATTGATTAAACCTGAAAAGTTATAATGTCACGACCCAGTCAGTTTTTATCAAAAATAATTCTACTGCTCGAACCGACTAAACAGGTTGTTACAATAGATACGAATTTACCCATCGTTCGTCCTCGAACGATCACAGGAAGAAAAACAAGGGCGAGAAAGAGTACCTGAATCTGTAAAAAGATGTGGATATCTTCCTTGCATATCAGCCTCATTCTCCCAAGTGGACTCTTCAACTGGTCGATTCTTCCACTGAACCTTGATAGATGCAATCTCCTTTGATCTCAACTTGCGGACCTCTCTATCTAAAATAGCAACAGACTCCTCCTCATAAGACAAATTCTCATCAAGAAGAACTGAATCCCAACGAATAATGTAGTTTCCATCCCCATGGTATTTTTTCAGCATAGACACATGAAATACCGGGTGCACTCCTGAGAGTCCTTGAGGCAGTGCCAATTCATAAGCCACCTCCCCCATGCGCTTCAGAACTTCAAATGGACCAATATACCTCGGACTAAGCTTACCTCGCTTACCAAACCACATCACCCCTTTCATGGGTGAAACCTTCAGCAAGACTTGTTCACCCTCCAAAAAATCCAAGTCCCTAACCTTTCGATCTGCATATCTTTCTGCCTGTTCTGAGCTGCTAGAAGCTTCTCCTGAATGAATTTTACTTTATCTAATGATTCCCTCAAAAGGTCGGTACCCCATGGTCTCACCTCAAATACATCAAACCAACCAATGGGAGACCTACATCTCCTCCCATACAATGCCTCAAATGGGGCCATATCAATACTTGAGTGATAGCTATTATTGTATGAAAACTCTGCTAAGGGTAAGAAGTTATCCCAATGACCGCCAAATTCTATCACAAATGCACGAAGCATATCCTCCAACACCTGAATCGTTCGCTCAGACTGACCATCGGTCTGAGGGTGAAATACAGTACTAAGATCAAACCTAGTACCTAATTCAGTATGCAACGTTCTCCAAAACTTAGAAGTAAATTGCGTACCTCTATCTGATATGATGGAAAGTGGAACTCCATGCAATCGAACAATTTCTGAGATATAGAGTTTGGCTAACTTCTCTGCATTGTAAGTCACCTTGACCGGAATGAAGTGAGCAGACTTAGTTAATCTGTCAACGATTACCCAAATAGAATCGAACTTACCCAATGTCTTTGGAAGACAAACCACAAAATCCATTGCAATTCTTTCCCATTTCCATTCAGGAATGGACATTTTCTGAAGTGTTCCTCCGGGCCTTCGGTGTTCATACTTTACCTGCTGAAAATTCGGGCATTGGGAAACAAAATCAACAATGTCACGCTTCATTCTACTCCACCAAAAATGTTGCTTTAGGTCACGATACATCTTGGTTGCACCAGGATGTATAGAATACCTTGAACTATGAGCCTCTGTAAGAATAGTGGGAATCAAATTATCAACCCGGGGGACACATACCCTTCCCTTAATTCTCAGAACGCTTCCTCATCAATTATTGACTCTTTAGCCTCTCCTCGTAATACCATATCTTGAATTCGGCTCAGCTTCTCATCAGTAAGCTGTTTTCCCTTAATCTTGTCAAGAAAAGAAGATCTTGCCTCCACACAGGCCAAAAATCCTCCCTTCTCTAGTATTTCCAGCCTCATAAAGTCATTAGCCAGAGTCTGAACCTCTCTAGCCAATCGGCGTTTAGAAACCTGTAAGTGGGCTAGACTTCCCATGCTCCCTGCTTTTCTACTTAAAGCATCTGCCACCACATTAGCTTTTCCTGGGTGATACAAAATAGCAATATCATAGTCCTTCAGTAGTTCCATCCACCTCCTCTGCCTCAAATTCAAATCTTTCTGAGTAAAGACATACTGTAAACTACGATGATCTGTATAGACTTCACACTTGACCCCATATAGATAATGTCTCCATTGCTTTAATGCAAACACAACTGCAGCCAGCTCCAAATTATGGGTCGGATAGTTACGTTCATGCACTTTTAATTGCCTCGAAGCATAAGAAATTACATTCCTCTCCTGCATTAGCACTGCACCCAAACCAGAATAAGATGCATCACAATAAACAATGAAATTCTTACCTTCCACTGGCAAGGTAAGAATTGGTGCAGTAGTCAATAAGGTCTTGAGATTCTGGAAGCTTTCTTCACATTCGTCCGACCATACAAATGGAACATGCTGCTTAGTCAAATTTGTCAGTTGGGAAGCAACAGAAGAGAATCCCTTGACAAATCGACGGTAGTAGCTAGATAAACCAACAAAGCTCCTTACCTCTGTAACATTAGTAGGTCTTACCCAACTCTTCACTGCTTCAATCTTAGAAGGATCCACCATCACTCCATCCTTAGAAACCACGTGCCCCAAGAAGGACACTGAATCTAGCCAAAACTCACACTTGGAGAATTTGGCATAAAGCCTTTTCTCCCTCAACAACTCCAATACAATTCTCAAATGCTCCTCATGTTCTTTCCTGCTCTTTGAGTATATCAGTATATCATCAATAAATATAATAACAAAGAGAACCAGATATGGCTTAAAAATCCCGTTCATCAGGCTCATGAAAGCAGCAGGGGCATTCATAAGCCCAAAAGACATTACTAAGAATTCATAATGCCCATACCGGGTTCTAAAAGCAGTCTTTGGCACATCCACTGCCCGTATTTTTAATTGATGATAACCATATCTCAAATCAATTTTTGAGAAGGTACAAGCACCTTGTAACTGATCGAACAAATCATCAATGCGAGGAATAGGATACTTGTTCTTAATAGTTACCTTATTCAGTTGCCTGTAGTCTATGCACATCTGAAAACTTCCATCCTTCTTTTTCACAAATAAAACAGGAGCACCCCAAGGGGATGCACTTGGTCTAATAAAACCTTTACCTAACAACTCCTGAAGTTGGGCCTTTAACTCCCTTAACTCAGCTGGAGCCATTCTATAGGGGGGGGGATATGGAAATGGGGCGAGTACCCGGCTCCAGATCAATACAAAAATCAATATCCCTATCCGGTGGCATACCAGAAAGGTCTGCAGGAAACACATCCAGAAACTCACGGACTATCGAGACAGACTCAATCGAAGGTACTTGGGAAGTATCATCCCTGAGATGGGCCAAGAAAGCTAAAAAACCCTTACTAGTCATTCTCTTAGCACAAAGAAAAGAGATGATATGAACTGGAGTGGAAATATAGTCACCCTCCCACACTAGTGGATCTGTCCCAGGCTTGGCCAATGTCACAGTTTTAGCATTACAATCTAAGATTGCAAAATGTGGAGAAAGCCAAGTCATACTCAGAATCACATCAAAATCAACCATCTCTAGAATAATCAAATCTACATGAGTATTGCTCCCTACAAAAGTCACAAGACAAGACCTATACACCTTCTCAACTATCACAGACTCACCCACAGGAGTAGAGACACGAATAGGCATGTCAAGCAAATCACAATATAAATCAAGACCAGTAGCAAAGGAGGAAGATACATATGAAAATGTGGATCCAGGATCAAATAATACAGAAGCCATGCAATCACAAACCAAAAGATTACCTGTGATAACGGCATCAGATGTCTCTGCTTCAGACCTCCCGGGGAAAGCATAACAATGGGCTCTATCACATGTCTGCCCGTTACCCCTACCATGTTGCGCTGCAGTAGCTCCAGCTTGCCCGCCACCCCGACTGATTTGGTGACCACCATTACCTTGGCCACCACGTCCTCCAGAATGGCGGCCTCTCCCATGACCACCTCTACCTCTAACTATTGGGGGTCTATAACTCTGTTTTGGACAATACCTCCTAATATGTCCAGTCTCTCCACATCCATAACAATCTATGGAGTCAAGGATAGGTCTCTGTGAGAATGACGAAGTCTGGGGATAACCTCCAAACTCAGAGAAATGTTGACTGGTCTGCGATGGACCCCCAGCTACAGCCTGCAGTGAAGACTGAATGGGTCGGGCTGGGTAACCTCATGAACTCTTCCCTCTAGAGTAAGAACCACTAAACTCACCTCCCTTACGGTACTTCTTAGATGTCGACGCCATGGTGAAGTCGTCTGGCTTCACCCCCTCCACCTCTATCACAAAATCAACCACTTCTTGAAAGGATTTTGCTGCAGCAGCTACCTGTAAGGCTGGGATCTGCAAATCTGACCTTAATCCTTTCACAAAACGGCAAATCCGCTCTTGTGGACTGAAGCAAAGCTGGGTGGCATACCTGGATAGTGCACGAAATTTAGCCTCATAAGTAGTAACAGACATTCTGCCTTGCTCTAGGCTTAGGAACTCATCTCTCCTCTTGTCTCTCAAAGTCCGGGGTATATACTTCTCCATAAATAAGCTAGAGAATGATGCCAAAGTCATAGGTGGTGCCTGTGCCGGTTGACACTCAACATACGATCACCACCACATTTTGGCATTCCCCTGAAACTGATAGGTCACAAACTCAACACCGAATCGTTCTACTATGTCCATCTTATGTAGCAGCTCATGACAATCAACCAGAAAATCATTGGCATCCTCAGATTCAGTACCCTTGAAGACTGGAGGTTTCAACTTCAAGAATTTAGTGAAGAGTTCATGCTGATCACTCGTCATTATAGACCCTGTAGTCAATCGAGGAAACGTGCCTACTTCCAATGAGGCATCTATGCGGGGAGCCACAACAGCTGCATGTTGTACTCCCGGAACCTGAGGTGCTGGTGCAGAAAACACTAGAGGTGTTTTGCCCTGATCAGATAACCCGCTAAGATAAGTAAGATCCTGGTTAATCATCTATGGGGTAGGCTGGGGTGGTAATTCCTCATCTTGAACCTGCTCATTTTCCCCTTCTTCACCCTCTCTCACTACCTCATCAGTCGGTGGAGGAGTCACCGCCCTATTACTAGCTGGACCGGGTGTTTGTCCTCTACCTCTAGAGGGCGTCCTCCTGCGACCTCTACCACGGCCTCTTGCCACTACTCCTCCTCGAGCTACAGCCCCAATGGTTGGCTCAGACGTACCCTGTCTTGCCGGTGTTGGTGTTGGCACAGTTGTTTCTCTAGTTCTAACCATCTGCGAAATAGAGTGAGGATGTCAGATACCAATTTGTATCACCTAGATACCAATTGGATCCAAGTAATAGAACGAAAGAAAGAAAGAATGGAGTTTTCCTACAGTTATATAGCCTCTCAACGAAAAGTAAGGGCGTCCCCCTACCGTTCCTCAAGACTCTACTAGACTCGTTCTTGTGTGATGAGACCAACGAACCTACTCTGATACCAAGTTTTTCACGACCCAGTCAGTTTTTATCAAAAATAATTCTACTGCTCGAACCGACTAAAAAGGTTGTTACATATAAGCACTACCAACATTTATGATGAAAGAATTCTGAAAACATACATGTCAATTCATTTCAACTCAATTCAAATTAAAATTTTAAGAAGAATAATATCAATTATTATGTTAAATTCAAATGTGTGGAGAAAATCTAATATGATAGAATTATAAAATGATAAGGATAAAATTGATAAATATGAAAATAGCACATTGCGAAGCGTCATTCATTTTTTGTTTTAATTATATACTACCACAACAAACAAAACCATAATTTTACCCTTCATTAAAAATATTTATATGAAAATATGGAAGTACTATTTAAAGAAAGAGCGTCAATTAAAGAAAAAAAGTATTTTTACAGTTTTACCTTTATAAATTTCTTAAGAACTTTTTTTAACTAAACATATCGATATTTTAGATTGCAAAAGAAATAATAATTATACCACTAATAATTTTTGGCTAAATAAATTCTCATTAACCCAAAATCTAAATTTTATTTATGAAAGACTCATCCATTATATTTCATTTTCAGACGTACAATCCATCTTCAAACTCTTTTTCTAATTGGTATCTTGTTTTTATATTAAAGATGTTAACAAAAACTAAAATATCTAGTTAAGTTTTTGCCATTTGGATAAAATCAATTATGTTATAAATTATTAGAATATTATCCAGAACATTATTTTTTGTTAGATGTGTTTTCATTAATTTCGAAATTATTTATTTAGATAATTTCTTATAAAGAATTTAATTTTGAGATTAATAAGGATAAATTGAAAATCCTTTATGTAGACACGTAATTTTGACCGAATATAAGTTTTATACCCTTTTTAGAGCTTAAATATTTTTTTTTAAAAATATAAAGTAGATATTTTATTTTGTATGTTTATTTTAAAGGATTTGAAAACAACAAAAATAGAGTTACCCTTTAAGTTACATTTTTTTTTTGTTTTTTATTCAAAATTTAGCAAATAAATTATTGATTTTAATATTTTCTTAATTATATTTTTCATTTAGCTATTTCATATTTTTTTTTATTAGTGCAAAAATAACTAGTTATTATTATTAACAATAAAAATTAATAATAATAACCCACCCATTACCCCACTTAACCACTATCCACTACCACATTCCCACATACAATTACACTACCCCCACCTCCCATGAAAAACCATCAAAAACTAACCCACATCCC
This sequence comes from Solanum chilense, assembly GCA_032847665.1. Classification (NCBI taxonomy): domain Eukaryota; kingdom Viridiplantae; phylum Streptophyta; class Magnoliopsida; order Solanales; family Solanaceae; genus Solanum; species Solanum chilense. The sequence continues at coordinate 49,138,680 of CM064969.1, read as the reverse complement.
CCCCTCCTTATTATAAAAAAAATTCCATAACAAAAAAAAAGAGAAGAGGAGGAACGAAAAGAATGAGAAAAAAGGGAGAAGAGGAAAGAAAAAGAGAAAGGAAAGGAAGAAAAAGAAAATCAGCAAAAGAAAAAAAAAGAGAACAAGAGGAACGAGAAAAGAAAAAAGAAAACAAAAAGGGAAAGGAGGGAAAAAGAAAAACAGGAAACAACAAAAGAAAATCTTTCATTTTTTTTGAAGAGCACATGCACAAAAAAAACAAAACTAAAAAATAGTAGAGTTCGAGGTTTCAAGTTCGTGGTTCCTAAATTCTTTCTTTTCGTGAAATAATTTCAACAAGAGGTAATACTTAATTTTATTTTGTATTAGTTTTATGTCATGATAATGCAAGAATGAATTGCAATATATATTGAAGTTGTTAAATTTCGTATGTGTTTAAACTATTAATATTTATTGATTCTATTATATGAAGTATGTTCAAATGTTTATATAACCTAATGTGAAATTATTATAACAAACCGTAATTTATTTCATATTTAAATAACCCATAGTTTATTTCATATTTAAGTAAAATTATTGTCCAAGTCATTTTAATTTTTAATATTTAGTTTATAATGATAATATGTGTAGCTATTATGTTAATATATTAATTTTAGTTAGTAGGATTTTTTTAATGTTAGTGACGTAAAAAAAATCGACTAAAAATGGAAGAAGAACAAAAAAAATAAAAACAAAATATAAGAATAATAGTAATAATAAAAAGAAAAAAGAAAAGTTAAAAAATAAAATGTGAGAAAGAATATAATAAAAAGGGGAAAAGAGAAAACAGAAAAAAATAATAGAAAAAGAAGTATAAAAATAATATTAAAAAAAACATGCAATTGAAGAGGAAAGATTTTTTTTTAAAGTTTCTTTGTCCAAACAGAAAAAAATTAAGTTGAATAAAAAAAAACAAATAAAACCTTGAAAGTATAAAAAATAATAATAATAACAATAAAATAATAATAATAGTAAAAGATGAGAAGGTAAAAAGAAAAAAAAAAGAAGCGTAAAAAAAATAATAACAAACGAAAAAGTAAAATAAAGAATATCTTATTTTATTCTGCTTTGTTTGATTTAATTTATATGTGTATATATATTTTTAATTAAATTAAAGAATGAGGGTAAATAAATTTGTTTTAACAATAGAATTTTCAAAAAATTAGTTCAAGTTATAAAAGTCCATAAAACGACCGTGCTAAAACCACGAGACTCGAGGGATGCGTAATACCTTCCCCTCGGTCAACATAATTCCTAACCCAAACTCGTTCGCAGACCAAACAAAGAGTCATTTCCTTTTGATTAGGGATTAAATAAAAAAGATGACTTGGAACACCATAACTCAATTCCAAGTGGCGACTCTGAAAAAGTTAATATAATCCCTTAATTAATAACGTCACTTAAATGGGAAAAACCCTTACGCCGCTGCGCGAAAAAGAAGTGTGACATCTATGGCGACTCTGCTGGGGACTAGAATTCGAGCTTGTAAACACGTACTTCTACATGACTTTATTATTTATTTACGTACTTATCAATTTGTGGATATTGTGTTTAATGGCATAATATGTTATTTGCTTGCTTATTTACCCTTTTGATAATATGTGAATTTTCATATAATTATCTTCCCTCGCGCGAGTCTTTTGAGATACTTTATTCAGAGATGCGATTACGCTCCCGAGCCATGAGATACCAGAGATGCGGCAACACTCCTGGGAAGGATTCTATAGTAACACGTGTCTTAGGATGGAAGGACTAGCAGTGGGCCAGAATGCCCTGCTACTGATAAGCTGTCCCTTCTCGACTCGAGTAGTTCGCTCATTTTACGATCAATCTAGACACCTTCCCTATTAGGTTGTTTACCTAGTAAAACAATCCTCAACTATGACTATCCCTAATAGGATTCGATTTATCTGCATCATGCATAATGTTGAATTAATGGAGAGCTAGACACAGGGGTCGAGCCTGTCTAGAAGAAGTATCCCTACTTGAGACTATCATGTACATTATTTGTGTTACTTGTTGCATTATTGGGAAGACTATACAAATGTTGATCGGCTTTAGATGAATGAATTATAACGAAAAATTAATTATAACGAAAAATATAAAATTAAAGTTTTGACGTATTCCTTTTATTAAACACAATTTTCTCTATCAAAATTTATATTTCTTTTACAAATAGAAAAATCTATCATTACCATCAAGTTTTTCTATATAAAACAAAAAAAAGATTGGAAATTTAATTAACAAAAAATAAAATACAATCGAATATACTAATATTATTTTTTTGGAAAAATTTTGAGGGCTACTTATATATTAATTTTTTTCTCATTCTTCCTTTAATAACTATATTTTTATAAAAAATAAATAAATACATAAAAATAAAATAAACATAAAAAAAATAAAAAATCTTTTTTTTGTGTGTATGATTTTTACGTTATTCTTATTAAAAAATAATAATTTATCAAGCCTAATTTGTCACTATCATAATATAAGAAAATATGAATTCATATGGAAAGGGATATAAGAAACAAAGACAGGATCAATCACCTCGATTCATGATATTGGATAAGGCCCCGACACTCTTGAAGACATGGAATGAAAATATGACAAACCATGGACGAGGAATGGTGTTCAAACGCTTGAGATTTCTACGAAGCTTTTTGTATGTTGAGCCACAACGGGATTTGATAGAAGTACTAGTGCATTTTTGGGACCCGTTAAGGAATGTATTCCATTTTTCTGGTTGTGAACTCACCCCCACCCTTGAGGAGATAGAGGCATTCATTGGAAAGGGTAAACATCTTCACAAAGAAGAGCTTATGATACCAAAACATATTAATGGGATGAGGTTTCTAAAATTACTGCATATAAATGAGAATGATATAGGTGGTTGTCTCGATAATGGATGGGTTCCGTTAGAATTTTTGTACAAAAGATATGGCAAAAGTGATGGATTCGAAGTGTATGAAAAGAAACTCTGTAATAATGGGTGTCATCTGACCTGGGAAGCACTCAGTTATGATGCCTTCGTGGTGGCTTTTTTGGGGATCATGGTATTTCCAAAAAAAAGGAGGAAAGATTAGCATGAACTTAGCTGCAGACATTACATCTTTTGAGAAAAAGCCTAATATCACCCTCGTACCAATGATTCCGGCAGACATCTATCGTGCTTTAACTATTTGCAAGGATGGAAAAAACTACTTTGATGGATGCAATATGTTATTACAACTATGGATGATTGAACACATTCGCCATCACCTTATGCAGTGGACTTTAAAGTAGAATGGAATGATTATATTGGAGGCCACAAAGAAAGAATCAAAGATCATAGTTTTCCAGAGGGTATTGAAGCTTGGAAGCAACATCTCAATAATCTAACTACTGACAAGATTGTGTGGAATTATCATTGGTTTCCGTCGGCCAAGGTGATATAGATGTCTACTTTTCGATCATTCATCGTCCTAATGGGTCTTCGAGGTGTCCAACCTTACACGCCACTTAGAGTTATGCGACAAGTTGGGCGACGCCAGCTTCTACCACCTAATGAAGATATGCGGGAATTCATGTATGAGTTTCATCCCGAGATACCTTTAAGGCAATCAGAGATATTAAAATTTGGGGGGGATGCATACTCTCAAGTCCCCAAGATATGGTGAAGGATCGCACAAGAGGCGAGGTGGACCAAGCGTACTTAGAGTGGGTTCATGATCAGCCCCTTCTTAAGGTTATGCCAAAAGGGTCAATAAGAGGACCTATAGATCGAGAAGCAGAAATTGAGGTTAAGATTAAGCAAGCTCGCCTCAAAGTCGAAAGAAGCTATAGATCTACTCTGGATATCCTAAGTAATGACCTTAAAAACGCTAAAGAGGAGTTGGCCCAACGTGATGCGATATTTGAAGTTAGAGTTAGAAAACACCGCTCTACCATTATAACCTTACAAGAAGACTTGGGCATTACCACAGGCGCTATGGAGCAACAAGAAGAGGAGTATAAGAAAGAAAAGGCCCAGCTTATCTGCGCACAGTCTAGACTACAAACTCAAGTTAAAGCCTCTATGGAACGGGAAAGAGAAATAGCAAGGCGTTTCAGTGCTTATCAGGCAGACTGTGAGATTGAGAGAGGTCAAAGGATAGCCGAGCGAGATGCACTCCACCTTCGAATTGAGGAGCTCCAAGAACAAAGGGAAAATTTGACGCATGAAGTCAATACTGCTCACCATTGGTTACAGAATTGTTATGACAATATGGATGAAGCCAGAGACCGAATACTACAATTCAAGGATGAACTCAATAATGTTTATGCTAGATATTTACACCAGAACGAGGAGAGGTTGGGCCGACAGGCTCGTGCTTTGGCCCCATATCTACCAAAAGCGTTGGCGAAGATTTGTAAGGGTCTTGGAGATGATTGAGATTCGAGGATTCAGTTTCTTTTCGAGTCTATTTTCTTAGTAGTGATTATTTTATTATTTGTTTTTTCTCTTTCTTTCTTTTTCGTTTTTGTTAGTTTATTTCATTTAGAGTCTATCTAAGTCCTAGGTACTTCTATTTTTTTTATGCTTTATTCATATCATTGTTTTAAAATATTTGAAAATGAATGAATAAGATTTGTTTTTGGTCACCTTATGTTCATATATATATATATATATATATATTTCTCGAACTACGCAAGATCTGATTCATGGACCAAACATGATACGTAGGCAACCCAGGGGGTTTGATCAAATTATTTTTTTTCTTTCTTCTCTCTCTAAAAAAATGATAATCATAATGATAATAAATAAATAAATAATAATTATAATAAAACAATAAAAAACTAAGGAAGAGAATGCCTAGGTAAGCCAGGATGAAACATAAGGTTTTCCATATTAGAAGTATGTATGCGGATGTAATGTGCATAATTTCTTAACACTAATGAGTTTGTTACTCCATTCAGAGAGACAGAGAGAGAGATAGAGAGAGAGAGAGAGAGAGAAATAAAGAGAGAGACACTAGCTTGAAGGTAGTTGATTTGTGGTTAAACTAACATCACATCCTTACAACACAAGATCGAAAGGGAAACAGAAAATGGCCCCCAAAGACGGAAATGAATCAGATGATGATAAGATCCAAAACCAGATGACTTCACAAGAAACAGGGAAAACAGAAGAGATAAGTGCATTAAAACGACAAATGGCAGAGATGTACGAGGCATGGATGAGTGGAAAACCTCCACCGTCTTCAATCCGAGACTATTTTAATACAAATATGTATCTCATATCTAGGTGTCGACAAGTGATCCGATATATCCCCCTGGATTCGGCCCCTATGCTAACACATCCAATGTCGCTGGAACTTCTATGGTGCGCCCTTCAAATACACCTATGATAAGTAATCCACTCTTTGTGTCAACTGCCCCGACTAACAGCATCCCACAGCCAATGATGGTGACCAAATCCAACAGCGATCCTCTGCCCAAAGTTCGGCGTGATCACAGTTACACTCTTGAAGAGGCCATCAAAATTCCAAGATCTCATCCCCACATTCATCAATATAGTTCCCCTATCGAAATTGAGAAGATGGTCAAGAATGAGGAACATGAAGAAATGACTAAGAAAATGAAGAGTTCTGAATAGAGTACAAGAGATATGCAAGGACTAGGAGGCCACAAAGGCATCTCGTTCAGTGACTTGTGTATGTTTCCTCACGTCCATTTGCCTGCTGGTTTTAAAACTCCAAAGTTTTGAAAAATACAATGGTCACAGAGACCCCATGGCTCATCTAAAGATATATTGCAACCAATTGAGGGGTGCAGAGGGCAAAGAAGAGTTACTTATGGCCTATTTTGGGGAAAGCTTAGTAGGGATTGCATCTGAATGGTTCATAGATCAGGATATCACCAACTGGCACACATGGGATGATTTGGCTCGATGTTTTGCAGCGATTCTAATATAATATTGATATTGTGTCAGATCGCGCCTCGTTAGCCAACATGAGGAAAAAGACCACGGAAAATTTTTGGGAATATGCTATCAGATGGAGGGAACAAGCTGCTAGGGTTAAACCACCGATGAAGGAGTCAGAGATGATTGACGTTTTTCTCCAGGTGCAAGAACTTGATTACTTTCACTATCTCCTTTCTACCGTCGGTAAGACATTCGCTGAAGTTATTAAGGTAGGGGAAATGGTGGAAAATTGCATCAAGTCTGGAAAAATTGTAAGTCAAGCTGCCTTAAAAGACACAATGCAAGTGCTTCAAAATTGTTTTGGAAATATTGGAGGGAAGAAGAGAAGGGAGGATGTGGCCACTATTGTATCATCTCCTAGGACTCATGTCCAAGATAATTCCCCACAACACTATTTTCCTTCTCAAGCTCCACAATATTCTGTCCATACACTCCATATCATGTTTTTAATGCACAACCAATTGCACCCCCTTCTTATCCACAATGGCGTGCACCAACTCCACAAAATCATCCACCACCCCTACAAGTTCATCAAAATACTACTAGAATTCCTTTCAGTCCTAGACCACAATACAAGAAGGGAAATGGCGTTAAAGATGAGTTCACTCCTTTGGGGAGTCGTATGCTAGCTTGTTCCAAAAATTAAGGACGTTGAATGTTTTGAGTCCTATTGAGAGAAAGATGTCGAATACTCCCCCGAGAAATTTGGATTATTCTCAATATTGCGCATATTGTTCTAATGCCCCAGGGCACAACATAGAGAGATGTTGATATTTGAAAAGGGAAATTCAGGATTTGATCAATTCTAATCGAATTATAGTTGAAAGTCCGATTGGACCCAACATCAATCAAAATCCATTGCCGAGGAATACTGAAACAAACATGCTAGAAATGATGAAGGGTCATGAAGAGTTTGCATCTCCGTATAAGCCAATACTTAAGGTTGGAACTGGCATTGAGAAGTCGGCAAATGTTGTTGATTTAACAAAAATGATTCCCTTAAGGGCGGAAAGTAGGTTGGAAAAGTTGAGTCCATCAAATACACCCATCTTAACAGTGAAAGGACCCCTTGAAGATGTTTGGGCAAGTCCAAGTAAGGCAAAATCGTTTGTCCCAAAAAGGCCAAACAATCCTATCTTGATCATGCAAGGGGCCCATATTCCTCCTGTGATTATCAGGTCAGTATCCCAGCTCCCAATAACTAACCCCAAAGCTGTTCCTTGGAATTATGAGTCTACTGTCGTGACATATAAGGGAAAAGAAATTGATGAAGAAATAGATGAAGTAGGAGGAATAACCCGTTCAGGAAGATGTTATATCCCGATGGAATTAAGGAAAAATAAAAATGACCAAATACATATAAAGAGTCTGGTCACTGAAGGAGATGCAGAGGAATTCCTAAGGAAGAAGAAATTATCAGACTCCTCCGTGGTGGAACAATTAAGAAAAACTCTAGCCCAAATCTCTTTGTTGTCTTTGCTAATACATTCTGATGAACATCGTAAGGCTGTAATGAAAATTTTGAATGAAGCACATGTTCCTAGTAAAGTTACAGTGAGTGAGTTAGAGAAGATTGCTGGGAGAATATTTGAGGTAAACCGCATCACCTTTTTAGATGATGAACTACCCAAAGAAGGTACATGACATAACCTAGGCCTGCATATCACTGTAAAGTGTGAGCTTTCATATGTCACTCGAGTTCTAATTGATGGAGGATCTAGAGCAAATATTTTTCCTTTATCAACTCTACAGAAATTGAATGTTAGTGCTGAAAGGGTCCGACCCAACAATATATGTGTTAGAGCATTTGATAGGTCAAAAACAGATATCATTGGTGAGATAGAGCTCGTACTAACCATAGGGCTTGTGGATTTCGCTGTGAATTTTCAAGTGTAAGATATCAACGCGTCCTACAATCTATTGTTGGGGAGGCCATGGGTACATAGGGCTGGAGCAGTCCCCTCAACGTTGCATCAAATGATTAAGTTTGAATACGACCGACAAGAAGTGATTGTTCATGGTGAGGGGGTTGTCAATCTACAAAGACTCTTCCTCCCCTTTTATCAAGGTGAATAATGAGAATGAGGCACTGGTTTATCAAGCTTTTGAGGTAGTGGTTATTGAGTATGTCCCCGAGGGAAGTGTCATTTCAAAACCAAATATGCCCATCACGTCTGTAATGGTGGTGAATGAATTGTTGAAACATGGGTTTGAGCCGGGTAAAGGCTTAGGAATCTGCTTGCAAGGGAGAGCTTATCCAGTGAGTTTACAAAAGAGCATCGGTACTTTTGGCTTAGGCTACCAACCTAGAGTCGAGGACAAAACAAAGGCAAAGAAGCAGAAGAGAGATGCATGGTAACTTACCAAGCCTATACAACCAATTTACAAATCTTTCATCAAAGCCCACACAACAGAATCTTATAAATCATCTTTTCCAGAGCCAGTGATGAAAGTAAGCGAAGAAATGATCAACTATTTTCAAGATTTATTTATCGAGGTTGATATGGTAGAACTCGAAGAAGGCACTCGCGACAGAGATGTGCAATTTATTTGTCCTGATGTCAAGCTAAACAATTGGGAGGCCACCCCTCTCCCCGTTAAAGACGAGTCTTGGTAGTCTGTTTTGTTTTTTCTTTTGTCGTCCGATTCATTCAAGGATTGTGATTCAGATTTTATCTTGTCATTTTATTTTGAACTCTCTATTTACCTTTTCAATAGGATGTAATTGCATATTTATTTCAGTCTAATATATTTGTTCGTTTTCTTTTATACAGTTCTTTCTATGCCGATTCTAGTGATATGACATGCATGCATAATTTTTTGCCAGATCCTAATATCCGATCTAATCTTCGACCTAATATTGAAATAATAAGTCAAGAAATCGAATATGATGAAGACAGAGTATTTGAAGAAGTAAGAAGGGATTTCAATCATTTTGAAAATAAATCAATTCCAAACATGAGTGAAACTGAGACGATAAATTTGGGGGATCAGGAAATTATTAAGGAGACTAAGATAAGTGTACATGTTCGACATCAAAAGGATGATATAATCCAGGCCCGATTTGATTACAAAGATGTTTTTGCGTCATCTTATGATGACATGCCTGGATTAAGCACTGACATGGTTGTTCACAAGTTGCCAATTGATCCTAATTTTCCTCCCATAAAGCTGAAGTTGAGAAAACTCAAAGCTGACATGAGTGTAATAATTAAAGAGTAGATCATAAAACAACTTGAGGCCAAAGTCATTCAAGTCGCTCAATATCCTTCTTGGTTAGCCAATATCGTACCCGTCCCTAAGAAAGACGGAAAAGTTCGAATGTGTGTTTATTATCGTGATTTGAATAAGGCAAGTCCAAAAGATGGTTTTCCTTTGCCTAACATCCATATTTTATTGGATAATTGTGCTAAACATGAGGTTGCATCTTTTGTGGATTGTTATGCGGGTTACCATCAGATTATTATGGATGATGAAGATGCAGAAAAAATATATTTTATCACTCCATGGGGTACATATTGTTATCGTGTTATGCCTTTTGGATTAAAAAATGCAGGGGAAACTTATATGAGAGCAATGACAATCATGTTTCGCGATATGATGCATAGAGAAATCAAAGTTTATGTGGATGATGTTATCATTAAATCTAAAAAATAGTCAAATCATGTGAAAGACTAAAGGAGATTCTTCAAAAGGCTCCACATGTATAATCTCAAGCAAAATGTGTATTTGGAGTACCATCGTGGAAGATTTTGGAGTTTATAGTCAGTCGAAGAGGTATCGAGTTGGATCCTTAAAAAATAAAAGCAATTCAAGAATTGCCACCTCCAAAGAACAAAACTGAGGTTATGAGCCTTCTAGGAAGGTTAAACTACATCACCAGATTCATTTCTCAACTCACAACAACTTGTGAGCCTATTTTTAAGTTGTTGAAAAAGAATTTCACAGTCGAGTGGACCGAAGAATGTCAAGAAGCTTTTGAAAGAATTAAGAATTACCTATCGAATCCCCCTGTGTTGGTTCCTCCCGAGCCGGGAAGACCTTTGATATTGTATATGTCAGTACTAGATAATTCTTTTGGTTGTGTACTGGGTCAGCATGATGACACTGGGAAGAAAGAGCGGGCCATTTATTACCTCAGCAAGAAGTTTACTATTTACGAAGCGAAGTACACCCTTCTTGAAAGAACGTGCTGTGCCCTAACTTGGGTAGCACAAGAGTTGAAACATTATCTTTCATCTTACACTACATATCTCATCTCTCGTATGGATCCGTTGAAATATATTTTTCAAAAGCCCATGCCCACAGGCAGGCTTGCGAAATGGCAAATATTGCTCACAGAGTTTGACATTATCTATATAACGCGAACCACAATGAAAGCTCAAGCATTGGTAGATCATTTGGCAGAGAACCCTATTGATGAAGAATATGAACCACTTAAAACCTATTTTCCAGATGAAGAGATATCTTGTATCGATGAAGTTATTCACGATAACAATCAAGGTTGGAAGTTATTCTTTGATGGTGCCCCTAACAGGAAAGAAGTTGGAATATGAGTTGTTCTTATGTCTGAATTAGGGGAATATTACCCTATATCAGCCCAACTTAGATTCTATTGTACTAATAATTTGTCTAAGTATGAAGCTTGCATTGTGGGTCTGAGGTTAGCTTACATGGGCATCCAAGAATTGTTAGTGTTAGGAGACTCAGACTTACTAGTTCATCAAATTCAAAGAGAATGGGAAACTCGAGACCCAAAGCTCATACCATATCAACATTGTTGACAAGGTCTTTATCAACAATTCGTGTCGATAAAGTTTAGACACATTCCCAGAGTGCACAATGAGATTGCAGATGCATTGGCCACTTTATCTTCGACGCTCCAACACCCTGATGATGCTCATATCGACCCATTATACATACAAGTTCGTGATCAACATACTTATTGCAACATGATTGAGAAGGAATTTGATGGTAAGCCTTGGTTTTATGATATCAAAACATACCTTCAGTCTGGAGAATGTCTGTCGGATGTAACCAGTAATCAAAAAAGGACTATTCGATGACTATCAAGGGTTTTTTTCTTAAGCGGAGGCATACTGTACATGAAGACACCCGATTTAGGTCTTCTAAGGTGTGTAAATGCTCAAGAGGCTTCCATGATCATGATTGAAGTACACTCAGGAGTTTGTGGACCTCATATGAATGGATATGTTCTAGCCAAGAAGATACTTCGAGCAGGATATTATTGGCTCACCATGGAGCGGGATTCCATACGATTTGTTCATAAATGTCATGAATGTCAAATACACGGTGATTTGATACATTCTCCCCCTTCTGAGTTGCATGCAATATCTGCTCCATGGCCTTTTGTGGCATGGGGAATGGATGTGATTGGACCAATAGAACCAAAAGCATCGAATGGTCACAGGTTCATCTTGGTAGCCATTGATTATTTTACAAAGTGGGTGGAAACAGTAACTTTCAAGTCAGTGACCAAGAAGGTCGTGGTGGATTTCATCCATTTCAATATTATCTGCCAGTTTGGTATTCCAAAGGTGATTATAACTGATAACGCCGCAAATCTCAACAGCCACTTAATACAAGAGGTATGATACCGATTTAAGATTGAGCATCGAAATTCAACTCCGTATCGCCCAAAGGCAAAAGGGGCGATAGAAGCTGCTAACAAAAATATAAAAAATATACTTCGTAAGATGGTGCAAAGTTCTCGACAATGGCATGAAAAGTTGCCTTTTTCTTTGTTGGGTTATCGCACTACAGTCTGTACGTCAGTGGGCGCTACCCCATATTCACTGGTATACGGGACTGAGGCAGTTATACCTGCAGAGATTGAGATCCCATCTTTACGAATTGTTGTGGAGGCTGAAATTTATGATGATGAGTGGATCAAAACTCGGTTAGAGCAATTAAGTTTGATTGATGAGAAGCGTCTGACATCAGTATGTCATGGACAATTATATCAGAAAAGAATGGCACGGGCATACAACAAAAATGTGCGTCCCAGACATTTTGAATAGGGTCAATTAGTGTTGAGATGCATTTTGCCACATCATGCCAAAATCAAAGGCAAATTTTCTCCAAATTGGAGAGGACCATTCGTTGTTAAAAGGATATTACCTAATGGTTCTCTTTACTTAGCAGATATAGAAGGCAAAGTGACAAAAACGGTCGTCAATGCTGATGTTGTGAAAAGATATTACATATAATTTGAGTTTTGACATTAGAAACCTTTATGTTTGGGCTCGACATTTCAAGGGTTGATTCAATGGAATCTCTTGGTTATGCTATTTCCTTGACTTTTCGAAAAAAAAACACAAATTGCCTAAACTACGTTCGACCTGATTCTTGTTTCGGCAAGATACGTAGGCAGCCCTAATGTTGGGTTCGGTTCAACCAAATACAAATCCAAAAATTCATATTGTAGTATACTGGGGCAAAAGTCGTTTGTTTATTCATTTGGTCTCTCATCTCAAAGCTCAAAATCAACCCCATCATCTAAAGTCAATAAAAAAAAGTCTTTGCATCAACCCTTGATATGTCGAGAGTAAGTTGGTTAAGGGTAGGTAAAAATCCTGAATGGGAACCATAAGACAAATGTGAGTAAAAAGAAATAAAAACGAGAGTCTTATTGGTGAAAAAACTAAGTGGGCACCGTAAGGCGAAAAGTGGTTGAATATAAGAGAGTCTTGTTGGTGAAAATTCTGACATGCACCATAAAGCGGACGTGAGCTGGAGCAATTAACATGATAGAGTTTTAGCGGCAAAGACCTTCGTGAATATCACAAAGTGTATAAGGGTTCAAAATTATTTATGGCTTCATTAAGTGTCGGGATTCCACATCAAGATTGAATGATCAATAATGGTTGATGAATAGATTGGATAGCCTAGTCTGGAAATCAATTCAAATTGCATGGCATGATCAGTAGACTCGGCTCCCACACTCAGATAAGTTTTTCTTTCTTCTTCTTACTAAAAAAGAAGTCTTCATCGAACCTTTTCTTTTATTCTCGTATAGTTCGTAATTTTCTTATACTTTTCATCACTTTTTTAGGTATGTATTTTAGTCGAGTCTTTGTCAAAAAACTAGGAAGGAATTTCAAGCCTCGCTACCTAGTCTCTAAATGGTACTAGGCGAAGCATCAGGCTACTGAGTTATAATCTATCTTTAAGTGTTGAATTCGAAAATTCTCTGATTCTATGAAGGCTAAACTATGAGTGTTGTGAGATAAAGATATTGAATTTAGGTCCCAAAATAAGCAAATTTGGATGAAAATACAATCAATCAATAAGAAGTATTAACCGTTGGAAACAACCAAAGCGTGACAAGTGTTTGAGCCACCCTTGTCGAAAGATGGAACCACAAACCAACCATTACCTTTTCAAACTCACGAATTTTCTTTGTTGAAGCAGGGACACAAGTCGTTTCAAGATTGAAGATTCGAGGAACCTAAATGTTCAACCTAGTCAACAACGAGCGAAATGGAAACCCTACGATGAAGACTTGTGGAATATTATATGAAAGTTGGCTAATATATATCAAAATAGCAATTACCTGAATGTTAGAATATTATTATTTCTCTTTAAAGGAACTGCCAAATAATGAAGATAGCATTCATAATGTTTCGTTGGTATTATTAGTTTGTTGAAAATTTTATTAGCAGGACCCTCCTGGATAATGGGACTAGCAGGACCCTCCTGGATAATGAAATTCGCAGGACCCTCCTGGGTAATGGGACTAGCAGGACCCTCCTAGATAATGGGATTAGCAGGACCATCCTGGATAATGGAACTAGCAGGACCCTCCCGAATAATGGGACTAGCAGGACCCTCCCGGATAATGGATTAGCAGGACCCTCCTGGATAACGGGATTAGCAGGACCCTCCTGGATAACGGGACTAGCAGGACCCTCCTGGATAATAGGATTAGCAGGACCCTCCTGGATAATAGGATTAGCAGGACCCTCCTGTATAATGGGACTAACAGGACCCTCCTTGAAAATGGGATTAGCAAGACCCCCCTGGATAACGGGACTAGCAGGACCCTCCTGGATAATGGGACTAGCAGAACCCTCCTGAGTAATGGGATTAGATTACTTTCTCATATGATAAACACATTCTAGTCTAGATTTTTAATTTTATTTTCTTCTAAAATAAACACTTCCTAGTCGGAGTTTATGTTTTATATTTATATTTGCTAAATAACTCACAAAGTTTTTCCAGTGAAAACTGGGGCAAAATTTTTATTTATTTTTTGTTTGTGGTGGTTTTCAGGTTTCCTCAAGCGAGACATGAATTTGAAATTCAAGAACAAAGTTTCAATTTTTTTTTAGAATAATCAATTCCATGAGGGTTAGAATTAGCTTCTTCAATGCATGTAGCAGCCTGACTTCCTCACATCTTTTACTAGTCAACTTTTGACCAAGAAAACACGTAGCTATTCAAGAGCACTTTTCAAATTGTCATTTTTGAAGAATGTCAAAAGTTCCGCCTAAGTGGCAAGTTCAGCCTCTATTCCCATTCAAAGCTAAGATATTCACCCAAAAATCAAGGTGATATCTTAAAGTCAAGATTCAAGTGAAGATTCAAGAAAAGTTGCATGGATAGAAGTTTGTACATTGTTTTTCTTTTCACTATTAGCTTTTCAATTTTATATTTTTTTTAGAGTCGCGATCTAGAGCCTCGATGGAACCTCACTTAACTCCAACTGATCACCTCTTCTCCTTGAACTACACATGACCTGATTCCCTTATAATCTGAGATATGTAGGCTGTCCAAAACAAGGACTCGGTCGCATAAATTTTGGTCTTTCAAATAAGAGTTCGGTCAAAACTTGTCACTTTGTCTAGTTCTTTGTCTAAAAACTATTCGTGTTTCCAGTCAAGGAAGAGCAAACTGTAGACACGTAATTTTGACCGAATTTAAGTTTTGTACCCTTTTTTAGAGCTTAAACATTTTTAAAAAAAATATATAAAGTAGATATTTTATTTAGTAAGTTTATTTTAAAGGATTTGAAAACAACAAAAATAGAGTTACCCTTTAAGTTACATTTGTATTTTTATTTTTTATTTTTTTAATTCAAATTTAACAAATAAATTATTGATTTTAATATTTTCTTAATTATATTTTTGATTTAGCTATTTCATATTTTTTTATTAATGCCAAAATAACTAGTTGTTGTTGTTGTTGTTATTATTATTATTATTATTATTATTATTATTATTATTATTATTATTATTATTATTATTATTATTATTATTATTATTAACAATAAAAATTAATAATAATAACCCACCCATTGCCCCACCTATCCACTATCACTACCACATTCCCACATACCATTACCCTACCCCCACCTCCCATGAAAAACCATAAAAAAATAACCCACAACCCCCCCCCCCCCTTATTATAAAAAAAATTACATAACAAAAAAAAAGAGAGAAGAGGAGGAACGAAATGAATCAGAAAAAAGGGAGAAGAGGAAAGAAAAAGAGAAAGGAAAGGAAGAAAAAGAAAATCAGCAAAAGAAAAAAAAAAGAGAACAAGATGAACGAGAAAAGAAAAAAGAAAACAAAAAGGGAAAGGAGGGAAAAAGAAAAAGAGGAAACAACAAAAGAAAACCTTTCATTTTTTTTTGAAGAACACACGCACAAAAAAACAACACAACTAAAAAATAGTGAGGAAGTTTCAAATTCGTGGTTCCTAAATTCTTTCTTTTCGTGAAATAATTTTCACAAGAGGTAATACTTAATTTTATTTTGTATTAATTTTATGTCATGATAATGCGAGAATGGATTGCAACATGTATTGAAGTTGTTAAATTTCCCATGTGTTTAAACCATTAAAGGGGTGTGACACTTTATTTTTAAAAATAAAATAAATTGAAATTAATAAGGATAATTGTAGTTATGATTTTACTTTTCCTATATTTATGATATATTACCTAGTAACCGATAATTTTGTTTCTCTAGGTTAGTGTTGATTGTCTGTTCTCATATATAGATATATGTAAGGGGTGGAACACAATTATAAGCCTCATATCTCATTATTATTACTAACATCAGTGAATTTGGCAGTGCTATACGCGGTTTTTAAATATTTCATATTGTATTTATATGTTTCTTGCGTGAATTTCATTTTATTTGATAATATTTACTTTAAAAAATTTATTTTATTTCTGTAAATTTACAAAACATTATTTTCTTAAATTCTACTTTTATATACTTTTTGTAACTCTTATTTATCTTTTAAATATTTGATTACGTTAGTGTTTCTCACATATTTATTATTTGACTTTATCCTTTTAAAAGTTTTTGAGTATTCACCAAGAACTATAATCTATAAACATTATCAACAATCAATGATGAAAAGTCAATGAATAGATTTAGAAAATATTTGTGAGAAAAATTAAATAGTAAATTTGTTTCATAAAATTTGAAGACCAACCAAAAACATGGTAAGAGAACTAGTTGCACTTGTTCATGTTTTAACTCCTCTGAAAAAATCAATTAAAAGATAATTTGTTGTGAAACCTGCAAATGATTAACATATAATGAAAATGTTATTTTCATAAGATATATGAACCAAAATTCATTGCTTGAGGTAAATAAAAAATAAAAACTGAAGATAAAAATAAAATGTTGCAATACTAAATAAAAAGAGATTAAAGGAAGATATATAAAATGACCAAATTGAAATAATGATAAAGTACTATACAAAGAAAAGTAGAGTAAATGTGGTTGAATTCTAAAAGGTTTACATTATATAGTAAAATTCTAAAATGTTGCATTATCTTTTTCATTAAAGTTACAATTAAATGAATGTTGTTTTTAATGAAATTACGTAACCATTTTTTTCGTATTAATCAAATTAATTATGAAAAAGTAAATGTTAATTATAGGAAATAGCCTCTTGAAATTATGTATTTTAGGAATTATAATTTATAATTAATAATTAATAGTAGTTGATGATTTAAAAATAGAGAAAATTTTCTAAATTTGAGAAAAAATATTTTTTTTGATCATTTAGGCATATATATATATATATATATATATA
The DNA here is from genome assembly GCA_032847665.1 of Solanum chilense. Lineage (NCBI taxonomy): Eukaryota > Viridiplantae > Streptophyta > Magnoliopsida > Solanales > Solanaceae > Solanum > Solanum chilense. The sequence continues at coordinate 49,121,621 of CM064969.1, read as the reverse complement.
TATATATATATATATATATATCACTTTGCACACCGTGATATTTGACACACTTCTTAATTAGCCTTCAAGGGTTACAAAATGAAACTTTCACTTTTTAACGACATTCACTCATACGGCACGATTAATTTACACATTTATTTCAATCTATTAAAATATATATGAAATGAATTCACATTTACTGTTGATCTGAAAAATTTTATATACTAAAAATATGTTCATCAAAAGCATAGGTAATAAAGATATATCATCAAAGTATCGAGAGCCACATATGTAATGTAAATAACATCATTTCCTATCGCCCTAGTTTTTCCCATAAGAAAATTTTTAACATTTCATGGGAATCCAAATAAGCATCATTTTGGAGTCATAATTTTGCTCTAGCATTGCGCTTTATCGTCATAATTTCAAACACAAATTGAAGTAGAATCAAAGACAATTGAAGGTTAATTACAATTTATTTTTGATAAACGACGAAAAATCTAAAATATTTGATAATTTACTTGGACAAAATAATGTTAAAGAGTTCTTTGTCTAATGCAGATAAATTCCTTTTGACAATGGCAAGAAGAATAGATTAGGCTTTATTAAAATTATGCAGTGATATTTAAGTTTGTGTTTTGTATAATTTTTGGATAATTTATACATCTAAAAGTTATTACGTTGATTTGGAGATTTAAAAATTAAATTCAAAATTCAAAATTAATTGGTTAGCAGTTAATCAATCCTAATTTTTAGCATAATGTAAAGTGTTTTATGTTCAGTTTTTTAAAGATATATATTATATTTCTTTTTTAATTGTTTTAGCAATCCCTTTTTAAAATTTTAATTTGTATTTTTTTAAACATCGGATTTCATATTTGATTCGATAAGCATTTAGTTTTAAAATTTTAGATAATGACTAAATATCTAATTCATTGTCAAAAAAAATTAATTTAAGAAAATAAAAAATAAATAAATAATTACCTGGATACTTTTGACAATTTTGTATATTAAAGACGTAGATTATTTATCTAAATGTTATAAATTTATTGAATGAGCGGATTGTCCATTGAGTTAATATATGAATAACTATTCATATTCCCTAGGTTCTATTAACCTTTTTGGATAAGAATGTATCTATTTATTATGATACTTAATATGATGACTTTTTGGGTGATTTCTCAAATTATAAATAAGGTTGTTCTTTCACCATTATGAAGACAGATGAGAGAAGAAAACATTTGAATAAGATGATCTCTACACTCTACACCCCATATATCTTTGTCTATATTATTTTCAATATATTACTTATGTTTTATAAAACATTATTAACACGAGACTCTAGTCGATTGAGATTGTTTTTTATTTTTTTCTTTAACTTATGTTCTGGTTGATCTCATTATGAGAATCAAGAAGGAAAAATGAAACTACAGAATCAATCTATATATGCACAAAGAAAAAATGAAACTACAGAATCAATCTATATATGCACAAAGTCATGTATGTTTTTTTGTAGAATCTTCTTATGATTTAGAATATAATTGTGTTCAGTCACTGATACTGTCTAGGAACCATAGACATAGAATATTACTAATTGAATATAATATGCTCTACGAAATTTCTTATCTGGAAGAAGACATAAAGTTTTGGCAGCATGAGTTTGAGTTTTATATTTATGAATTTTATTTCAATGTTTCGAAAGACTTAAAAAGTGAGTCATGTTGTACTTTAGTCTATTATACCATTGGTTAAGGGTAAGACGGCGGATTCAAGTCTCATCGCACCAAATGAGTAAGACATCCGGTTAAAGTCAGGATGCATCATAATGAAAAATGATTGAGGTAAAGTGGTAGATTCATGTTCTATCGCACCAAAAAGGTAAGACATCAATATGAGTTTTGATGCACCATGATGATAAAGATTGAGTTCGAGTCCCATAGAATTATGACATAACATGTCTTGTGTGGGTAAGACATTGATTTTGAGTCAATGCACTATAATGATGATATAATGATGATTAAGGATTTGATGAAAAGTCATGAAATTTATCCCATTATATTTGCTCAATTCCATGAAATGAATGTGATAACAGTAAATAATAAGTTTGAAATCCTCCCAATTGCTTCATTTTATCATATGAATATGATAGCACTGAATAATATGTTTGAAAGAATACAAATAATTAAATGTATGAATAAGGGCGTGGAGCGACATAATTAAAATAGTCATCATTGTGGTAATTATAAAAGGAAGAACATTATTGGTTCTATAAATAATCCTTTAAAATGTGAAGGTAATTCTTATCATCATAATGGTATGAAATGTCATTGGACCAGTGATCGTCATACGACCTAATAAAATAAAAATCCTCTATCAAAATAAAGGAAGATAAATTGGTTGTACATTTGACCTTTCAAAGTGATGTTGAGGTGAGTCATGCAAAAATGATAAAAATTTAAAGACATGACAGTGTGCTTATAATGCAAATTTATGAAGCACATATAAATGATTAGTCCAATTCTTGAATATAATGTGGTGTATGATAAACATCGTGAGTGCTCCATCATTTTGAAAGAGAATGAATCAAGATGTGATAAAATCATTATCGGTTGAATATATGCCACCACTCACCTCTAGGCTCTAACGGAGGTTTGAGAAAAAATGATATATACAGCAACTCACCTCTACGGAAGGTTTGAGAAAAAATAAAGATCAGTTGGCATGATCGATTGGTCATTCCAGTCTAATAATAATGCAAAAGTAAATGAGAATTCACGTTGTTTATATGATGAACAAATAAAAGATTCTTTAACAACTCTATTGTATTGCTTATTGATATATTGTGGTTTCACGGTATTATTAATACTTTTTCCTTAAGTTTAGTGTGTCCAAAAGCCTTTTTGTGCTAATTTTTATGTAAGTTTCTTTTTATTTGCAAGAAATCTGTCTAAAAGATGAATGCGGAGGTTTTTGAGCAAGAAATATAGAAAAGTACCACCTACGAAGCTTGTGATGGTCCGTCATGCTCGTGACGGTCCGTAGGTGGCATCGTAGTGCAGCTGCTGAAGAAAGATGGGGAAGTCTGACCAACTGTGGGGTTACGGAGTACGTGACGGTCAGCCGTAGCCATAACGATCCATCCTGCTGGTTCGTCATAAAGATCAGAGAAGTAGTCACAGTACCCAAATTCCAAGAGTTCAAGTGTTTTGGAACGGAGACCCTCGACGGACCGTTGTGCCGGTGGCGATCCGTCATATCTGCCGTCGAGGGTAGTGAAGAGAGCAACAGAAGAAATTGCACAAGTATGGGACGAAGGAGTCCATGACTGTCCGTCGTAACCACGATGATCCGTCGCAAGGTCCGTCGACCCACCCGCGTTTTGACAGATTTCCAGCAAAATAGAGTCCTTATTTAATTAGGTTTTTATTATTTTATATAAATAGTTCGAAAAAACTCGTTTTTGAGGTTAGACTCTGAATTATTTGGTTAGACTCGAAATTATTTGGTTAGACTCTTGATTATTTTTTAGACTCTTTGTGAGATTCTTGATTATTTTGAGATACTTGAATATTTTGAGACTTTTGTAATTGATTGTTGGTGAATTTTGCTGATTAATCAAGTGAACTTTCGGATTTTACTCTTTCTCATTGAAGTAAGTGCATGAATTCTTATATCATATATTTGAATGTTGTGATTATAACTATGGGTAACTAAACTCCATAACTAGGGTTGTGGAAACCATAGGCGAATAATGAGGTGAAACCTAACTAAAATAACAATTCTAGAATAGTGTCTTGCATGTATTGATAATTCTTTTGCTTAGAAGTCTTTTTAACGGATGACCAACGTTAGAACTCGCCTTAATGCTACTTGCCGGACCAAGGAGGTAGATACTAGGAAAATAATTATCAACATAGATTCAATGTATACTATCTAATAGCCTAGTATTGATTGGTACGAGGTAATAACTAGTCAAATATCGAATACAATGCTTAATATGAGGTAAAAATAAGGGTTAGTATGGCAACACACATAGCCAGACCAAGGTGCAGAGTGAAATTTTCTAGATGCCGGACAAAGGATTTAGAAATACATAACTTATCACTTTGCATCCATGATACTAGGAAAGAATTGTTATAGTTAGAATTATCAAGTTATGAACCTGTGGGGAACACGTAAACCCTAGTTACTTTTATTAATTGATTAAACTCCAACATTTGAAGATGTTAGTTGTCTCCTTCAATTTCGCTAGTTATTTTCATTTATTTAGAAATAGAAATCTCCCCTTTTATTGCTTTCCAAGGAAGTAATTTACTGAACAATAGTAATAATAGATTGAAGTTAAGTCTAAACTATTTTCCTCGTGGGAACGATCCCAACCTCATTAGTTGGGTCATTTACTTGACACGACCGCTTTACTTCCTTCTTGAGAAGTAAGTTTAAGGGTATCAAATCTTGGCACCGCTGCCGGGGAAAGTAGCTTCTAGATTAACTTAAACTTATTGCTATAGTTTAGTTGATATTTTCTTGATTTTACTTTATTTTATTGTTTTTTGATTCTTGCAGAACCATCTTCCTTGTATGCCAAATACACGGAGAGGAAGAGAACCCTTGTTTCCCTATGATCATGAATTAGAGCGTACACTATGCAGCATGAATCGGAACTTGGAAATCAATGATGATGATTCAAACCAGAACATCCCAGCTCCGGTTAATGTTCATGGTCAGTTGTTACCCGATGCTCCAGGTGAACACCAACAGGGGGGGACAAAATCCCGCTCCACGGCCCCAAAAATACTACAGAGGGTATGACAATATAGCAAACTCCGATGGGCCACTTTTCTTGCCCCCTCTACCACCAGGCCACACCTTTGTGGTAACTAGTAGCCTGATACAAATGCTCACTGCCAGAGGTTTGCTTTCAGGGCTACCTTCTGAGGATCCACATGCCCATATAGCTAAGGTTAGGGCAGTGTGTAAAAGCTGTGTAGGGAGGCCTGTCTTGGACTTGGATGTAATAGTACTAAGAGTGTTTCCTCTCTCACTGACGGGAGAGGCTTCTATATGGTTCACTGAGCTCCCTTACAACTCAATTTTCACTTGGAACCAACTAAGGGACGTTTTCTTACCACGCTACTACCCGGTCTCCAAGAAACTAAATCACAAAGACAGAGTGAACAACTTTGTGGCACTACCAGTAGAGTCATTTAGTAGTTCTTGGGATAGATTCACCTCATTTTTTAGAAGCGTACCCAATCACCGCATAGATGATGAGTCACTGAAGGAATACTTCTATCAGGGACATGATGATAATAATAAAGAGGTGTTGGACACTATAGCAGGTGGATCTTATGAGGAGTGTACTTATGCTGAGATTGCTGCAAAATTAGAGAAAATCTCCGGGAATAATAAAGCTTGGAGTACTAGGAAGTCAGATACCGGGAGAAATACCTTCGCAGTACAGTCCACTCACAACCCAGCCACAAATGAGATTCGTGAAGAAATGGGTCAGATGAGAACTGAGCTTGGGTTGGTACTAAAACATGTAACTGGGGTGCAGAAAAGATAAATGCAGTCAACTACTTGATGAAACCACCGCCACAAAATGATGAGTGCTATTATGAGGAGGATTCCTATGTAGTAAATGAGCATACGGGGGGTTTCCGACCAAGTTCCCAAGGCTCTAATCAGGAGAATTGGCGCCAAGGTCAAGGGAACCAAGGTCAGAACTATGGTAACTATAACCGTGAGGGTCATTATGTCCGAGATGGAAACTAAAACCGCGACAACAACTTCAACAAGGGTAACTATGGTAATAGAAATGATAGGAATGAGCCCTATGTTCCTCCTAAAAATCGTGAAGTTACTCCTAGGGATGGTGGAGGTAGTATGGCGCGAGTTGAGGATATGTTGCATAAAATGATGAGGAGGTTCGATGCTAGTGATGAGCATAATAAAGAGTTAAGGAGTGATTTAGCGGGTATTGGGCAAAAATTTGATACACATGCAATATCGATTAAGCAGATCGAGTTGCAAATGCCGCAATTATCTGCAACTGTGAACGCATGGCAACCGGGCACTCTTCCTAGCAACACTGTCCAAAATCTAAAAAATGATGCACACTGTATGGCAATCACTACTCGGGGTGGTAGCAAACCATTGACCCATCTATGCCGTCTAATGAGGAAAAGGTGAGAAAGGATAATGATAAGGTGGTAGAGGGTAGTGGTGAAGCAGAATATAGCACTGGAAAAGATACAGAAGTCCCTATAAAGGTAATTCCCAAGCCTAGAACACCCCCCGCTTTCCTCAGAGATTAGTGAAAAATACCGAGGATGGTAAATATCGGCGTTTTAAAACAATGTTGAAGCAACTTTCTATCAATGTCCCTTTGGTAGAAGCTCTAGAACAAATGCCCGGTTATGCCAAGTTTATGAAAGATCTGGTTACAAAGAAAAGATCGGTCACTTTAGAGGATGATGATAAAATGCAGCATTGTAGCGCTATTTCTACAAGATCTCTCGCACAAAAGAAAGAAGAACCAAGTGCGTTCATTATTCCTTGTACAGTCGCGTCATTACATTTCGCGAAAGCATTATGTGATCTGGGGGCAAGCATAAATCTCATGCCCCTCTCGATTTACAAGAAGTTGGGTTTGGGTGACCCAAAGCCCATTGCAATGCGGCTACTGCTGGCTGATCGAACAGTAAAAAGGCCTATAGGGATACTCCACGATGTGCTAGTAAAAGTGGAGTCATTCATATTTCCGGCATATTTTGTTATTCTTGATTGTGAAGTCAATTTTGAAGTGTCTATTATTCTTGGGAGGCCATTCCTTGCTACAGGTAGAGCTTTAGTTGATATGGAAAAGGAAAAGATAAAATTTCGGTTGAACAATGAAAAAGTGACCTTCAACATTTGTAGGTCTATGAGGCAGAGTGGTGAGCTCCAATAGGTATTTGTCATATCCCACAAAGAAAATATGAAGAAGGATAACTAACTAAAAAGTGAAAACGAGAGTTTATGGTTGGGGATTTGGTGCTTTTCGACAATTCTAGGTTGCATCTTCTTCCGGGCAAGCTTAAGTCCAAACGGACTGGCCCTTACTTAATTATCCAAGTATTCTTTCATGGAGCAGTTGAGTTAAAAACCAAGGAGGGAGTGCGGTCTAAGGTGAATGGAGAACGAAAAAAACTTTATTTTGGGCATACTACATCGGTGAATGAAGTGATAGAGGCATACCATCTTGATGAAGGCTGAGTAATCAAGTGTCCTCAGTTGTGTCGCGACGTTAAATCAGGCGCTTGTTGGGAGGCAACCCAATACTTATAGTTTTTCTTTATAGTAATGGTAGCATTTTCTACTAATGGGTTTTAAATTTGTAGGCACATCACCACGAAATTCTGCAGAAAATCACTCTGCAGCAGTCACTGACGGATACATCGACGGACCGTTTTTCCTGTGACGGACCGTCAGATGAAATCTATCGTGCTTAGTACGTCTTTGTGTTATTTTCAAACTAGGGCACACGCGACGAAACCAACGACGGACCGTCACAACTGAGACGGACCATCGTCGGGGACTCGTCGCGTCATTAATAAAGCGTACCTGACCCGACTGGTTTTTAAAAAAAAATTCAACATTTAAAAACCCCACCCCTTCATTTCACCCCATTCCTTTACTCTTTCCCCCATTTCCCTCCCTTTTCAACTTCCAAAGATCATAACCCCTCTCTCTTACAACCGATCATTTTCCCCAAATTCCTAAAATTCATTATCTACTAGTCGGAGCTGCCGCTGTGGGTCTCTACTTGATCACCAAGTACCTTTCTCTCTTGTTTTTCTCAAATTCTCAGGTACGTGTCTCTAATTTATACTCATTTATATTGCATATTTGTTTATCAATTGGTATTAGACTAGTTCTTCTTGATAGGTTCATTCCTTAATAAAATTATGTCTGACCTAGGTTGAAAATCCTGAAATTACTGTGTTACAACTCTAGAAATAGGTGCTTTAGCATTGCTAGTTTACTAGGTATTTGGGTTAGACAAATGTAGGTTAAAACACTACCAATTCTATTTGGGTCATATGGGATGTATGGGGCATCCCCAGTTCTGTCACTGAGTTACAGAACGAGACCTCGATGACGGACCGTTGTACCCACGACGGACCGTCATTGGGTCCGTTCCAACAACCCTAACACCCCACTGTCCAATTTTCTCCAAGTGTCCACCAACGTCCACATGCTACGGACCGTCGTTCCCACAATGGTCCGTCCTGCACAACCGTTTTGGTTGTCAGAGACTCTGTTCCTAAGGGTCTCTCTATTTTTCTAAGTGTCCTCCAACGGACTACTACGACGGACCGTCATACCCACTACGGTCCGTCCTGCATAACCGTTATGACGGTCAGAGACCTCTCTCTTAAGGGTCTCCATACTTTTTCCAAGTGTCCTCTTACGGACAACTACGATGGACCGTCATACCCTCGACGGTCCGTCCTGCACAACCTGTTATGACGGTCAGATACCTCTCTTCTAAGGGTCTCCATATTTTTTTTCAAGTGTCCTCTAACGGACACCCACGATGGACCGTCGTACCTGTGACGGTTCATCCTGCATATACCGTCATACTTGTCAGAGACTCTCCTTTAGGGTTCTCCATATAAACATAGTCTAAGTAAGACACGACAGACCCCATGACGGTCCGTCGTACTCATGACAAGCCGTCACCTGGTTCGTTGTGTTTCACTGTTACTATAGAAATGTCATTACATCTTAACTCTTTTATTTATTTTGTGTGGTTTTGCTAGTCTTGTCTGCTTTTTTTAGTACTAATATTGATTCTTTACAGGTACTATTTATTATGGCACCAAAAAAAGATCGAGTCTACGCACGCAGACGATCGAAGTCTGTCGCCCCGTCTTCCCGCTTGGTCATTAGCTATAATGATGAGCATGACCCCGAGTACGTGCCCCCAGGCACTTCCACCCCATCCCGAGCTGCACGTGCTTCCAGAGCCACACCCAAAAAGGTGGCGTCAAGCGTAGTCACTGCCTCCCAGTATGATGAGGAGCTCACACTGACCGGCACACCTTCTGGGTCTGCTACTAATGAAGAAGGAGCGTCTGGCTCCTTAGGAGTTTCGTGGTGGGAGGAAGCCTCCGATCTACTGAGGTTTCCTCACCCGCCACCGCTGCAGAGTCTGCCTGGTCTTATGAGGTTGACAGTTTGGAATCCACACCCGGTTCAACAACTCGTGCGCTCGCCCCGGTTACCGACCAGCCCAACCGGTGGTGTGTCGATGGGCAGTATCAAGTCTATTCCGATTTTAAGTTCTTGAATTACAAAGGAGTCATGAATCAACACTTACATTGGAGCGGCGGGTCCTTACGGAAAGTCTCCCGATGATGCCAGAGATCCACAATATCTTCACCAGACATGGACTGGAGTGGACAGCGCGTCCGTTGGGACGTTATAGTGAAGAGTTGGTTTGAGAGTTCTACGCCTCCTACATAGCGACTCTCAGATCACAGATTGATAGGCGGGCTGCCCCCGCCAAACAGGCCCCACTGGAGCAGGTCTGAGTATGTGGCATTCAAGTTGATATCTCCCTGCCTGCCATCCGCCTGTATCTATACGGCGAAAAGGTTGATACCAACTGGACCTCTCTCACCGCCGAGTTTGACTACCGATGGCAGATTTTCAAAGATGGCCAATTCCTGCGTGAGCCATCGCTGAGAGAGACCACCAAAAGGTGGATGGCCCTGCATTTGTCCGTTGATGAAGAGGGTGCTGACTGGGTGACCGAGCTGAAGGGAGCCATCAAAAAGTCCAACCTGACCTTCACGGCGAAGTTTTTGTGGTTGATTGTCCGCCACTACCTTTCCCCCACAGCCGCTAGTAATATAGTCACATGGGATCGAGCAGTACTAATGGCAGCGATGATAGCCGGGTTTGAGGTGGATTTTGCTTGGCTTCTACAGGCAGTCATGCACGAGAGGGCTTTTAAGGTCAAAACTACCTACCCTTTACCGTGCATGATATTTTCTCTATGCAGGTCCGCAAGTGTACCTATATGGCACGTTGATCACCTCAAGACCCCGCTGGGAACTCTTGATATCATCCTCATCAGGGATGAGGCCAATGAGTTGGCTCCACGCAGAGGGCCCCGTCCAGAGTTGCCTCCACTTGGTGACAATCTGGCTGATACGGTAGCACATGCCCTCACGGCTACGCAGGCGGCTTCCACTGACACAACCCCGGTCGAGTCTAGTAGTAGCACTGCCCCGAGCTCCTCTCAGCCCTTTTTCCCTCTCTCTTCCCGCTTGCTAGGGTCCAGAAATTAGAGGCACAGATGTCTACACTTCTGCATGACATCCAGCCTTGGATGCAGAGGTCTATTGCTGAGGCAGAAGAGCGCTTGGAGCGGAGAATGGTCCAGCACACAGAGCGGAAAATTGCTGAGGTTCATCAGCGCTTGGACGCTTTTGAGTTGCGGGTGTTAGCCCGACTAGCCCCTCAGGTGGATGTGTCGATCCTTTTGGCTGCGGTCGACAGTCTTCGCACAGACATCGACATGATCTTAGAGGCTAGGGTGCCTGAGTCTGAGGCCCCTTCTGCAGAGCCTGCTGAAGACACAGTGATGACGGCCCTATTCGCCATTTCAGAGATTCCACCACCTTCCCCCCGAGAGCATGTCAAGAGGCTTAGGGGTCGAGAGGAAGATGAAGCTCGAGCACGGAAGAAGGAGCACCATGAGATGGAGGCTGCGAGGAGAGCCTCGCTTGCTGATGAGGATCCGTGTTTGATGAGAGCAGTAGAGTTAGCTGCTGTGGTGTCTAGCTCTAGAAATGTGGAGATAGCGGGAGGAACTGCTGATAGTGTTGTTGATGCTTAGGACACTACTGAGGGTGTCCAGATTACAGAGTTAGTGGGTTCCGGGAACCGAACCCACCAGCTTACTAATCGTCGGCGCTTTGCGCCCCAGGTTTGCTTCACCTACCACTCTAGTAGTTCAATTTTTTTATGCATTGGGGACAATTGCATGTCTTTTTGTTGGGGGTGGGGTAAATGGAAAGTCAGTGCTAGGGTGAAGTCTGAGTAGCTCAATTCACTATTCTCTTTTGGGGTTTTCTTGCCTGTGTTTTTTTCCCCCAAGAGACTGATTACTTTTTCTGTTGAACCGGCATGTCTATATCTTGTGTACATAGTTTAATTCTGAAGTATGATGGCTAAAATAATATCCTGATAAATTGGAAAATGATGTATGACTAGGCATAGTAATTGATAAATGTGTTGCTATAAGCATGACATAGAGGTACACCACTACATGACCCTAAGTCTAAAATTCGAACTAGGTGTCTGATAATCTGGTAGAGTAATGAGATGTCAAGTGAGTGTGAGGGTGGATATTATGAGGAATGCTCTGGAAAGTGGGATTGAAAGAACAAAGAGAGAGAAAGAACAAAAGTAAAGTGACTCAAGAATTAGTTGAAAGAAAAGTAAAAAAAAATACAAGAAATACAAGCAAGAAAGGAAGAGAGTCAGTTACACAAATGAAGAATGAAGGGAAAATAGCAAGGTGAAAGAATATGAGAAACTGGGCAAAATAAAATGACAGAAAATGGTATGTTTAGCCGATATGTCAAGGAGGGCAAAAAGTCACTAAAGTATACCTAAATATACCCTACCTGACCTTGATCCTATGTTACAAGCTAAGAAAGTCCTATTGTGATCCTAAGAGTTGTATAGCGAACTTAAAGCAGTGAAAATAAGGGCAAGCATATGGTAATATGTATGAATGAGTGTGAATTTGTTCTGAGAGTGAGTGTTGAAAAGTAATCTTTATACTCAAACTGAAATTATTGTGTGAAAAATGAGGATTTTGTTTTGAAGTGAGGACACTAGTTGCAATACCGGAAATATTAGCACCTCAGTGAGAAATTGAAGAGGATAGGTGTTAGTGCATGGTGAGTCTGTGTCATGGTCTGATTCCACATAATTCAAGCCTAATAGTGATAGCATGCATAAACATGATGAGATTGATCGGGATTGATAGCCAAATGATTGCGAAGGATAAAACATGGATACTATTGTACAAAGATTTTGTATTGAGTCATAGTGTGCCGCTTGAGGACAAACAACGAATTCAAGTTGAGGGTGTTGATATACCGTGGTTTCACGGTATTATTAATACTTTTCCTTAAGTTTAGTGTGTCCAAAAGCCTTTTTGTGCTAATTTTTATGTAAGTTTCTTTTTATTTGCAGGAAATCTGTCTAAAAGATGAATGCGGAGGTTTTTGAGCAAGAAATACAGAAAAGTACCACCTACGGAGCTTGTGACGGTCCGTCATGCTCGTGACGGTCCATAGGTGGCATCGTTGTGCAGCTGCTGAAGGAAGATGGGGAAGTCTGACCAAGTGTGGGGTTACAGAGTACGTGACGGTTCGTCGTAGCCATGACGGTCCGTCCTGCTGGTTCGTCATGAAGATCAGAGAAGTAGTCCCAGTACCCAAATTCGAAGAGTTCAAGTATTTTGGAATGGAGACCCTCGATGGACCGTTGTGCCGGTGAAGATCCGTGATATATGCCATCGAGGGTAAAGAAGAGAGCAGCAAAAAAAATTGCACAAGTATGGGACGACAGAGTCCATGACGGTCCGTCGTAACCACGACGATCCGTCGCGAGGTCCGTCGACCCAGCCGTGTTTTGACAGATGTCCAGCAAATAGAGTCCTTATTTAATTAGGTTTTTATTTTTTTATATAAATATTTCGAAAAATTTCATTTTTGAGGTTAGACTCTGGATTATTTGGTTAGACTCTTAATTGTTTTTTAGACTCTTTTTGAGATTCTTGATTATTTTGAGATTCTTGAATATTTTAGACTTTTGTAATTGATTGTTGGTGACTTTTGCTGATTATTCAAGTGAACTTTTGGATTTTACTCTTTCTCGTTGAAGTAAGTGCATGAATTCTTATATCATATATTTGAATATTGTGATTATGACTATGGATAACTAAACTCCATAACTAGGGTTGTGGGAACCATAGGCGAATAATGAGGTAAAACCTAACTAAAATAACAATTCTAGAATAGTGTCTTGCATATATTGATAATTGTTTCTCTTAGAAGTCTTTTTAACAGATGACCAACGTTAGAACTCGCCTTAATGCTACTTGTCGGACCAAGGATGTAGATAATAGGAAAAGAATTATCAACATAGATTTAGTGTATACTATCTAATAGCCTAGTACTGATTGGTACGAGGTAATAACTTAGTCAAATATCGAATATGATGCTTAATATGAGGTAAAGATAAGGGTTAGTATAACAACACACGTAGCCAGACCAAGGTGCAGAGTGAAATTTTGTAGATGCCGGACCAAGTATTTTGAAATACATAACTTATCACTTTGCATCCAAGATACTAGGAAAGAATTGTTATAGTTAGAATTATCAAGTTATGAACCTGCGGGGAACACGCAAACCCTAGTTACTTTTATTAATTGATTAAACTCCAACATTTGAAGCTGTTAGTTGTCTCCTTCAATTTCGCTAGTTATTTTCATTTATTTAGAAATAGAAAACCCCCATTTTTTTTATTTATCATTTTTGCTTTCCAAGGAAGAAATTGACTGAACAATAGTAATAATAGATTGAGGTTAATTCTAAACTATTTTCCTCGTGGGAACGATCCCAACCTCAATAGTTGGGATGTTTACTTGACACGACCGCTTTACTTCGTCTTTGAGAAGTAAGTTTTAGTGTATCACTTATTCTCATAATAAAAGTATTATTGTACCAATTAAGGTTGAAATTGTATTCCCTAAAATTACTTGGAATATATCAAAAAGGTGAATATGGACCTGTTCACTTGTTAGGTCATTTGTTCGAATTTCTAAATTAATAGCATAGTTTCAAAATATGAAATTGTACGATAATCATGGTTGGTTAATAGCAGAAATTGTATTCCTCCAATTATAGTTAAACCATTGGTATGAGAACAGAACTCCCAAATAAAATTTGGTATGAGATAAATTTATTTAACATGTAGCAACACACGTATGCATCAATCCAACAAGATTTTCCCATCAGAATTGGTTCAGGGTCAGGAACCAAATAATTTTCATCTAAAGTTTGAATATGCGGTTATGATTTTAATTGTTCCACCCACGTTCATATATGAAATTTTTGATAAGGTTGAGATGAATGTTAGATTTCCTAACATTAGGGGGGAGACATGGTTGACAATTGAAAATTATTATGAGGTTAAGTATGAATATCTGAATCCTCGTTTAAAAAAATATGAACTTGAAGTTCAAGAGATAATCAGCTGCAAATGCTCCAACGAAAAGTCCTTGAAAGACAGAGTCTATGATACGCCTAAAACGTAATAGACCGATCGATTCCAAATGTAAGATTCATTGAAGAAGGAAAAGAGAAAATGATCAATATGATCATGATAATAATGCAAGTGCTATTAAAGGAGCACATTGACATAACATTTCATAAAAACCTTGGCAAATGTTCAGGTTCCTGAAATGATGATAAAAGAGATCTCAATAAGTTATTTCATATTGGAATCAAGTCATAAGGCCGTCGACGGTATTTATATATGACGTAACACTCGATGCTACAAATGATGATGAGGATCTTGAATTCAAATCTGTCATATAGTGTGGACAGATAAATGATTGGACAAATAAAATTCGCAATTCAGGTACATAATGTTTCATTGCAAAAGTTATGTTTTAGAATTATAGTCCATGAATCAAGATATAATGTCAGTGGGATACGATGAATTATCGTGCGGAAGTATAACCGTAAGATATAAAGTACAATATGTGCCTTGGAGCATAAATTTTTTTCGCAAAAGTCCCAATATTATTAAATTGAGATATTACTCTCTTGTGGCAGATGCAATGAGTCTTGTTTAAGTCTGACAATAAATGAAATATTTGAATATGTGTAATGAATGTTTATCATGTATAGATAAATGACGAAGGTTATATAAAAATCCTTGAAGGATTCAAAAGGTCTTGAAACAATTCCATTGAGTACACTAATGATTGTGAGATTTTTTAATATAAAGAAAAATCAATTTAGATCTCATGAAAATGATTGAATAATATCATGTATAAGTGCAATTGGTGCAGATACAAATTATTCAATATGCAGATATCGAGAATTGTGTGATTTTTCTAGGTATTCCAGTCGCCTTGTATGAACATAATGTTGTATGTATAGCTCGATTGAAGGGATGATACATAAAAGGAGACTAGATAAAGTACATTTCACTAAAGTTCTTCTTCTCACATGATATTCTACAAAATAATGAAATAGAAGTTCAACAGATCTTGCAGACGTGTTTATTAAGGTGTTGTTAATACCAATATTTGAGAAGTTGAGATATAAGATTGGAATGCGTCACCTCTTAGATATTAAGTTAAACTTTCATTAGGCGAGTGAAGTATGCGCAGTACTCTTTTCCTTGACCATGGTTTTGTCCCTATCGAATTTTTCTGATAAGGTTTTTAATGAAGAAACATTCAAAGCGTATTATGAGATATGTGTACTTTTTTTCCTTCACTAGGCTTTTTCTCATTGGGTTTTTCTAAGTAAAGTTTTAACGAGACACATTGTCTTTGGACATCCAAGGGGGAGTGTTATAAATTCATTGAGTTAATACATGAATAACTATTCATATTTCCTAGGTTCTATTAACCTTTTTGGATAAGTATGTATCTATTTATTATGTTACTTAATATGGTGACTTTTGGAGTGATTTCTCAACCTATAAATAGATTAATTCTTTCACCATTATAAAGACAAATGAGAGAAGAAGACATTTGAATAAAATGATCTCTACACTCTACTCCCCATATATCTTTGTCTTTATTATATCCAGTATATTATTTATGTTTCAGAACACTAAAGTATATCTTAAATTGAAATTTTGTTTTACTTAAAAGTTTTTGTTAAGAAGTAGGAGCGTGGTGGAAAGTTTTAAGACTCCCTATATGATATGGATACGTTTGTTACTACAATAAAGATTAATTCATTTTTGAAATAACTTTTATTTAGAATTTTTTAAATTTCTACTATATTAGAAGCATCAGTATAGGCTGGAATCAACATGCTTGCTTATTTTTGTCATTACAATTTAAGTCAAGGATAAGTATGACTTTTCACTACATCTACCCATATATGTCTTTCATCCTCCATTTGAAAAGACATGTAACACCTACCTTCATCTCATCACTCTCTCTTCTATTGAAGAGGATAACAAAAGGTTTTTGTTCTCCATATCTTTTGTCATCTTCTTCAACGTCGACTGCAATTTGAAGATAAGCTTTCTTATTTCTTCGTCCCCCTCTTCAATTGAATGATTTGAATTCGTAATTTTTTTTATCTTCATCTGTTTTTCCCTCAATGATGTTTTGATTTTGAATGTTTATTCATCTGATTTCTACATGTAGCTGCATAGATTAACAAAGATTTTGTTTTAGAATTAGTTCGACGAAGTTTGAAATTTAAAAAAACCAAAATTAGGGCCAATAAAGAACCCTACATTTGTCTGAATAGATTTATTAAAATTTGCTTTTAAATTTAGTTTTATATGGGTTGATAAAGTTTGAATTTGAGAAGACTGAAATTAAGGTCAAAATATTATGTGTTAATTCTGACCAGTTACAAGTAATTTAATAGATGGTGTTTATCCGTCCTTGAGGGAGATTTGTGTTGGTCTATTGTCCATGTTCCAGCAAAAGGCCCATGTACTAATCCTACTTGAAAAAGGATTATAATTATTCTCTTTATTTGGTTTCCAATTCTATTAGGAAAAGGATTGCGTCCTATTTGTAGTTGATTTTGGCTTTGTAAGGAAAAGCACAACTCTATAAATAGAGGATTGTCTTGAGAGAATAATTAATTGATCATTGATGTCTTTGAAAGACATTAGAACATAACAGAGGTTTTTTTGAGAGAGCTTTCAACAAGAGAAAAGAGAGAAAGAAAAGGGTTCTTTTGTTGCAGTCTTTTTCTCCAATCAGCAACGTTAGATCATGTTTACCAACTAACTAACCGTTGGATCGATCTGAAATTTGGACTGAGTGTTCTTGAAATCTTGGTGGTTGATTTGAACGGTGGAGATCGGATTCGAAGGCCAGAAAAATCCTGTTCTAGGTCCTGAAAAAAAGCTGGGTTTTGGTGGTGTTTCTTTCTATTTATCTTTTGTTGGTGATGCTATTGTTTGTTATCTTTTGGCACTTGTTGTGTATCCATTAGAATAATATTTGTAACCCTCTTATTGGTATAGGTAAGCAATTCGGATCTTGTCAATCCCGTGGTGGTTACCTTCGGTTTGAAGTGTTTTTTCACGTTAAACTTGGTGTTCTTTATTGTTAGATTTTCAATTTCATCTTTTCGTCACAACAACTGGTATCACAGCTAAGGTTATCTATATGGAGGGGAAAATGAGCAAGATGATATGTCTAAACAGAAGAAACTACAACATATGGAAAAGCAAGATGAAAGATCTATTGTTCGTGAAGATGATGCATTTTCCATTTTTTTCTGCTCATAAACCCGAGAATGTGACCGATGAAAATTGGGAATTTGAGCACCAACAAATATGTAGATATATAATACAATGGTTTGAATATAATGTTCGCAATCATATTGTGAATTATACACATGCTAGAACATTGTGGAAAAAGTTGGAGACGCTTTACGCCTCAAAAACTGACAATAACAAGTTATTCTTGTTAAAACAATTGATGACCTTTAAATACAGGGAGGGCAGTCCTATTCTTGATCATATAAATGATTTTCAGGGTATTCTTGATCAGATATCAGGAATGGGTGTTAATTTTGATGATGAAATACAAGGACTTTGGTTTCTTAATACTCTACCGGATTCTTGAGAAACTCTTCGTGTTTCTTTAGCAAATTCTGCCACTGGTGGAAAGGTGACTATGGAATATGCAAAGAGTGGTGTGTTGAATGAAGAGGTTAGAAGAAAATCTCAAGACACATCTTCACATTCAGATGTTCTATATATAGAAGATCGAGGGAGACATAAGACAAGAGAACCAAGGAGTAGAGGTAAAAGCAGAAGCAAGTCAAAATTCAAGAATCCAAGTATTATATGTTATCATTGTGGATAGAAAGGACATATTAAAGATTTTGTAAGCAATTGAAGCAAGATCTTGAAGAAGGGAAGAAGGAAGAAAACAATGAAAATAATGTTGTTGCTATTGTCCAAGATGACCTTCTCTTCGCTTGTGGTAAAGACGTCATCAATTTTGTATCTCAAGATACAAGTTGGATAGTAGATTCTGGAGCCACATCACATGTCACATCAAGAAAAGACTTCTTTTCATCTTATACTTCTGTTAACTCTGAGGTGTTAAAGATGGGTAATGCTGGTGAAGTTAAGGTGTTTGGTGTTGGCACTGTTTGTTTGAAAACCAATACTGGTTAAACATTGGTCCTTCAGAATGTCAAGCATGCTCCAGACATTCCAATAAATTTGATCTCTGTTGGACAACTATGATGATGTCTATCATAATGACTTGTGCAATGGCCAATGGAAGCTCACCAAAGGCTCACTGATTTTATCTCGAGGCAAAAAACATTCAAATTTATATGTGACACAAGGATCGATTCTTGGTGACTCTATAAAGTTGGTGGAGAGCGAGACTTTATCAGAATTGTGGCACAAGAGGCTTAGTCATATGAGCGAGAGGGGGATCACCTATTTGGCTAAGAAGAATTTGTTTGGTGGTATGAAACAAGCAAAGGTGAAAAGATGTGTTCATTGCTTAGCAGGGAAATAGAAAAGAGTTTCTTTTCACAGTCATCCTCCTTCAAGAAAGTCTGAGCTATTGCAGCTAGTACACTCAGATTTGTGTGGTCCTTTCAAAGTGAAGTCAAAAGGTGGTGCACTTTACTTTGCTACTTTCATTGATGATCATTCTCGCAAGATTTGGGTATATCCTTTAAAATCCAAAGATCAAGTGCTTGATGTGTTTAAACAATTTCAAGCCTAATCTGAGAGACAAACAGGAAAGAAATTAAAATGTATTCGCACTGATAATGGTGGTGAGTATATTGGTCCCTTTGATAACTACTGCAAATCGCAAGGAATACGTCATTACAAGACTCCTCCAAAGACTCCTCAATTAAATGGTTTGACAGAGAGGAGGAACAGAACTTTAGTTGAGAGAGTTAGATGTGTGCTTTTAGAGGCTAAACTTCCAAATTCTTTTTGGGCTGAAGAACTTAACACTGTTGCTTATGTTATCAATTTGTCTCCTATTGTTGCTTTGGACGGTGATGTTCCAGACATAGTTTGGTTTGATAAGGATGTTTCTTATGATCACTTGAAAGTGTGTGGGTTTAAAGCTTGTGTGCATGTTCCAAAATATGAGAGGTTGAAATTGAATGTTAAAACTAAGCAATGTATCTTCATTGGTTATGGTCAAGATGAGTTTGGATATCACTTCTATGATCCAATTGATAAGAAACTCATTAGAAGTTGTGATGTTGTATTCTTTCAAGATCAAACTATTGAAGATATTGACAAGACTGAGAAAGTAGATTCTCACACTGATGAGAGCTTAGTTGATGTTTATTCAATCTCTATTATTGATACATTTTCTGCACATAAGGGAACCCAAGGTAATGATCAAGATAATGATGAGAGTGTAGAACATATAATTGTTCCTATTGATGCTGTTGTGGTTGATAATCAACCAACTCATGTTGGAATGACCGCTTCGGATGCTCCAGAAATCTCTTGTAGAAGATCTACTAGAGAGAAGCGAAGCTCAACATGTTATTCTCACGATGAGTATATTCTATTGACTAATATGGGAGAACCTAAAGGTTATGATGAACTCATGTTAGATACTCGTAGAGATAAGTGGAAATAACTCATCGTAGACAACATGAGTTTTGTAGAAGTGCGGCAGGCTGGAAGCCTGTCAAAAGTTCCTCCACTTGAAGTCCATTTGGCCCCTTGGCTGGAGGGGGAGTTTGTTGGGTTATTGCCCATGTTCCAGCCAAAGTCCCATGGACTAATCCTACTTGAAAAAGGATTGAAATTATTCTCTTTATTTGGTTTCCAATTCTATTAGGAAAAGGATTGGAATATAATCCTATTTGTAGGTTGTTTTGGTTTTGTAAGGAAAAACACAACTCTATAAATAGAGGATGGTCTTGAGAGAATAATTAATTGCTCATTAATATTGTCTTTGAAAGACATTAGAACATAAGAGAGGTTTTTTGAGAGAGTTTTCAACAAGATAAAAGAGAGAAAGAAAAGGGTTCTTTTGCTGCAGTCTTTTTCTCCGACCAGCAATGTTAAGATCGTGTTTCCCTATTAACTTACCGTTTGATCAGGCTGAAATTTGGATTGAGTGTTCCTGACATCTTGGTGGTTTATTTGATCGGTGGAGATCTGATTCGGAGGTCAGAAAGATCCTGTTTTAGGTCCCAAACAGAAGCTGGGTTTGGGTGGTGTTACTTTCCATTTATGTTTTGTTGGTGTAGCTATTGTTTGTTCTCTTTTGGCACTTGTTGTATAATCATTAGAAGAATATTTGTAACTCTCTTATTGGTATAGTGAAGCAATTCGGATCTTGTCAATTTCGTGGTGGTTACCTTCGATTTGAAGGGTTTTTCCACGTTAAATTTGGTGTTCTTTATTGTTAGATTTTCGGTTTCATCTTTTTGTCACAGAGAATTTGGGAAAGAGATGAAAGGAAATTGAGTGACATAAATTTTTATAATTCATTTTTGTCAATTTCTCCTTGAATTTTGTATTGATTATAGAAATCATTAAAGATATCCTGACTATCCCCAGCAATGTTGGTCAAAGTATCCAAAAACGATTGTTCAAATCGCACCAACACTATATCATATCGATATAGGTGTGACACCAAAAACAAAGAGTGTGAGCAACTTTGAATTTGTAGCTGCAACAAGTCTTTCACTTCCAAATGATTTTGTAATTCGTAGCCCTCACTAGCTGACATAGAAAGAGATTGATGACATTGTTTAGTAGAAAATTTTTAATTTTTTGTGAGCTTAGCACATAGAAAGGTTTTAGTTACTTTTGTTTAGCTTTACTGGCAAAATGGTGTACTTCTTGCTATAAGAAATTTACAGCAAGCTTCCTTGATTGTATATTAACTTAATGACATAGAGAATTGTCTGAAAAGTGAATTATTGTCATATGTTTAAGTTAGTTACTTCATACACCATATTTGCACGCCCTCTTCTCTTAATTATTAGATGATAGGTAATTTTTCTATTTCTATTCTATTGAATGAATTGATTACTGTGACATTAGTAAAATAATATGTTGAACAAAAAGATTTGTGACGCCCAATTCTTTAACGAAATACGTCACAATCAACCATATGCACATCCACATTATCGCTATACGTGACTGTAATCTCCAATGATATCAATGAGAGTATGTATATTTGTTGTCAAATTCCTATGTGATCATCAAATCTCTTAGTCGGTATTTGTGTTCATCAATTGCAGTGAGAAAAGGGTAAAAAGAAGATGAATGTGGCTTTTTTGTCCCTCTTTGTGAAATTGCTAATTGTGATATGCATCTGGCAGAGATAAATGAAATATTAAAATATATAACATTCTTCATCCTTTCTTAATCCATGATTCTTATGTCCATTTTATGACTCTTTCTACATTTCTTTTATCCAAGTTCATTCCCATTTAATTGAGATTTCATGGGAAGGGGAAAAAGGATTGATGCAACAGTTAAGAACAAAAAAATTATAGCCCACAAAATAGAAAACACAAACCTAATTGATGTGTAACATTCCAAGAATAATGTGTCCTCCAACTTCGCTATAGCTTCTCTTATCTTACTTTCAGTTCTCAAACTTGACTTTGAATAACTCCACACAAGAGAAGTTGGTGTAATATTGTTATAATTGTACTTGATCAAATATTTCTTTGAAATTCTCTCTTTCAATCTCCTTAACTTTGGTAAGTGTTGCTTTTCTGCTTGCATTGATTATTATCGCTTAGCTTCTTGAATTTGCATGCTTCTTAATTGGTTTTTTTGTTTTGTAAAAATAATTCATAGCTCTTCAGCTTGCTTTGGTTGTGTTTCTTAACTTCTTGCATTTATTCGGGTGTATCATTTGGATAGAGTTGGTAGCCTTAGTGTGGTGCCCTATAATTCAACTAATCATGGAATTAGGTTCTCCTTTGAAACAAAACTCACTTCTCATGTACTAAATATGCAAGAAAAGTATTGAGTAAAAAGAAAAATTGTCACGACCCAAAACCGGGGCCGCGACTGGCACCCACATTTACCCTCCTATGTGAGCGAACCAACCAATCTAACCTTTAACATTTTAATACAATATCAACAAAAGAAATGCGGAAGACTTAAACTCATAAATAAAACAATTCAAAACTATTATTAATATCCCCAAAATCTGGAAGTCATCATCACAAGAACATCTATCTCAATTCACTAAACTAGGAATGTCTAAGAACAAAAATAACAAAAAAAAAAACTAGTCCATGCCGGAAGTTCAAGGCATCAAGACTTGAAGAAGAAGACCCAGTCCAAGCTAGAAGCATTAGCTCACCCTGAAGATCCGGTGTGATGAAGACTGGCTTGATTTACTGCTGAGTTGAAGTTGACGGAACGTTTGCTGCATTACACAAATAACAAGAAGGAAACATAAAAGTAGGGGGGTCAGTACAACCACAAGTACTGAGTAGATATCATCGGCTAACTCAAAATAGAAAACAGTATATATCAGATAATATCGTAAATCAACTACAATACTCAACATGTAGCAACAACAATTACTTTATCATTAACAATTACCGTCAAGTTTACACATGAGGACTCAAGCCTCAATACCATACTCATTTGGGAATTAAGTTCATTAGATTGAGTATATTCATTATCTTTCAAGATTCATTATCTTTCTTCCTCTTGTGTCGGTACGTGACACTCCGCTCCTCTAATTCTATCCTGGTGCCGGAACGTGGCACTCCGATCCTCATATACTATCCTGGTGTCGGAACGTGACACTCCGATCCTCATATTCATTCTATCCTGGTACCGGAACGTGGCACCCGATCC
>CM064969.1:49052647-49083983 GCA_032847665.1 Solanum chilense | reverse complement strand
GGAAATATATTGCCCCTAGCATACGGTGTTATTGATTCGGAAAATAATGCATCTTGGACTTGGTTTTTGAACAGTTTAGAGAAGCTCATGGTTTAAAGGATAAAATGTGTGCAGTATCCGACAGAAACGAGATTATTATAAAAGCAGTTTCGAGGATATACAATTTACCACATTATGCTTGCACGTTTCATCTTTGAAAGAACGTGAAGACACTTTACAAAATGTCACATGACAGTCTTTCAGAAGTGTTTTATGCAATGTCAAAGACATACAAACTTTCTAAATTTAATGAACTGATGAAAAAAGTAGAACATGTTGATATTAGGGTGAAGAATTATTTGGAATTGGCTTGTTATGACAAATGGGAAAGAGTGTATGCACCAGTTGATCGAGGCACTGTGATGACATCAAACATAGCTGTATGCATAAATGCATGCCTTGTGGAAGCAACAGAATTAACTATATATGATTTTCTTGAGGAAATTAGACAAATGTTTGGTCGATGGAATTTCAAAAACCATACATTTGTTTCTAATACATTCACGACACTTTGTGGTAAAGCACAAGAAATGCTCGCTGAAAATGAAGAACTTTCACTGCTTATGACGGTATGTTTATGCTTCCTTAAAATTGTTGTATTTTGTATTTAATTCAGTAAAAAAATAAGATTATATAACTGGTATGATTTAACTTCCTTTTAAATTTGTGTAATAGGTAGTTGCGACAAGTAATTATGTGCACAGTATTCGTCATGAAAGGGAAACAATTATTGTTTGTCTTGAAAAGAAAACTTGCACATGTAGGAGATTTCAAGTGGATGAAATACGATGTTCGCACGCTTGGGTTGTTTTGAATAATAAATTTCTTGATCCTGAACCGTATTGTTCTGACCTTTAAAAGCCAAATACATTACTTGTTACATATGCTAATCCAATAAATCCATTACCTGATCGAAAAGATTGGAATGTGCCTGCATATGAAGAGAATGAAATTGTTAAGCCTCCAAAGTTCAAAAAACTACCTGGTAGGCCTCCAAAAAAGCTTCATGATAAGACGTACAGTGCGCTATATGGAAAGAAGAACAAGAATTCTTCTAGTACTTGTGGTCAAAAGGGACATAATAGGCGATCATGCAGGAATGGACCACGAACTGAATAGTTAGATATGTTTGAATTTGTTTTGAAAAATAAATTTACATGTGTTCGTACAAATCGTTTATCCTTGTAATTGATGTTTTCATAATGTTCAATGAATAATATTTTATCAAAATATGATCGTTTGCGCGTATTTACTTGTATAGTAATAAAAGTCGTTTGTTAGCTCACTCCATATTAGTGCCTATCACACTGTATATTAATAAGCTGAGTTCTTCAATATGTATATGTATATGCAATAAGACTAAAAAATATGACTTGAGAAACTGTGCTTTAATGTTCATAAACAAATATATTTGACACTATACAATACAACTAATGCGACCACATTTAAAAATAAATTATATTTTAATAGAAAATAATACAACTACAAGTAATATGACTTAATGAATAATGTAATACAACAATTTTACAACTATGAATACAATATACAAAATATAATAACCTTCTCTTCAATATGTATATGTATATGCAATAAGACTAAAAAATATGACTTGAGAAACTCTGATTTAATGTTCATAAACAAATATATTTGACACTATATAATACAACTAATGTGAGCACATTTGAAAATAAATTATATTTTAATATAAACAATACAACTACAAGTAAGTGACTTAATGAATGATGTAATACAACAACGATGAATACAACATACAAAAATACAACACATGGATTCAACTAACATAATATATATACATAAATTCAAAATGAAAAGTATGCAGAATAAACTGCTAAACAAAAGATTATCAAAATGATAAGTATGCTGAATTATCTGCTACATAAAAGTTAATCAAAATGATAAGTATGCAAATTATAAAGCAACATAAAAGTTTAAGAAACACAAATTAACTAGTTTTAAAATATAAAGAAGTATCTTCAACAAACGCACAACTACTGTATTTCAATTGGAGCAGACACAACACGAACAGATTGAGGCATTGCATGCCTAGGGGGTGCCTCAGATTTACTAATGGCTCCGTTGTCTTGCTTTTTCTTAGCATAATTCCAAAGAAGTGTTGCATATCTTGACCTTAAAAACATTACGTCAAATGTACCACTTGGATTTCCTTGACCATAAGACAACCACTCGGCAAAAGCAAGCATATAGATACCACAATCCCTGAATAACACATGAGAATACAAAATTAAAATTTAAATAAAAAATAAAATTAAAATTGACTAACAGAATTAATAAAACTTACAAGCTGCCATCGGTCTGTTGAGGTATGTTGTCTATGAAAACTATCTCAAATAACTCATTCTCTTCTTGACTAACAGATCTATCTAAGCCTCTGTTCTTGTAATAATCATACATAGTCAACTTAAGCGGAATGAATTGAGCCAACTTGGTAACCTCTTTCCTGATTGCTGCATCATGACCTGCCGCTCTGTAAGAATCATAAACGTATACACGTCTATCATTAAGAGAGAGTACCGCCAAGACCCAATGACATTTTCCTTTACATTTACAGGATAAATACGTGATCCACCAAATGCCACAGAATGCCGGCATGAACTTTATACCCTCTAATGTAATCACCTATAAAATGCTCTTCATCAGCGCTGCAGACATCACTATCTAAATCTTCATACTTCTTTCAAATTGATGAAATTTTGGACGTAAACACACAATCCACAGTTGTGTATTTATACCTGCTGTCCACATCATACTTTGCTTTCTTTCTCAAATAATAAAATATAACATTGATATGCTGAACAATAAAAAATAAATAATCATTAGATAACAATTAAACAACGAAGAATAACTAAATAACTACAATTATTACTTACCGAATCATTCAACAATTGTCCTTTTGAGTACAAATTGTAGAACCAATTTTTATTGTCTACAATATCAACACCAAAGACAAATGGGACAAGAATGTGTGCTTTACCCTTCTTGTATCGATCCTGATCATGAGGTCTAAAGAAATACACAAAAAATAAAAGGTATACAATATGTTAACAGTAGTTATATGACGTCTAAAGAAATACACAAAAAATAAAAGGTACACAAATTATAAAAGGTATATATAGAAACATAGAAATTATATAGGTATCGAATGTATTTGTGAAAATATGCACCAGAATTTAGAGTAACATACATAACAACAAATAAAGATTTGTATTGTTATTACAATACATAATTTAAAAGGATTAACAATAAATATATGAGTTGTTTCAATCAATTTATAAAACAACATACATTCAATAAGTTGATTAATTGAAAATACACTAACACGTTTAGAATACATTAAAAAAAACGAATCAGATTAAAAACTGATTATGCAAAACAGCCTCAAAAAATAATAATCATGAATACAAAAATAAAAATATCATATACTAAAAAAATTTAGAATACATAATACATCATACAATTTTCTTTATATTATTATGCGTATTACATACTTACTTGTTCTCATGTTTTGCAAAAAGACCTTCGTGAATCCATGACTAGTGTGCATCCCACATAATGATATCACGATTGCCAAAAATAAGATCAAAGATGAACGGGTGTTTCAGTTCAAAAATAATTGGTTGCACCGATGAAATACCTGATGTAAATGTTAAATTAAAAAATAACATACCATATACAAAAATTATAATAAACATATATAAATTAGATTTAAAATACATTAAAATTTGTTATGTCTTTATACCTGCAAATGAGCCGAACGATGTCATATATGGGGATGTATTGAAAGGTCCTGGACGTCTAATCCTATGCGCAGGTAATGGTGTGTGAACAGGACTTTTTTTGTTCTGACTATCCTTGCTAGCCTGTTTTTTAATATTTGAGTTGTCATTGCTTGTGGTTTGAAAGTGCATGATAATGCTCTGTTCTGCATTAATGCTATTGTCAGTAGCATAAATACTTTTTATGTCACTGAGACATGGCATTAGAGAATCATCCAACTCAAACTGTGATTGTGGTCACCCTTCCAAGGGAACAATAGATTGAATAGGGGTAGGAAATATGAACTGATCCTCTTCATCATTGTCATCTTGATATGTAAAGTCATGTTGAATTTCAAAAACAAGTGGCCTTATTTTTTTGGGTTTGTCAAATATAAATGACGGTTGAGGTATCTATAGTTAATAAAAAAAATTATTCAAAAGCAAATTATACTAATAAGAACAAAAGTAATTAGTTTAGATAAGTAGAAAAACATACACTTGGGATTATTGATTTAGACGAACTAAAACCAGAATCTACATTGATCAGATTACGCACAGGGGAATTGTCACAATCAACCTTTAAAAATATAAAAATGTTAATTATAAACAATATTCTCAACTGCACTATGTAAATATGTAGAGTCAACCAACATACTTGTTTATCAGCACCCCCAACAATATCGGGTATGTCTCCCAGATTTGAATTTTCAAAAATTGAAAGATCCTTTAAAAAAAAGGAGATTGAATAAAAAAATATCGTTAAACCATCTAAAAATACAAAATTTATAATGAACATACTTGAAAAACTTCCTCGCTGCCATCATTTGAGCTTCCATCACACTCCGACTTCTCATCATCAAAAAGACCATTCAATCCACGTAGATACAAAAGTAGTACACATATATATAAAAAAGTATTTATATTTAAATACAATATTAACGACATGCAAAATACAAATTAATATTAAACATAAACGTAGTAACAAAAACATAATACAAAAATACTAATCTTTATTTTATAAATAAGATGTATCTATCTAATTTTGATTTTCTGATGCAACTGGACTTGTAAAATGTTGTCGTCCTTGAGCAGCATTGTGATTGTTTATGTTGTTCTGAAAATATATTTGATATAAAGACAATCAACATACATTTAATCACTATGGATAAAGAAATAAAGTACTTACAAATATAGGAAAAAATTAATATTAGACATATATATTACAGTATACAGAATACAAACAGAATAAACTAATATTTTCAAAAAGAGTTGTGTGTACCTGATTTTGATTTTCTGATAAAATTGGACTTGTAAAAGGTTGTGATCCTTGACCAGCATTGTCATTGTTTTTTTTTGTCCTGTAAATATTAAATTACGACATAGAATTCAAAAAAATAAAAAGAATAAAAAAAATTCAAACATAAAAATTTAGCATATTGTATAACCTTCAAAGTAGACATAATGAAATTTAAATTATCATTTATCAACTTCCGTATGTCTTTAAACTCTTCTCTAACCTGAAACAGTTACAATATGATTAAATTTTACAAATTGCAATAATTTGAATAAAAATATTGAAAAAACATAAGTATAAACAGTATATACCTCCTTTCGTAACTCAGAGAGTTCATTCCTCATTAATTGTTCATGAGAAACACTTACAGATGGTATTTGGGAATCCTTTGTTGGCACACAAGTGCGAGTGGTTTTCTTCTTAGAACACAATTTTTTTTTCTTCCCCACAACTTTTCTAATTGCAGCTTTTTCCACATTCCAGTTCGCTACTGGATCGATCTGTTCATTCCGTTCCATTTGATCTGTGATATTTGATTTCTTTTTCCGTACCCTTTTAGCAGGTGATACTGATTGCCCCTTTTTTCTTTTACCTGTAACCTTCATTGCAGGTGGAGGTGCGTTGACAAAATCATCATCTGAATTCTGTCCAGAAAGTACTTGTTCATCAATATCACGATGTGACTCTGTTTGAACACCTTCAGTTGATTTTTCAACACCTTCGGGACGCAATTGTAGAACATTAATTTCCTTCATAAAAGGGACAACATTCTTCCATTTAATCTGAAAATGATAGTAAACAGAATAATTAACATAATAAAATATATACATCGAATTAATACAATTACAAGGGTACAAATTCATGAATTACATACAATACCTCTCTATTACCATCATTGAATGTGTCTTTCATCAAGGTTTTGAATCGGGTTTTTGCTCTTACTGTTTGCCAGTTTAGAATACGGGGGATACGATCACTGATTTTCCGTGTAAAATTCGTCTAACTCTTACCCATGCACTCGTATATCCATATTTGAAGGACAACAGGTATACCACATATTCTATAATATTGACCATCAGTAGTCAAAACCTTGTTGATACTCTGTAGCAACCACTCAAATGCTTTTCTGCCCCAAGGATAATGCATATACCGACCACTTTCAATCAAATCAAAATGAATTATAGGAATTCGCAATGATATCTTCTTGCCAGAATACACAAACATATGAATGAAATATAATATTACAAACTTAATCGCATCATCATCATTGTCAACCCAAACTTTACCATTGAACCTATCGAACAAATCAGATCTACGTATGATCTCATTACCACCAAAGTACTGAACAATAAGTCGGTCATGTTCTTCTGTGTTAAACTTGAAATCCCCTACAACACCAACACAGTTTAATCCAGTAATAAGCGCAAACGTCCTAATTGTGAACTTTAAAATAACTCCATTTACTTTGATTAAAAGAGCCTGATTACTACTAGCTTCTACTTTTAGTGACATACATCACCTGTGAATTTGACCATGCCCAACACATTTTCTGATTTTCATATACTGACAAAAACACGTACTCTCACAAAAAAAAGTTATACTGCTCCGGTGTAAGCTTGTCAGTCAACTTGGATTTAATGTCATGATTTACTATACAGTGAATGTGGGGTGCATTCTTTGGTAGCTTTTGCAAGCATAAGAAGTCCCCTGGTATATTGAATTCCAAAAAATGAAATAATACTAAAATAACAGAACAAAAAACATGATAATTAATAAAAAATCAACACAGTTACAACAACATACAAAAAAAAAACACATATGGTTACAAATATGTGGTACATTGACATAACTAACACAAAAATAAAAAACAGAATACAAAATGAATTTATGGATATATACAGATGTAATACAAAATACAATATACAATTCCCATTCTATGTATACCAAAAATAAAATAAAAATATGAACTACAAAAATATATACTTGACTAAAACATCAACAGAACTCAATATAATAGTAAATACACAATCAAAATTATAAAATTTGTTACATTGACAAAAAAAATACAATAAACATATTAAATGTAGAAATACATGCCAACTATAATAGTGAATACAAAAAACATTAGAACTATGAAAAAAAAATTAACTATAACAAGTTGAAAATTCCGAATACACTTACAAATGTATACGATAATAGTAAATAAACAATCAAACTTGTAAGTTGTATTACATTGACAACTAATACAAAAAAGAGGAACAGAATACAAAATACAATACATAAATGACAGTCAAAAAATTTTCCAATACAAAAATACATAGAGACTATAACAGACTAAACATTCCAAATACACTTTCAAATTCATTGTAAAATGTATTTTTTCAATCTTAAAAATTACTAAACAAATTAAACTAAACATGCAATACACAACACATGCAAAAAAAAATTACCTCTTCAAAAAATTGTTCTTCTTCAACTTCATGAATTTCTGTGGGATTTTGCACTTTGACAGGTTCAGCCCATTTTCCACCCTCCTTAGACTTAGAAGATGAACCTACATTGTTGTTTATTTCTTGAGTGAAAAAAAATTAAACTATGTAACTCGGAAGAACTGTTATTTTATTTTTTACAATACCTCTAGTAACTCTTTTGAATGCATCCATTGAAGAGTGAATTTGGTATTATGAAACCCTAAAAAATAATTTAAGAACAACAACAAAATAAAAAAAAATTAAATAAGTAAGTAATCAAAAAGTAATATGAAGAACATAATAACCAACTCAATGTGAATCTCCAAATCAAACCTTCGAACGGAATTACTTGAGAATGATGTAAAATAGGAAAATTCGGGTTTGAAGAAATTGAAGCGTAAATCTGGGGATTTGATGATATATGAATAAATTGATTTTGAAGATGTTGTGTCTGTTGAAGAATGTTAGAGAGATAACCTGCAATTCAAACAAAAATCATGGAAGATTAAGAGTTGAAAATTAAAAAAGATATTCTGAATAATTAGTTTTGAAAAAGGGGTTTTAGAAAGAGAGAAAATATTTTATTAATAAAAGTGAAAATAATGCATTGGAAGTTGTTGAATTATCTATTAAAGATGGTTAAGATATGACGTGATAACACAATTAAAAATCTAAAAAGAGAGTGTAAGAGAGATAATGTGACATTCCCAACTAAAAAGATATTCTGAAGAATTAGAAGGGTTTTTAGAGAGAGAGAAAATTTTTTATTAATAAAAGTGAAAATAATGTATTGGAAGTTGTTGAATTATCTATTAAAGAGGGTTAAGATATAACGTGACAACACAATCCCATTAAAAATCTGAAAAGAGAGTGTAAGAGAGATAACGTTACAATCCCAACTAAAATATGGGAACGTGATAAGTTTAATATTAATAGATATAAAAGGAAAATTCGAGAATCAATGCATAATTAATTTTGAAAAGATGTTATAAAGATAGTGAAAATATTTTATTAATAAAAGTGAAAAATAAATCTTGGAAGTTGTGGAATTGATTAGTAATAAATATATAGATATAAATTAATAATAATCTTAATATAAGAGAGAGAAATTTTCAAAAATAATTAGTATATATCTAATTACTTAAATATAGGAATATATATAATTTATGAGAGAGAGAAAAATGGTGTAAATAAAGAGAGAGAAAATATTAATAATATAAGGGCAACTTTCACATATAGCAAACAAAAAAATCATATTTGTATAATATAGCAAACTTTGCATAATTGCGCTACATAGCAAACATTAAAACTGTATATTCGCTACACATATAAAAGTGTATAATTCGCTGGCCTAAATTGTATAATTCGCTGGCCTAAATTGTATAATTCGCTGGCCTATTTCGCTGCAATTGTATAATTAGCTTTGCATACAGTTGAATCGAATTAAAATGTATGTATATTGCATAATTATAAGTGTATAGCAAGAAGATATATGTTTTTCTCGCTTTATACAAAAACAGAAACACAATATATACACTTATGTTGTATAAAGCTAGAAAAAATTGTATTTCACTGCAATTGTATAATTCACAATTGTATAATTCTTTGGCCTTTTTCTCTGCAATATTTGAAGTAAAATGTTTGTAAATTATATAATTAAGTGTATAACACGAAGATATACATTTTTGCATGTGTATATACAATTTTCTCTCGCTTTATACAAAACAGAAACAGAAATTATACACTTCTGTGTATAAAGCGAGAGAGGCGAGAATGGGAGAGTGGCGAGCGAGACTTCTGGGAGAGAGACGCCTGGCAAAGTTTTGCCAACGTTTGCTATGGAACACAATTAAATCAAACCCTAGCTATTCCATTTAATTTAGGTTATTAGTTTGCTATTTTATACAATTTTCCCATAATATAATAATAATTATTTATTTTTAAAATAATGACATTTTTGACATTTTTACTAATATTATTAAAATATGAACATTATCAATAAATAAGTTGATTTTCTTTATTAGTTAACTAAATTTTCCTTTTTTTTTTTTTTTTTATCTCAGTCCAACTCATAAATGACTAAACCCAGCCCATCAATTCTCAATGCCCAAAATAACCCAGCTTCTGTAGGTCTTCTTCCTCCAGAAATCGCGAGAAACAGTGACTCCAACCCAAAAAACGCGTATCAGACGCGAACCCAGCAAAATCGTGTGCTTTCTCCTTCTCCTCTCGTATGAGTAATGTACTCCAATTTTCCAGGTGTCTCCATCTCCTTATGAATTCGTCTTTGACTCAAAATCGAACGAATCTCCGCCCCAATCCGTTAGAATTTGGTATGAATTACAGTTCACACCTTATCCTCCAGAAAATTTAAAATCTCAGCCTGTCCCACATAGTTTCCCTCCTCTATTTTCGACCTAGAAGTTGTCTTATAAATACCCTTGTTGTCGACTGTTCAGAGAGAGGATTTCCGGAGACCAAAGAGTACCCATATAATTTTGGGAATTCTTGGTCCCATAGTTCAAAATTTTAAAGCGTTTTGTGGCTTTCGAGTTGAAGAGGTGGAGTCGTCTTCACTCGTCGTTTTGGTTCGCTGCGCAGAACCAGGTAATCTTCATGCCCTTTCTCAGTTTCTTCTCTCTGTTGCATTCTAGAGTTGTTATTTGTTAAGTATCGTTATTTATCTGTTTAGATTCAATATGATTAGTGGTGTGATTGAGAGTGTAAGTCTTCTTAATGTTAAGTAAATTTTGAAGGAGTTCAAATGTTTTGCTGTGCTGAAGGTTATTTTCCATGTCAATATGATTCTTTTATTTCGTCAAGTTCATAAATCCATACATGTGTTTTCACATACTATTATCTCTATTCGGTTGGAAATTTGTGCTATATAGTTGTTGTTTTCTGCCTTGAGTTGTTGTGTTCTGCATTAAGATTATCACCTCGCCTTTTGTCAAAGCCTAATTTCTCGTATCTATTTTATAAATATTAGGTTGTGCAACTGCTGTTTTGTTGTATTAAGGTGAAAATTAGTTGTTGGGTTGCTTTCTTATTGTCTTCAAAACGTTTTGATTGCTATTGATATGAAAAATGTCTTTACTTCCTACCTTAGCTTCTTTGATCCATAGTTGTGCATACTTAGCGATATTACATAACCATGTTTTTTTCCCCAGACTTTAGCATTTGATTGCTCTAAGTTGCTGGTTGCTTTCCTTTCTGTTAGATTTTGACTTAAATGCTTCAGGATATGCATGCCGTTTTAATATTTGATAATATGATTTCTTTGTTGTTTTATATGGGTTAGTCCTATAAACCTCTTTATTTTGTTAAGTTGCATGTTCTATACTTGCTTTGTATAGTTTCTATTCTGTGTTAATTCCTGTTGTAGATGCTTAGTTTTGTTATGTGTAATAAATAACAACTCACTGGTTTGAAATCTTTAAAAATGTAAGTTGGGTAATTGGATTCAAAACTATGATTTTAGTATTTTATTTCTCGTCTTAATAGTTTCTTAAATACCTGTGATTTGCTCTTCATAATTTAGTTTTCTTAATTGTATCGGAAATGGATAAGAAGCCTCTTGTTTGCTCTTATGTTAGATATTATTATCTTTTAGGTCTAGTCGATTAGTTTTTTTTTAATTGCGCCGTGTAATGCAAATTATCTCAAGGTTTCTTGCTTCTCAAATAGATGTTGGTCTCATTTTGATTTTTAATGTGAGCTCATTTAACAGTTCCTTTCCATTTTGTGTCTTAAAGTGTTTATTTGAGATGTGTTGTCTGGTTTTGAATGTTCACTGGCTTAGATTAATATTATTTCTGATTGATTCTAATTCTTATCTTCTTCTTCCTTTTCCCTACTTTGCATGAGCACTTCGAGTTCAATGGATTCTCCTCCCTTGCACTCGATCCTCTTCTAGTCGACCTCTATCAAGTCTTGAGAGAGCTAATTTTATCGTGTTAAAATCTCAAGAAAGCAGCAACAACAGGGGCTCAAAAGAGCTGAAATGAGAAAAAAAATCGAGTTAAAACCCGTAACTCAGCAACAACAATAACCTTGAAAAGGCCAAAAAATGATAATTTTTTGGACTCTCAAAAGTCCATTTTTGCAGCAGTTTCAGCAGTCTCCAAAGGGCTGAAAATGACATTTTTTTTGGACTTAAAAAGTTCAAAAGTTGGATCAGCAGCCAGCAATTAAGGAGCGGACAGTGGACTTAAAGTTATCCCAGTTCAATTCGCACTTTGTCACCACCGTTTTGTGATTTTTGTGATATTTGCTTTTAATTGCAAACTTTTTAACATTTTATTTTGATTGATTTAGGTGAATCCTTGGGAGAGATATTTTTATTTTGTTATTCAAGTTTCCAAATTCGCAAACTCATTAATAGTTTCGCAATCTAAGTTTCGACACTAACTTGAAAATTATCAATATTCTTTCATAGTTAGTATTTAGTTTTCAAATCCACGTTTAAGTAATTGTATTGATCATTCAACTAAAAACTTGACTCGGATAAATTATTAAGTTAAAATTTTACTTTTGGCACTTTAATATTTGGATTATAATACAAATGTACAATTATATAAAGATATCTCATTTCCAAAAAATAAAATTAATAAATAAAAAATTTCAAGTAATGTAAGTGTTCTTTTAAAAATTAGCCAAATTTAAAATTCGTCGGTCAACCCCGTGTTAACGGATCCTCCAAGGTGCCTAAACCCTTCTTTAGAAAATTATTTGAACCCTTACCCAAAACTCTGATTTATTTAAATGTTTTTCTATGAAAAATTCATTTCAAATGGTTTTCTTAATTTTTACCCTAAAAATTAAGTGGAGACTCTCAAATTAAATATTTTCCAAAACACTTAACAAAAATTGTCAAAGTTGCGAAATCGACTTCGAAACTCTTCAGTTTTCGAAACCGAATCGTAACAATTTATTATTATTATTATTATTATAAAATAATAATAATAATAATAATGAGAAGAAGAATAATCTTAAATATTTTAATTAAGGTAAAATAAGAGTTCAAAAGAATTTAAACACTAAACACGTGTACAATCATTCACTTTATAAAAAGATAAAGATAATAGAAAAATAAATTATTATAGTTAGGCAAAAGTATTCATTACCCTCTAAACTTGAACAATATTTTGGTGTACACCTAAATAATATTTTATTTTAATTACCTCTCAAACTTGTTTAATCCACCATCGTGTATACATTTTTTGTTCACTGCTTCTATTGTAACTACACGCGCGGGTCAGCTGACAAAAGTGGTCATGATGTGGATTTTCACCTGGATTACTAATAACCACCTAAATAAATTAAAATGACAAAAAAATATCATATTCCAACAACTCTGCAAAAAAACTCTGTTCTTCCATGGCGAAACTTACCAATCATGAAGTTGTCATAGTAATGGTTCCACCACCAGCACAAGACCATTTAAACCAACTCCTCCACCTTTCCCGCCTCATCTCGGCCTATCACCTCCCACTCCACTTCGCCGGAACCATCGTCCACCTCCGTCAAGCAAAATATCGCATCCATGGCTAGAATCCACTCTCCACCTCACCGTCAAATTCCATGAATTTCCAATCCCAAAATACGAAATCCAACCACCAAATTTTCCTTCCAATTGATGCCTTCTTTCCATACGACGAGTCATCTTCATCAGTCGATTACTTCTCTTTTACAATAACTATCCAAAAATTACAGAGGAGTGATTGTAATTTACAATTCTTTAATAGCTTGGGTCTTCAAAATACTCATTCTATACCAACTGTTGAGTGAATTAGCAACTGGGTTGGAGAAAAGTGAGGAAAAAATCATATGGGTAATAAGGGAAGCTTCAAGTTCAGGGGTAATGATTACTTTTGTCAATATTAAAAAAATGGAGATTTTCCGTTTTCTTAAAACCGTTGTAGCTTTATGACGTGGTAAAAAATCACTCTCTCATGCGCCTAGTAGAATGTGATTTCAATTTTTACGCCAGGTGAACAGAAAAGGTGCTTGCGTTGGATGAACAAACAAGTTGGGGGGGGGGGGTAATTCAAACCAAATAAAGTTAGGTGTGCACCGAATAAAAAGCTTCAAGTTCAGAGGTAATGAATATTTTTGCCTTCTCATTATCATTAAAAAAATCTTAAAAGTTACACGTGGCAATAAAAACTTTATTAAAAATGAAAAATTGAGAAATTTAGTGGGACTGACGTATGTCACTTTCTCTTTTATATTTATATATAAACTAAACACGGGTATTTTAGATGTCATCATTTTCGAAATAAAATAATTTTACAAAATTTATTATTCACTCGTCAAAAAAATTAAAAATTACTTATAATAATAGACTATAAAGCTATTACTAATTATATGATCAGGTTAAATTATTTTACTACACAACTTTATTTTGTTATAATATTATTCTAGAGAAAAGGCATAAAGTCATCATATTTGCATAATGACATTTTAACTTTGGAAGTGTCCTAGTACTCCCCGAAACTATCTAAATCCATAATTTGCTACTCAAACATGCATAAGTCCGTCCATATGTTTAATACTGATACAATCAATCATTTATTACCTTACAAATTCATACCTTGAAAAAAAAAATATCACCAAGAATGCAGACTTATAATAAAAGATTGAATTTTAAGTCCAATTGTGTAACCCAATACCCTTATGTATCTACATTTGCTTATACTTTGAAGACTTTTATAACTACCTTATCATAGTTTATCATTGATTGCCTCTCCATCAACCATACCGTATGCTTCACTAAAAATCCAACCCTACTCCTTTCTAAATTCAACAGTACAACAGAACTTACCATCTCACTCAAGTTGAACGTCTGTACACTCCTCTCTTAAGTTCTATTCAATATCTTTTAACCAAGCTGATTAACCTGTTATGTTATTACCTTACCAAAACAAAATAGATAAAATTATGCATTTCTGAACCCAATTCTCAACCCCTTCGAAGATACATTTTTAGTTCTTACAATCAGATAAAATATTCCTTCTCTCACTTATTTTATTAAGGCTACACATCCCACAAGTTTTATCTTATTTTAATTATGATTCCAGCTCCTTTAAATTCTATTCGAGCGTTGACCCAACAACTCTTAAGACTTGTCATGCACCCACATTACTCACAAAATAGTAGAAAATCACAACCTTAGATAATCGCAAGTCTTTATTACATACAAAATTTATTTAACCAACAAATCCTAATCATATAATTTCATCCCAATTACAATTTCTCACGAATTTTTATTTTCCATCATGCTCAGTTAACTCTTTTATCACCATGAAGTGAACCTTTTCCTCGATCTAACACCTTAAACTTAGGTGTACCAATCAAATTCAAGGGACTAACCCAATTTATATGCACTTTCTTACTAAATATTCATAATAACAGATAGTATTAAATAATAGTATTAAATAATATTAGTATTTACTGTGTACTAATCCTAGTCCTATTAGGATTAGTACTCCTTAATCCTAGTCCTATTAGGATTAGTACTCCTTCCTATATCTCCTATATATATCTCCCATGTATTCCTTTATTAGGTTAACACTTCAATACAATCAATATTCCTTCATGGTATCAAGAGCCAGAAAACCTAGATCTTCTTTTCTCTAGGTTTTTTTTTCTCTCTTTAGGGCACCGATCGTTCCCTCTCTTCTCTTGGGCGGCGGCAGCCATGACAACCGAGGTGGATCCTCTCGATTCACTTCCTTCTGGCGTTAAACTCCTTCTCAGACATCTTCATGCCCTGATTCCCGAAAAATTATCAGACATAAATTACCCTACATGGAAAATCACTGTTCTTACAGCCCTTGAGGCCAATTACCTTCTCAAATACGTCGATGGAAGCATAGAACCGCCGCCGGCAGTCATCACCGCCATAGACAAATCAGAAAAAACCAATCCGGCCCATGCCGCCTGGAAAGCCGTGGATGGCCAGATCTGATCATGTTTGATTGCGGTCATCTCTCCCACGGTTCAGGAACACGTTCGATCCTACACAACTGCTTCAGCCCTGTGGACGGCCCTCGCAACACGCTATGCATCAATTTCCCACTCTCATATTTTTCAATTGCGTGATCGTCTCCACACAATTACCAAAGGCACGAAAACTATGGCGGAGTATTTAGACGAGGTCTCCACCATCATCACAGCCCTCGACACCGTGAATGAAATCATTCCCGAAAAAGATCTCGTCATGTGCGTCGTTCGGGGGCTCCCATCAGCTTACTCCTCCATTAAATAGGCGGTTCGCATCAGTCCAACGCCCGTTGACCTGGCTACTCTCTCCTCGTGGCTAAAAAGTGAAGAAATCAACGTGGATCTGGAGAGAAAACTTCTTCTCTGAGAAGCCGCTGTTATGGAGCCTGCCACTCCCCTCACCGCAAGCCAGAACTATCGCGGGGGGCATGGTGGCGGCCGGCAGGGGAGCCGCGGTGGCTACGGCAGAAACAGCGGAGGCCGCGGGCGCAGCGGTCGGCAGGGCAGTCGTTCGCCGTACGACGGTTAGCAGCACGGCAGCAACAACAGCCTGCACTCTTTCGGCAGCGGCGGGCAGTCATCTTCCAGCGGCGGGCAGGGCACTTACGAGCGGGATCGTCCAACTTGTCAAATCTGTCAGAAAATAGGACACACCGCTGCTCGTTGCTAGTTTCGGTATGAGGAGATCTGAAATAGTGATAACCGTGCCAATTATGCATCTCAAGCCGGCCCTTCCTCTGAATGGCTGTTGGATACTGGGGCCAACATGCACGTTACTTCTGATCTATCCTAGCTTAACGCTCCAAATCCATATCATGGTTCCAATGGTATTACTGTTGGCAACGGTGAGTCCCTTAATATTTCTCACACTGGCACGGGTACCATTAAAACCCCCACCGCTATCTTTCACCTAGGTAACCTTACCCACGCCCCTTCTATTAAATCCAATCTCCTTTCAGTTCACCAATTCACAAAAGACTATAATTGCTCACTCTTGTTCACCTCTAATGATTTTAAGATCCTAGACAATACTACCAAGAGGGTGATTTTTCAGGTCCCCTGTGAGAATGGTCTGTACGTTCTTCCTGGCACAAGTTTGTCTGCCCACCCAGTTTAAGAAAGAATTCCTGTGGCTCCGGTGGCTCTTTCGGCTGATGGCCACAGTCTATTGTGGCACAGTCATCTGGGTCACCCGTCTACTCAACTAATAAATTCTTTAATGTCTCAATTAGGTTTTTCTTCCATTCATGTAAACAATTGTGACTCCTGTTCAATTGCTAAATCTCATAAATTACCTTTTACTTTATCTGAGAAGCGTACAACTGCACCTTTTCAACTTATTCATTCTGACTTATGGGGTCCTACTGCTGTTCCTTCATTTGCTGGTTTTCGCTATTATATTTGTTTTGTGGATGATTTTACAAAATACACTTGGTTGTACCCACTAAAACACAAATCACAGGCATACACCACCTTTGTCAGTTTTGAAAAAATGGTCAAAACACAATTCAATTCTCATGTTAAACTTTTTCGAAGTGACAATGGAAAGGAATATGTCAATAACATCTTTGGCCAGTTTCTGCAATCCCTGGGAATTATACATTAAACCTCCTGTCCATACACTCCCGAACAGAATGGGGTGGCTGTGCGTAAGCATCGCCATCTCATTGAAACGGTGGTTACTCTTCCACATCAATCTCATCTCCTTGTCTCCTTTTGGGTAGAAGCTCTAGCCACCGCAAACTACCTCATTTAACAGAATGCCCAGTCACACTCTCTCCAACAAATCACCCTATCAACTCCTTTACCAAGAACTTCCCAATTATACCAACCTCCGCGTCTTTGGGTGTCTTGCCTACCCTTGGCTACGCCCTCATATTACTCACAAATTACAACCCCGATCCCGTCCTTGTATTTTTTTAGGCTATCATCCTACCTCCAAGGGTTATCGCTTTCTTTACCCATTAACTCGTAAAGTCTACACATCTCGTCATGTCAAATTTGTCGAAAATGAGTTTCCCTACGAGTCTATTTCCTCCTCCACAAATACATCATTCATTGGCGTCCTTCCCCTTTTTCCAACATACTCACAGGGTCCCTCACCACCTTCCCCCACACCTCCACCCACTACCCAACCACCCCTCATCACCTCTTCGACTGTCACCCACAATACACCCGCAACCACCACCCACACCCACAACCAACCCGAACCACCCCATACCCACAACACCTCCAGCCCGATCCGTTTTGGGTCCTTCCCGTCCACCCCCGGATCACCACCGCCCGTGCCACCCCCCAATACTCATCCCATGTTAACCTGTGGCAAAGCCGGTATCTTTAAACCCAAAACCTTTCAGGCTACCATACTACCAAATACACCCCTTCCCGATAGTGAACCAACAACCTAATCTGTTGCCTCAAAAAATGCTTATTGGTGTCATGCTATGGATGACGAGTTTAAGGCTTTGACTGATCAGAAAACTTGGGTTCTTGTACCTAAGCCCCATGGGCGGCACCCAGTGGGCTGTAAATGGGTGTACATAATTAAACACAATGCGGATGGCAGTATTTCCAGGTACAAGGCTCGTTTGGTTGCTAAAGGCTACAATCAGGAGTATGGGCTTGATTACTCCGAGACATTTAGTCCTGTTATTCGGCAAGAAAACATTCGCCTGGTACTGTCACTCGCCGTGCTCAACAATTGGCTCATCAATCAGTTGCATGTTTCCAATGCTTTTCTTCATGGTATGCTTGATGAAACTATCTACATGACGCAACCACCGGGCTATGTTGATCCCCGCTTCCCTCAACATGTTTGCAAACTCCAGAAGTCTCTGTATGGGCTCAAGCAAGCCCCCCGTGCTTGGTACACACGTCTGAAAACGTTCCTCCAGGGACTCGGCTTCACGTGTTGCATTCACGACACGAGTCTGTTTACTCGACATTCAGCACACGGTACAGTCATTCTTCTTGTCTATGTAGATGATATCATTATTACAGGCTCTACTGCAGCTCTCATTCAGGATGTCACTCGAGCTATGCGTACTACCTTCTAAATGAAGGACCTTGGCCCGTTACATTATTTTTTGGGAATGGAGGTTTCTCGGACAGGCAGCGGCTTGTTTCTTCATCAGTCAAAATATGCTCGAGATCTGTTGCAGAAAGCTGGACTGGAAAAATGCACCAGTCAACCAACACCGATGGCAGTCTCTTCGTCTACGAATGGAGCCGACACCCCCTTTGCCGATATCACCACTTTCGCAGCCTCATTGGGGCTCTACATTATCTGGCCATTACCCGTCCTGACATCTAGTTTGCTGTTAACCGAGTTGCTCAGCGCATGCATCAACCAAGTGAACATGATTATCATTGTCTAAAACGCATTCTCAGGTACATTTTTGGCACTCTTGGTCGTGGTTTACTCATTCGAATCGGGGACTTGGAGCTTCGAGGTTTCTCAGATTCAGATTGGGCGAATGATAAAAATGACAGAAAATCTACATCGGGGTTTCTCTTTTTTTTTTGGGGCCGAACCTGATCTCCTGGTGTACAAAAGAACAACCCAAGGTCTCTCGGTCCTCGACTGAAGCTGAATACCGCGCCCTTGCTCTTCTTGCTGCTGAGACCATGTGGGTCACATATATTCTTTGCGAACTCCACGCCACTCACACTGTTCCTGCTCTCTATTGTGACAACAAATCAACCATCTGTGTGGCCAAGAATTCCGTCCTACACACCAGAATGAAGCATGTTGATACCGATTGTCTCTTTGTTCGCGATGAAGTTCAGGCCGACACTATGACTGTGCAGTATGTACCCACTGAAGAACAACCGGCTGATATTCTCACCAAGCCTCTCCCGAGCCGACAGCACGATTACCTCAGTTCCAAGCTTCCGTTCGCTTCGGCTCAGCTCAGCTTGAGGGGGGATAATAACAGATAGTATTAAATAATAGTATTAAATAATATTAGTATTTATTGTGTACTAATCCTAGTCCTATTAGGATTAGTACTCCTTAATCCTAGTCCTATTAGGATTAGTACTCCTTCCTATATCTTCTATATATATCTCCCATGTATTCCCTTATTAGGTTAACACTTCAATACAATCAATATTCCTTCAATTCAATTTACTTAACCCAAGTATATCCACTAGGACTTTCTTTCCCTATAAGTTTATCATTTTAGTATCAATCTACCTTTTGAAGCTTACGATAAAATCGTCAGTACTCATTCATAACCCTCAAGATACATTTCACAACCTAAATGTATTAA
The DNA here is from genome assembly GCA_032847665.1 of Solanum chilense. Classification (NCBI taxonomy): domain Eukaryota; kingdom Viridiplantae; phylum Streptophyta; class Magnoliopsida; order Solanales; family Solanaceae; genus Solanum; species Solanum chilense. The sequence continues at coordinate 49,064,101 of CM064969.1, read as the reverse complement.
TATTGTACCAAAGATCCACCACTAAAATTTTTCTTTAAAGTAATGCTCAATCTAAGTTCCTGTAGTAATAAACTAGTTGGTTTCTCAAATGTGAATGCAACACTAAATCTTATTATCTGACCATGTCATACAACTTGTAACTCCTTTAGTAATTAGTATTCATACTTGACAATCGACGTACCTGTTTCCATATAACCCTAGTACTGCCACACCGTGAAAGTCTGTTAGAACACATCATACCTATCCATAATATCGTACCCAAATAGCCCACATATTTCTACCCATTGAATAATTGCAGAACATTATTGAATTTGTTCTCTCTCTAGACCAAACAATTTGTTTTACTTCTTAGAACAATTCAATAACAAAAATAACATACTTCTAACTATAACCAAGTAAGCATCGATGACTTTCTCTAATATACCCTCACTCTATGAAGTCATAGTAGTGTCTTTATTAATCGACACTCGACATGAGACTACCACAACATTTTGTAATCGAGAAAATATATCTATTCCTAAGGACACATTTTTATTTTATTTTTTTGTGTTGTTGCTATTTCAACTTCAAATACTCTAGTAGATCAGATATTTGAAATAGAGTTAAGAAGTTCAGTTACCAATTTGTATCACCTAGATACCAATTGGATTCAAGTAATAGCACGAAAGAAATAAAGAAATGAGCTTTCCTAAAGTCCTATAGCTTCTCGAAGAAAAGTAAAGGTGTCCCCTTACTGTTCCTCAAGACTTTACTAGACATGTCCTTGTGTGATGAGATCAACGAACCTTACGCTCTGATACCAAGTTTGTCACGACCCAAAACGAGTCGTGAGTGGCATCCACACTTAACTACCTAGGTGGACGAACCAAGAAATTCAAATCCCAACATGTACCAATAATTCAACTGCGAATAACAAAATATTGCGGAAGCTTCAAAATTTATTAACTATCATTTTTCAAAACCTGAAAGTCATCACAACAAGGACATCTAATCTCCAATTTCTAAGTTTAAGAGTATCAAAGGCACCAAAATAAATAAAATAAAGTAGTTCGTGTCTGAAAACTAAGGATATCAGATAATGACTGAGAGAATCCAACCCAAGCTCGAACTAATAGCTCACCCTCAACTCTGATGTGCTGGAGACTGGCTAGAGCTGAGGGCGAGTCGAAGTCGATGGTACACTTTCTGCACTCCAAAAAAGAACAGAGAAGAAAATACAAGTAGGGGTTAGTATAAGGAACACGTACTGAGTAGGTATCATCGACCAACTCAAAAATAGAAACCAATATATATTGAATAATAACATAAAATCAACTACAATACTTAACATGTGGCAAACAACAAACACATGAACCATTGACAACAACACCATACTAGGTACACCATCAATCACAACATCAAGCACACCTATGAGGACTCATGCCTCCACACCATACTCATTTGGAAAACAGGTTCTTTGAGAATAAGTATATTTAGTTACTTCAAGATTCCTTTCCTTTAATATTTTTGTGTCGGAACGTGACACTCCGATCCCATATATCGTGTCGGAACGTGACACTCCGATCCCATAATATCGTGTCAGAACATGACACTCCGGTCCAATTATCTCATTATTTTATTTCATCAAGCCTTCTTTATTCAAGGCGTCATTTTAATAGAGAGGGTTCAAGATTAGAAATTCAACAGTCTCATAATTTTAGGCCAACTAAAAACCACACAATCAAAACATACAACCACACAATCAAGTACATAGGAGACTTTACAATATCACTCAATACATATCGATCGCTATATAGAGTTTATCTATCACATAGAAATAAACCATAACCTACCTCCACCGAGAATTGAAGTCAAGCAAGCTACTTCTCCAATACTTTTCCTTTCTTCAATGCCTTCGAACTTTTTCAATCTATCAATTTATATATGAATAATTTGTAAGTTAAAGAGTCTATAAATACTTATATTTGTTATGTCTAGCCTAGACCCAAAACCTTCACCCAATTTTATAATCAATTTACTAAAGTTCAAGCCTAAGGATAAATCTTAATTCCTCAAATTAGCATACTTTCATGCCATTCAATTATCATAGTCCTTCCACTTCCAAACATAACATAATAATTGTCAAATTTCATCCAGTTATTAGCATCCCACGGCTAATAACTAAAGATGCCAATTTGTCTCCAAAAAGTCACAATAATCATTTTATATTGTTAATCCACCTGCAATTCATATCCAACAATTATTTTATTCCCCCAAAATCCAAACCAAACTATGACTTAGTTCCTAACTATTTCAATTCAATATATCCAATTTCCTTTCTCAATACACATGGTACTAATAATAAAACTAATGATATAACTCAATATTGTAATAAATCCATCAATAATGACAACCTCCTGTCATGCTACTCAATGCATTAACTGCATAAGTTCATTAAAGAAGAGAGTAAAAAAGGAACCATATTCCAATTTCTCATAATTTATCTCATATCTCTAATCATTGGTTTAACATTATCCCTTAATTAATTTACCATCATTAATCCCAATATGCTATCCCTAATCGTCCAACTATTATCGTTACCCAACTTTCATTCTAATTTCTTTACACACACACTATTAAATTGATAAAATTCATTCCCTCCAGCAAGCATTATTTACTTTGTCCAAAGAAATATTGAACTTAAATATTAAACAAAAGGATGATCTTAAATTGACATTATAAAATAATCATCTAAAGATCAATTAATATTCTTTATTTCACCGGTAATCATGCAACCTTATCATCATAAATCTATCCATTACATCATTTTATATGAATTTATATAAGTATCAATCTCAAAAAATTGAAAGTTTGATAAGTTTCTCACCTGAAGCCGTCGTCGGTTTCTTCCTCTTTATTCACACCGCTTTCTATTTTTCTACAAATTATTCTCTACCCTAATCTAATATACTACTTATAAGAGTTATAAAAGTGGTCCACTATCAATTTTAAAGTTATTTTCTTTAACCACCAACTAACTTAATTATAAAATTACCCCACTAATTTCATAATTATAATCATGAATAGTCCAAAACACCCATTGAAATCTATAGGAAAGTATTTTCTGACATAAAAAGTTCTAATGGTCAAAACGACCGAAAATGGTCGTTACACCCTTAGACACTTTTTAACGTGTAGTCTTCTCACTAAAAGTTATCCTATGACCCACTTAAGCAACACAAAGATAGATTGCCCACACAACCTCCCTAGATACCTAAATGACCCTCAATAATACTTATAATAAGACACATACACAATTACAAGACATCAAACACATCAACATGAGATTCCTCTACCAAAGGTGATTGTAAGTCTCACTTGAGTGAGTTGTGAAGAAAACACCCATACAATCCCTTACGCACAAACTTAAGAGATCCTATGGACTACCTATGATAGAATCATGCTCACTTAACATAACAATATATAAATGATATGACATTCTCTTACCAAAAACTATCAAAAGACTTACTTAAGTAAATCAAGAAGATAACGTCCATGATTGACCTCTTCAAGACTATCTAAATAATCCTTAAGACTACCTAAGTTTAGATCATATCCACATAATCAACTATTTCCCTAACTAGAGTCATTTTTAAGACTCATCTAGGTAAGATACGAAGTGACCATTCATATGCCTCCTTCATACCTTAACTAGACAATCATTAACTACTCTAGATGAATACTTATTCATTTAACATACTTTCTTATCTTAAAGTCATTACTTCATTAGTTCATTTAGGAGACATTCAACACATAAAGGACATTCAATTAATGGTTTTGGACAAGACCTAGGAACTCCATATAACACCTTTAAAGCCTATTGTGCAATGTCTAGATAGCGTCCCATACCACCACCTAAACTTCATAAAACTTCTCTAATGCTAATAGGTATTCCATATGATGAGAATAGGCAATAACCGACATAGACCATGATATCAAAACATGAATATGAAGTTCTAACCTACTTCGATGAGGGTGTTTTACTTGCCAATGGTAGAACTTGGACACATCCCATGTAGGCACATGGTTAAGGAATATGACAGGTGCTTTATACTATAGTCTCATTCTTTAAGTAGAACTACTTCCCGTACCATACTCACTCGGTGCTAGCCTTCTTTTTCATAGAATAATTCACACATAAGGTTCACATAAAAGGGTTCCATAATAAGTTCATAACCCAATCATATTTACCCTACAAAAGAAATGTCCACTAGGGCTACCTCATAATGGATACAAGAAGCTCATCATGACTTTCCTAAGGATTAATATGATGTAGTTCCATACAATTAACCTTTAGTCTATAATTCCTTTACTTTTAAGGATACAATTACGGCTTACGACTTCAATATCCATAACCTTACCACTAGGTTTAAGGTTTCACATTAAAGACCCTCTTAACTTCATTTAAGGTCATATGTCATTCATACATTGAGACTAAGAGACTTTAGTATCCTAAGTCAAAACATCACATATTCACATTCATACATACATCAAGCAAGGGACAGAAGTCAACCAAGACAAGACACCACATACTTCACTTTAACTCATAATACATGTCATTCTAGAAGCACATAGAAACAACTCTTATCATCTTCAAGTCATCCTATATACGATCATATCATCATCAATATGACAACCATAGACTCATATAGTCAAGTAGGACTAGCATACATCAACCCTAAGACTATACACACAAAGCCACATTCATTGTCTAACATGATCACCTACATAAAATCAATAGAACACATATACTTTCACATAACTTAATATGTAGGTCGATATCATTATACTTCACATAATACAAATAACCACATTACTTCAAGTAGTGCCGACAAGGCCACGATCATCATATTACTTAAAATAACGCCGACAAGGCCACATCAATTGCAAGTAAAACACATAAAACTGCCACCATAAGTGGACCATACCAATCACAATAAAATGGAAGTATAATTAATCATAAAACCAAGGAATTAGGGAATCTTACCACCACATCACCCTCAACACCTCAATCCAATGCCAATTCACCACAATCGATATCATAACGCCGTTACCCATGGCCATAACAAAAAATTATCATAATTGTAACAATATTCATGAAACTAGGTAAAATTACTACATAATCATCGATCCAATTCAACCTAGATATCAATTTATTACAAATACTACATCAATGAATAGCTTAGGTAATACTACATTAGAATTCATCAACATTAGATCAATATCAAGTAACTCATAACTTAGTCAAAACTAGGGTTCATCCAATTCATGGTTTCATAGGTTATTTTAGGTTAAAATCATAATACAATAACAATTAAATCATGATTCAATGTTTAGAAACCATTAATGCAAGAACAAATGGAATAGATTATGAAATTGGACAATACAACTTGAAAATTTTAGAAAACATCTTTGAAAGTTGGGATCCTTGAGGAAGAGAGTTTTAAGGATCAAAATCCATACCTTGATTAATCTAATCCTTCAATTATTTGAAGAATCTCTACTCAATTCGTCACTCCAAGCCCTTCCTTGAGTTTTGACTCCAATGGAATTCTAGAGAGAATTCTAATGGATTTGGGTTTTGATTTTGGAAGAATGAAATCTTCTAAGTGTTTTAGGCTTATAAACACATTTAAAATACCCAAGATACCCCTTATGAACCGTCAAACCTTTTTATTTGGAAGTGTGGTGAAATTCCCATTTCACCCCTCACTTAACAGTGAACCCCAGGGACGGTGCCAACGACGGTTGCCCATCAACGAGGCGTAGGTCCACACACGGACTGTCCAGTCCTCCGTAAATGGGTTCAAAGACTTGAAATTGGTAGCTCACCAGCTAAGGCCCCTAAATGACCGCTCAGTGATAAAGGAGGTAGGGGTGCAGAGACAGCCAGGGGGTTTGACTAGAAGCAGCCATAGATCACCAGATAAGTACCAAAGGATGCCCACCACCTACGGGCGTTGACCAGGACACTGGCCGTCGTTTGTCATCCGTAGGTGGGACTTCCTTAGGCAGTTTCGGCCACTAACATGGGTCCTTCCTCAAGGTCCCTTGGATGGTCCTTGGGGATGTTTTCCCGGACGTTTCAAACCCAAACATGATCATATATGAGTTTAGAACCTGTAACATGAATTTCATCCAAAACAAACATGTACAACTCGACGAAACATGCCTAGACCACAAGGTCATTTAAGGCAACACTTTTAAACGTCATGGACATTTGACATCCAAACTCCACAAAAATCAACGCACTTACTATATATGCTATAGTAACTCATTTAAGGTCCTTATAACCTCATGAATGACACATAAACACATATAACCACATATGAGGCACATAGGTGATTTAGTCGTCAAACGTTTTAGTCGCCCCTTGACGTTTGACTTCCAATGCACCTAAACTCTTAGACACTTCCTCAATATCACATAGTATGCGTATTTAGGAGCTTAGACCATGATGAAAACCATGTTAGGATCTAGTTTATCTAATTCATTTGTGAGGTCTTACAGTCACCCTTCTATATCAATTGGGATCGACCCATGCTAGGCATTTTACCCTGGGCTGCAACCCATAAATATACAAATTGATTCACATAGTTTCTTTAATATTTGAGATTATTATTTTTGCGGTCATAATCGTTTTTGAGATTCGGAACTACATATAGTAGTATAAGACGTTGGAATAATAGCTTTAAGATAGTGATGATGATATAAGGAGCTATGTAATATCAATGGATTTGTTATGCAATTAAATGGCACATTTAACATCAACTGACTGAGAAGCAACCTCACCGGACTTGTTTTCTCAACACTATTTCTATACTTGTACATATAAGGATAATTACAGAATAGTGGAGTAATAAACATATAATGAAGTAATTTGATACACTATGGAGAGGAGGGGATATTATTAGCTATGTTTTTTTCTCGCGGGACTTTAAGAAATCAGGTGTAAGTATGTCTAAATGGGAAATCAGGTGTGACAGTAAATCCAACACTTGGTTGATTACTACCTTATGGTGGTTCGTCTCCATGAGCAGACATCATATCATTTGTAGTACCATGCACATTTTCCACCACTCTTTTTCCTTTAAAGTTTAAGCTTTTTTGCCTAAAGTTCTGACCACCATTGTAGTTCCCTGACTTGTATTTAAGACTATTGCCTTGAGAATATCTATGTAACTTGTAGCACTTATCCCTAGTGTGTCTTGTCCTTTTATAATAGGCATTCACTATAGCATTTCTACTACTACTTTCATAATAGTAGTTTCCTCTTGAAGTGTTACTGCTGCATGAATAGTAGTTTCCTCCTGAACTACTGTTGCCACCTTTATAGTTATTTGCCACCTTTATAGTTATTTCCATGATAGTATATTCTGACATACCTTCCTACATGAACCTTTTTGTTGATAACATTTGCGTTTGAACAGACTAAAACTTGTCTTATGGAAGGGAGTTGAATTATCATGAGAATGTTTACCCTCACTATTGTGTATACTTCATTTAGTCCCATAAATAACTGAATCAAACGTCTATCTTGTTCTATTTTATGCATAACATCCTTGGAGCCACACACACAAAACCGTATAATTTTCGTACTCAAAGTGTTCGATTCCTCCCACAACTTTTTTATCCTTGTATAGTAGATAATGACATCCAACGGGCCTTGTGTGAGGTCATTGATTTCCTTCTGTATCTGTACAATTATTCCTCATTGGTTTGATTGTATTTATCTTCTAATTTTTTCCAAAGTTTAACAAAATCATTCACAATGTATCTATCCTCTAATTCTTTCCAAAGTTGAATAAAATTATTCACATATTCTACACTGTGGAGATCTCCCTAATCAATGAATTTAAAATTCAAGATTTTATAATGTCATCACACCACTGTCATTGACGCGGTTGAGGTAAATTTGTATTTGGCTTCTCACAACTTCCATCGATGAAGACCAATTAGTTTTTCACCGAAGAGATTTGCATCAAACCTACTATCAAGGATCGATATAATGCTCCATAAAAATGAACATTTGAGGGATGCACATACATGGAACTTTGAGTATCGCTTCCAGTGGTGTTGGTTCCCTGAGAAGTGGATGTGTTATTGTCAACAACCATGGACATACTCAAAAAATTGATTGTGAATTTTTTGACAAAAAAAGTTTATGATCTATTTCAGATTTAGAGATGACTAGTATAGGAAAGGAAACTTGAGCTTCAATATAGAAAGTTCAAAAATTCGTATCAGTCAAAATGGTGATTCAAGCAACAATGTAACTAATAGAAGATTAAGAACAGATCGACTAATCTTGCTCTGATACCATATCAAAATTTACACAAATGATGAGAACTAAATCATGTTGAAACAATGAAAGTCATAGCTGACAGACAAGAAAAACAATTACATAAAAAACTTGTGATTTGGTAGAATGAGAACACACTCCTTCATTAATCATCAATGAAGTACTTATATACATGTGTGAATTTAAAAACTGGCCTGAAGAAAGAGAAAAATATATCTAACTAATCAGTTCACTAACACACTTTAACATCACTAACTAACTTAAAATTGAACCAACTAACTGAATGTCATAATTAGGTACACATTAATAGACATTAATTATGATAGTTAAGACAATCATATTCATTTAATAAATCAGATAAATTTATCTTTTTTCTCTCTATTACTTTAATATTCACTAAAAAAATTTTTGATGTACACAAAATTTTTCTTTATAAATTGGACATAACATGTTAATCCATTAGACTTTTGTATTTCATCATCTAATATTTCTTATATAATTTTTAATTATCGATTATTCTTATTATTAATAATAATAGATTGCTTTGTTTGGATTTTTTCATATTGTATGCATATGATGGCATGTATATCTTATTGTTTTTTTAATAAGTTAATTGGAGATTGAAATTACAAATATTTTCTATGCATGAGTTAGGCCTATATAAATTTTACACAGTGAGGGGTTATTTGGTAGTGTATAATAATAATGTTAAATAGATTGTATTAGCAATGCTTGCATTAGTAATATTTGTTTTGGTTATGCTTGCATTAGCTATACATAGAATATTTCTTATGCATTGTTAGGTTAGATGTATTAAAAATAACATGTATTGTATAAAAATATTTATGTACCAAAATATCCCTCACAATTATTGTGAAAAAAGATATAGAAGAGTTTTTTAGGAGTAATTGTGTCTTTAAAATGCTAATGCATACACAATAGAGTGTATAACTAATGCAATCATTGATAATATCTAGAATTAGGGGTATACATGATCGGGTTGACTCGAGTTTTTCAAATATCAAACCAAACCATTTGTGTCAGATTTTTGAATTATTAAACCAAATCAATCCAATAAAAATCGAATTTTTCAACTTCGGATTTCTTCGGGGGGGGGGGGGGGGGGGGTTGGGTTTTTTGAATTTTCGAGTTTTTTGATAAAGTATTCATAAAATCAAACAATAAAATCTCGTACAAAAATATTGTAAATTAATAAGTCATAATGAAATTGATCATAATTTAAAGTGATAAATCATTAGTTACATGACTAAATATTAAAAGAAAGTAAAATTTGATCATGTATTCTAATTGTCTAAATTTATGTAAAACCAAAAAAACATAAATATCAATAATATTGTCATTCTTACTGTTGAATTTTTTTTCTTTTTGCATTAATATTAACTAGTTAACATGTTCGCGCTTCGCGCAATCATAACAACTATTTTAGTGATATTTTTTTCTTATAAAGTAGCACATACTAAAAAGAAGATATATGATTAATACTTAGGTAAAAACTTTAAAATGTTAATCATAATTGTTTCAATTTATAAGATACAATTTTCTGATAAATTATCAAAGAGTTATTACACAAATAATGTTACTGATGTAAAAATACAAATAGATAATGATTTTTGTAAGTCATGAGATGGAACAACCAACTAATAAAAATAACAATGCAACACAGTACTTTTTCCCTATTTATTTTTTAAAAATTAAAATTAAAGTATATTTTATTATCAAAAGCTTGCAACCACAAATAGAGAAACAATATATCAATTCGTGAAAATGTTCTACATGTAAACCTTGAATATCTGATGTGTAAATTATAGACAAAAATTTAAAGTCATTATATTTTGAGAAAACTAGATAATGAAGAGAATCATAGAAAGGAGTTGAGGAGATATGTCATTTAAGTAGAAAATGTGAATAGAGGAATTTTTTTTTGCAATTTATGAGATGTAATAAATATTATAAAAAATTTAATTATCAAACAAATAAATTAGTGAAGAGACTAAAATCATCTTTTCAGTTTCATAATCAATTTAATTTAACAAATATCAATTTTCTTTATGTATAATTATATTTCTATTTTTAGGATTTGTTAACTTAAGAAAATATGTTTGCAAATGGATACTGGCAGAAGAAACTTATTCATTCGGAAAAATTTCATTAAGTTAAAAGAATTATTTGTTTTGTGAAAATTGAATCCAACAATCATATATATAGACTAATTTTACATAAGTCCGAACAAATACAAAATAAAAACTTAATGGAGAGGATTTCATCTCTTTTTTAGTCAATTCATATTCTACAAAAGGAAAAAAATGTGTTATGTTATCTAAATTTGGATGAAAAGAAGCGGATGAAACTAACAAATGATTATTAATTCTTGCAATTATGTCATATCGACATGTTATACATAATATATATCGATGGAGTATGGAAAATATCTTCAAAAGATAAAAGTTTGCATGTATGATGAAAATATCTGTCACGACCCAAAACCGGGGCCACGACTGGCACCCACATTTACCCTCCTATGTGAGCGAACCACCAATCTAACCTTTAACATTTTAATACAATATCAACAAAAGAAATGCGGAAGACTTAACTCATTAATAAAAACAAATCAATAACTATTATTATTATCCCCAAAATCTGGAAGTCATCATCACAAGAACATCTATCTCAAATTGCTAAACTAAAACTGTCTAAGAAGCTAAAACAAATACCAGCTAGTCCATGCCGGAAGTTCAAGGCATCAAGACTTGAAGAAGAAGACCCAGTCCAAGCTAGAAGCATTAGCTCACCCTGAAGATCCGGTGTGACGAAGACTGGCTTGATTTACTGCTGAGTTGATGTTGACGGAACGTTTGCTGCATTACACAAATAACAAGAAGGAAACATAAAAGTAGGGGGTCAGTACAACCACAAGTACTGAGTAGATATCATCGGTTAACTCAAAATAGGGAACAATATATATCAATAATAATGTAAATCAACTACAATACTCAACATGTAGCAACATCAATTACTTTATCATTAACAATTACCGTCAAGTTTACACATGAGGACTCAAGCCTCAATACCATACTCATTTGGGAATTAAGTTC
>CM064969.1:49014855-49043643 GCA_032847665.1 Solanum chilense | reverse complement strand
TTCTCATTATATAATATATCAAGCGAATTAGGGTTCTTTCAAGATTTGGGATTCAATAGCTTCATCATGCTTTGTTAATTCATCACAATTTCATAATCATAGTCATGCAAGCATACAATTTAAGCACATAGCAGGGTTTACAATACTATCAACACATAACATTCGCTATTAAGAGTTCACTACGAATATCGTAACATAAACCATAACCTACCTCCACCGAAGAATTGATCAACAAGCTAATCCTCAAGCTGCGTTTTCTCCTCCCTCTCGATCGATCCCTCTCTTTCTCTTTGTTCTTTCTGTTTGTTTTATTCAAACCTTCTTTCCTTTACCCTAATTATCATATAATTAAGACTAAAGGAGGACAATAGAACCCACTAATTAACTTAAGGTTACCTCTTTTAACCCCCAAGTAATTAGACTTATTAACATTAACCCTCAATCTTTATAATTAAGGGAAGAATAGTCCAAAACGACCCTTAAAACGTGTAGAGGAATCCTATTCTGTCTGGGATTTGCGCAACCTGTGACGGGCCGTCGTGCCTGCGACGGTCCGTCACGAAGGTCGTCGCAACGGCCTAGAATCCCATTTTTCACTAAGTGCACTGTGACGGTCCGTCACACTCGTGACGGTCCGTCCTGCACTTCCGTCATGACGGTCGGAGACTCGTTCCTTGTACCAAATTCTCAAAAGTTGAAGTGTTTTGCAACGGGAGCTCACGACGGTCCGTCGTGGATGTGACGGCACGTCCTGCAGGTCCATCACAATTTACAGAGAGTCGATTTTCAGTATCCAATTTCAGAATTCTAAGTATGCTGAAACGATGCACCCTCGATGGGCCGTCGTGCCTGTGACGGTCCGTCGCAGTGCCCGTGGTCTTGGCCAGTTTTTCCAGAATTAAAATCTGCTGCTCAAAACGACTAAACAGGTCGTTACAATATCACAAAATAAAATATATTTAAGCAACAAAACAGTTAGTTGACTATCATATTGCCTTGATACAAAAATGTGGTTTATAATATAATCTTGTTCTTGAAGATTACATATCTTGATGGATAAATTATTAATTGAAAATTTATATAATCAACAATAAATGCATCTAATTATTTGTAAATTATAGAAACTTCTATTTTTTTCAAATTATAATCTAAGAAACTCTCGATGAATCTTCCCTCGCCATTTAACTTTTTTCTTCATTTTGATGACTTGTAGCAAATTAATTTTTGATAATCTCCTTAGACGAATCTTGCACTGCCTTCAAACTTTCTTTGTTCATATTGATAAACTCTTGTTTAGCTATTCTAATACAAAAATAAATTTTATAAAATATATCTATAATTTTCATAAAGCTGAAAATAAATAAAAAATAATATGATCAATATGAAGTTGGAGAAAACCAGAAATATGTTTTTCGCCTATCTATCATAAACGAACATGCAACAACAACATAGATGAATATTATTTATAGATGGTCTAAATCATATAGGAATTAAGTAGAAGGAAGTTGAGGAGACATGTTATTTAATTAGAGAACACAAATGAGTTGAGTTTTTTTTTTAACTTTCATATGATATAATTATATGTAATGAATATGATTAATTTTTGTAATTATTTAATAAATGGATTAATGAAAAAAACTTTAAAAAAAACACCAAAAACATAAATAGAATCCTAAGACATTGAGAGGTGTCACGTCACTTCTTTTTAAATTACAATAATAAATATGCTTGAATTTTTTAATTAATAAAAAAATTGTAACGACCCGCTAGGTCGTTTGAGAACTAGGACTAGTTTGAATCCTTTTGAAAATTTAAAGGGGTATTTTTAAACTATTCGAAGACTAAGAGTATTTAGTTGATAAAAATTTTAGTGAAGAATTTAAATAAGTAATGTAGATAATAGGTTAGTGGGGTTTCACGGTTAATATACTCTTGTTTAGAAAAAAGAAGAAACAAGAAATCATCGTGCAAAGTTTGGTGGCGGCGTCATAGCGAAAGTCGACTCCTAGAGGTAAGAAAATCTAAATAAATTTTCATTCATGTGGGTACACATGAAATTGCTTCGTATATGAGTATTGCTATTATATTATTAGGTGGGGAATGTTGAATTAATGGTTTCATGGGTACAGTGCCGACATAGACGAGTGAGAATTATGGAATTATTTTTTGGAGATTTGGACCGTTGATCCTTGTGAAAATTGGCACTACAATTGTCGTAAATTATGGAAATCGGGGAAACATTGGGGGGTCATATTGAGGGGGGGGGCACTAATGAGGAGAAAAAAATAATTGTGCTTCTAAGGGTTGTCACTGGTTAAATTCAAGTGTTAATGAATAAAACATAAAGTTACAATAATGTAGAAATATGTATATTTATAAGTGAGGTTATACCAAGTGTAGTAGAGATTTTCTTAAGGTCAGAAAACGATTTGAATTTGGGATAGTTGCATGGCTGGGACGTTTTGTTCCTAGAGTTATTAGGATAATGAGGGACTATAGTTGGATGCCAATCATTAGGCAATCATATGCCAATGATTGGAAATGGTGGTAATATTTAAAAAAAAAATAGCAAGTTGCAGAATGGTTTAAGGAAAAGAATGGCCACGTTCCAATATTTTATCGATGGGTGGGAATTAGTTCTTATTGTATTCATTTACAAAATTAAGATAATAGTTTTTAATAGATTGAGATGGGTAATTAATTATTAGGTTTATATTATATGATTCAACCTTGTTGGAGGGATTAAAGTTAAATTCTTGACTTGAAATTTAGCAAATATGATAAATTTGGCATACAAATTTTATCAAGGTTTGGAGCTAGATTGGAAATATAAGTGAGTTTTAGGGTCTATGATAGACATATATGATACAAACTCGCTTACTTAAGAATATTGCATCATTGGTAGATCGTGAACGTTCCAAAATTTTGCGAAAAGGGAAGTAACTACCTTGAGGATTCGTGGCATGAGTTCGGCACTTGAGGTATGTTAAGACTTTTTAGACTTGTTGAAGGACGTTTTCCTAATTAAGGATTTAAAAAAAAATAAATGAAATAGACAAATGGGTAAGGGCGAAAGATGGGGGTCTCGTATCCATGGTGAGACGGGCATTGATATGAGTACCAGTGTTGTAAAAAGGAAAATTACTACTATAGAATGTGGATTGTAATTTGAGAATTGCCAAAGCATATGGGCATTAGCTGATATATTATTGACTTGAAATTTTTGTGTGATTGTGTTTTCTTTATTACACCTTATAATTGTGATAGTTGAGGTGGATTGTGTATTATGTTGATATTGATTGAGTGAGATGCATCATTATCCCCTTATATTGAAATAATATTGTACACATGCATTGACATGAGATTGAGTATAAGTTGGGCACGCGGAGATCGTCCTTGCTTGGGATGGTGAGATGTTAAGATTGTAATTTGGCCACGTGGAGACCGTTCGTGCAAAAATTGTTGATATTATGATAGTGCGTTGAGATCGTCCGCACAGACACGTGGAGATCGTCCGTGTCGGTATATGGACTTCGCGAGTCCCCCATGGGTCGTGAGCTCTCGATGTATTTCCGATGAGTATCATGTATATACGGTTGAGTGAGTACTGGGTATTCTGAGAAAATTCATTACATGGTATCATATTGCATTGCATTTCATCACATCATTTATTTTGCTAATTATGTGTTTTGTTTGGTGTTTGGAAAGTACTTGATGTTTGATTACCTTTATTGATGAAACTTAAATAGTGAGTGTAATATATATACACTTATATAATTTAAGAATTTTTTTTTATAAACTCCCGTCACTACTTCTTCGTTGTCGATCAATGAGACATACTGGGTACACGTGGTTTCGTACTCATACTACGCTTGTTGCACTCTTTGTGGTGCATATTTGATTCCGAGTAGGAGCATATCTCGTGGAGCAAATTGAGTCCGCTCTTGAAGTTCTTGGAGTTGTGGTGAGCTGCTTGGCTGTTCCGTGGCCCACGCCTCCCTCTATCTTTTATTTATTCTGTTATTAGTATTAAGTTAGGATTCCCCTATGTTAGATTTGTTATTTAGTTTCAGACTTGCATCGGATTTTAGAAGCTCTTGTACTTAAGACACCAATTCTTGGGTAGTATTTTATTTTCTTTTTCCGCATTCGTACTTATAAGGAACTTAATGTTGAAGATTTGGAAAATTTTTGTCTTTTCACTCATTAGTTAGTTAAGTTTGTTAAAATATATTGGTTGGCTTACCTATTGGTTGGGAATATAGGTGCCATCACCACTCGTGATTTTGGGTCTTGAAAAATTTGGTATCAGAGCCCTAGGTTCATCGGTCTCAAGAGTACAAGAGCAATGTCTAGTAGAGTGTTGTGGATCGGTATGAAGACGTCCATACCTATCTTCGAGAGGTTATAGGACATTTAGGAAATATTCTGTTCTTTTGTTAATTATCGTGCACACTTGACCTTGTAGAAAATCTAATCTTGATATCTCATTCTCTCTCAAATGGCGAGGAATCATACATCGGAAAGTGGTGGTCAGGATCCTATTCCTGCGCTTGCTTTTGGGAACATTATCCGAGGTAGAGGTAGGGGACGAGCTCGAGGTCGGGGTAGGGGCCGTATTGCAGCACCTGTGGATAGTCAAGTACCAATAGCAACCCAGGGTCGTGATAGGACCGTACCTCCTGATGCAGAGGTTATTCATGGGGATGTGCAAGATCATGTCGAGGGGGATGGGCCAGCTCAGGCTCCACCCAGTACTATTGTCCCCCCGGTGCTTCAAGATACCTTGGCTCGTATGTTAGGAATCCTAGAGGGGATGGACCAGGCAGGAGCTTTGCCTGTCACTTCTGATGGCTCAGAGACCCGTGTTGGAGGTCAAACTCTAGACCCAATAATTTCTCCAGATTCTCAGAGTCCCAGGACTCAGCCAGCTGCCGCTGTAGCTCCTCGTTTGGATAGTATGGAGTTTCCAGATATGACATCACATTTGGTGAACATGCCTTCTATGACTATTGATGAGCAAAAGATGTTTGGGAGGTTCAGACTAATGAATCCTCCTACTTTTACTGGTGATTTAGCTGAGGATGCATATGAATTTATAGTTAGTTGTCATGAGAGGTTGCATAATCTTGGATTAGTGGAGTCTCATGGAGTTGACTACACAGCGTTTTAGATGACTGGGTCTGCTAAGCAGTGGTGGAGGGATTATATTAGTAGTAGGCCAGTTGGATCCCATCCACTGTCCTGGACTCAGTTTACTCAGGTGTTTCTATCCAAATTTGTTCCACGCAGTGAGAGGGAGCGAAAGAGGGCCGAGTTTGAGGGTTTGCAGCAAAATGGTATGTCAGTTGCAGAGTATGAGGGTAAATTTCATGCCTTGGCTAGGCATGCTTCGATGATACTTCCCACAGAGGCTGAGAGAGTGAGAAGGTTTGTTAAGGGGCTGATTATTCCGATCCGTCTAGGAGTTTCTCAGGTTGCTGTTTCTAGTGTTCCATTCCAAAAAGTTGTAGATGCTGCTAAGGAGTTGGAGATGATTCGGCGTGAGGGATTTGAGCAGCGAGAGGGCAAGATGACTCGTTATTCAGGTGATTATAGTGGTGCTCCGCCTAGGAGTCGGGTCACTTGGGCAGAGGTTATCACCCTCAGTCCAGCAGACCCATTCATGCTGCTATACCAGCGTCTGAGGCTGGTTACGCTGGGCATAACCCTTCGAGCTCGGTGCATACTTCGCAGGGTTCATCTTCTAGACCTGTAGTACATGGAGGGCATTCTGGTCATTCAGGTTCCTCTCATCAGCCTGCGTCTCGTAGGAGCTGTTTTGAGTGTGGTGATATGGGACACTTTGTGAGAGACTGCCCTAGGACCAGACGTGGTGGCTTACATTAGGGTTCTCAGGCTTTGACTTCCAGGGCTGCACAACCTCCAGCTAGGGGTGGTGAACATAATGGTAGAGGTGGTTCTCATTCAGGTAGAGGTGGTTCTCCTTCTAGTCGAGGTGGTGGTCGTGGAGGTTCACAATCTGATGGAGGTCGTTCTCACTGTTATGCTTTTCCAGGTAGGCCAGTCGCTGAAGCCTCAGATGCTGTTATCACAGGTATTATTCTAGTTTGTCATCAACCAGCTACTGTATTATTTGATCCAGGCTCTACTTATTCTTATGTGTCCACAAATTTTGTTCCTAGTCTAGGTATATTATGTGAGTCTCTTGATTTGCCGATACGTGTTTCTACTCCTGTCAGGAATTCCGTAGTTGTAGATCGGGTGTATCGACTATGTATTGTTACCTTGATGGGGTATGACACTCATGCAGATTTAAGTGTTAGATATGATAGATTTTGATGTGATTCTCGGTATGGATTGGTTATCTTCTTACCACGCAATTTTAAATTGTCATGCCAAGACAATTACTTTAGCTATGCCTGGATTTCCTATAGTAGGATGGAGTTGTTCTCTTAGACACCATCCTAAGGATATGATGTCATTTCTTAAGGCTCGTGAGTTGGTACAGAGAGGATGTTTGGCTTACTTGGCACACATTCGAGATACTAGTGTTGAGTCTCATATGCTTGAGTCTATTCCAGTGGTGAGTGAATTTCCAGAGGTATTCCCGACCGATTTGCAAGGTCTTCCACCAGATCGTGATATTGATTTTTGTATTGATGTGGAGCCAGGCACTCGGCCTATTTCAATTCCTCCTTATCGTATGGCACCAGCTGAATTGAAAGAGTTGAAGGAGCAGTTGCAGGATATGTTGAGCAAAGGTTTTATTAGACCAAGTGTATCTCCTTGGGGTGCTCCAGTGTTATTTGTGAAGAAGAAAGATGGATCTATACGTATGTGTATTGACTATCGTCAGTTGAACAAGGTAACCATCAAAAATAAGTATCGGATACCTCGTATTGATGATTTATTTGATCAGTTGCAGGGTGCTTCAGTTTTCTCCAAAATTTACTTGAGATTTGGCTATCATCAACTGAAGGTTAGGGCGGAGGATATCCCTAAGACGTCTTTTCGAACACGTTAAGGCCATTACGAGTTTTTGGTGATGTCTTTCGGATTGACTAATGCCCCAGCAGCTTTTATGGACTTGATGAATGGAGTGTTCAGACCGTATTTAGATTCCTTTGTTATTGTCTTCATAGATGATATATTGATATACTCACGAACTAAGGAGGAACATGAGCATCATTTGAGGATTGTTCTTGGGATTCTAAAGGAGAAGGAATTTTATGCAAAGTTTTCAAAGTGTGAGTTTTGGCTTAGTTCGGTAGCATTCTTAGGACATGTAGTGTCCAAGGAGGGTATCATGGTAGATCCTAAGAAGATTGAGGCAGTTAGAGATTGGGTCATACCTGCTTCAGTTACTGAGATTCGGAGTTTCTTAGGCCTTGCAGGTTATTATCGACGATATGTTGAAGGTTTCTCATCCATTGCATCTCCACTAACTAGATTGACACAGAAAGAGGTGACTTTTCAATGGTATGACGAGTGTGAGGTTAGTTTCCAAAAGCTCAAGACTTTATTAACTACTGCTCTGATTTTGACTCTACCCGTGGAGGGAGATGGTTTTGTTTTATATTGTGATGCTTCTCGGATTGGTCTTGGTTGTGTATTAATGCAGAAGGAAAAAGTTATAGCTTATGCTTCGAGGCAGTTAAAGGTTCATGAGAAGAATTATCCTATTCATGATTTAGAGTTGGCGGGTGTTGTGTTTGCATTGAAAATTTGGAGTCATTATCTTTATGGTGTGCATTGTGAGGTGTTCACGGATCATCGTAGCCTCCAATATATATTCAATCAAAGAGATTTGAATTTGAGACAGCGTAGATGGTTGGAGTTGCTCAAGGACTACGACATGCCTATTCTTTATCATCCAGCAAGGCAAATGTTGTAGCAGATGCCTTGAGTCGAAAGGCGGTGAGTATGGGTAGTCTAGCCATGTTACAGGTCGACGAGCGTCCTTTAGCTAGCGATGTCCAATCCTTGGCCAAAAGCTTTGTAATACTTGATATTTCAGAATCTGGTAAGGTGTTGGCTTATATGGAGGCTAGGTCATCCTTGTTGGAGAAGATTCGGGCTCAACAGTTTGATGATGGGGATTTATGTAAGATTGGGACAATGTGTTAAAAGGAGAAGCCAAGGCTGCAATTCTTGATAGTGAGGGAGTTTTGAGGATTAAGGGTCGTATATGTGTTCCTCGTACAGGTGATTTTACTAGATTGATCAAGGAAGAGGCTCATAGTTCGAGGTACTCTATTCATCCGGGAGCTACTAAGATGTATCGTGGCTTAAGGCAACATTATTGGTGGTGTCGTATGAAGATGAACATAGTAGATTTTGTATCCAGTGTCTGAATTGTTAGCAAGTGAAGTATGAACACCAAAAGCCTGGAGGTGTGGCACAAAGGATGCCTATACCTGAGTGGAAGTGGGAGCGTATTGCTATGGACTTTGTGGTAGGATTGCCATGCACCTTGGGTAAGTTCGATGCTATATGGGTCATTGTGGATCGACTGACTAAGTCTGCACACTCTGTACCAGTTCAAACTACATATAACTCAGAAAGGTTAGCAAGGATTTATATTCGAGAGGTAGTTCGGTTGCATGGGGTTCCTATATCTATTATTTCAGATCGTAGCTCCCAATTTACATCTCATTTCTGGCGGTGTATGCAGAAAGAGTTGGGCACTCGGGTGGATCTTAGTACAGCCTTTCACCCTCAGACTGATGGTCAGTCTGAGCGGACTATTCAGGTTCTTGAGGACATGTTGCGGGCGTGTGTGATTGACTTTGGTGGTCAGTGGAATCATTTATTGCCTTTAGCGGAGTTTTCTTACAATAATAGTTATCACTCGAGCATTGAGATAGCACCATTTGAGGCTCTGTATGGTAGGAGATGTCGATCTCCAATTGGTTGGTTTGATGCATTTGAGGTTAGACCATGGGGTACAGATTTGTTGAGGGAGTCCTTGGACAAGGTCAAGTTGATCCAAGATAGACTTCTCATGGCTCAGAGTAGGTGAAAGAGTTATGCAGATCGAAAGATTCGTTATTTAGAGTTTATGGTTGGAGAGAGGGTTTTATTGAAGGTTTCACCCATGAAGGGTGTGATGAGGTTTGGAAAGAAGGGCAAGTTGAGCCCAAGGTATATTGGTCCTTTCGAGATTGTTGAGCGTATCGGTGAGGTGGCGTATCAGTTGGCTTTGCCACCTGGTTTGTCAAGTGTCCATCCTGTATTTCATATTTCCATGCTTAAGAAGTATCATCAGGGTGGTGATCATGTGATTCAATGGGATTCAGTGTTACTTGATCAAAATTTGACTTTTGAGGAAGACCCGATCACCATTTTGGATAGGCAAATTCGGAAGCTAAGGTCCAAGGAGATTGCTTCAGTAAAGGTTCAGTGGAAGCATCATCCAGTGGAGGAGGCTACATGGGATACAGAGTCAGACATGAGGAGTAAATATCCTCATCTTTTTGAGCGTTCAGGTTAGCTCTTTTCTTTTCCCGTTCGAGGATGAACGTTTGTTTGAGTGGTAGGTGATGTAACGACCCTCTAGGTCATTTGAGAACTAGGACTAGTTTGACTCCTTTTGAAAATTTAAAGGAATATTTTTAAACTATTCGAAGACTAAGAGTATTTAGTTGATAAAAATTTTAGTGAAGAATTTAAAATAAGTAATGTAGATAATAGGTTAGTGGGGTTTCACGGTTAATATACTCTTGTTTAGAAAAAATAAGAAACAAGAAATCAGCGTGCAAAGTTTGGTGGTGGCGTCATAGCGAAAGTCGACTCCTAGAGGTAAGAAAATCTTAATAAATTTTTCATTCATGTGGGTACACATGAAATTGCTTCGTATATGAGTATTGCTATTATATTATTAGGTGGGGAATGTTTAATTAATGGTTTCATGGGTACAGTGCCGACATAGACGAGTGAGAATTATGGAATTATTTTTTGGAGATTTGGACCGTTGATCCTTGTGAAAATTGGCAGTACAATTGTCGTAAATTATGAAAATCGGGGAAACTTTTGGGGGTCATATTGAGGGGGGGCATTAATGAAGAGAAAAAAATAATTGTGCTTCTAAGGGTTGTCACTGGTGAAATTCAAGTGTTAATGAATAAAACATAAAGTTACAATAATGTAGAAATATGTATATTTATAAGTGAGGTTATACCAAGTGTAGTAGAGATTTTCTTAAGGTCAGAAAACGATTTAAATTTGGGATAGTTGCATGGCTGGGACGTTTTGTTCCTAGAGTTATTAGGATAATGAGGGACTATAGTTGGATGCCAATCATTAGGCAATCATCTGCCAATGATTGGCAATGGTGGTAATATTTAAAAAAAATGGCAAGTTGCAGAATGGTTTAAGGAAAAGAATGGCCACGTTCCAATATTTTATCGATGGGTGGGAATTAGTTCTTATTGTATTCATTTACAAAATTAAGATACTAGTTTTTAATAGATTGGGATGGGTAATTAATTATTAGGTGTATATTATATGATTCAACCTTGTTGGAGGGATTAAAGTTAAATTCTTGACTTGAAATTTAGCAAATATGATAAATTTGGCATACAAATTTTATCAAGGTTTGGAGCTAGATTGGAAATATGAGTGAGTTTTAGGGTCTATGATAGACATATAATGATTTGATACAAACTCGCTTACTTACGAACATTGCATCATTGGTAGATCGTGAACGTTCCGAAATTTTGCGAAAAGGGAAGTAACTACCTTGAGGATTCGTGGCACGAGTTCGGCACTTGAGGTATGTTAAGACTTTTTAGACTTGTTGAAGGACGTTTTCCTAATTAAGGATTTAAAAAAAAATAGACAAATGGGTAAGGGCGAAAGATGGGGGTCTCGTATCAATGGTGTGACGGGCATTGGTATGAGTACCGGTGTTATAAAAAGGAAAATTACTACTATAGAATGTGGATTGTAATTTGAGAATTGCCAAAGCATATGGACATTAGCTGATATATTATTGACTTGAAATTTTTGTGTGATTGTGTTTTCTTTATTACACCGTATAATTGTGATAGTTGAGGTGGATTGTGTATTATGTTTATATTGATTGAGTGAGATGCATCATTATCCCCTTATATTGAAATAATATTGTACACATGCATTGACATGAGATTGAGTATATGTTGGGCACGCGGAGATCTTCCGTGCTTGGAATGGTGAGATGTTAAGATTGTAATTTGGGCACGTGGAGACCGTCCATGCGGAAATTGTTGATATTATGATAGTGCGTTGAGATCGTCCACACAGACACGTGGAGATCGTCCGTGTCGGTATATGGACTTTGCGAGTCCCCCATGGGTCGTGGGCTCTCGATGTATTTCCGATGAGTATCATGCATATACGGTTGAGTGAGTACTGGGTATTCTGACAAAATTCATTACATGGTATCATATTGCATTGCATTTCATCACATCATTTATTTTGATGATTATGTGTTTTGTTTGGTGTTTGGAAAGTACTTGATGTTTCATTACCTTTATTGATGAAACTTAAATAGTGAGTGTAATATATATACACTTATATAATTTAAGAATTTTTTTTTTATAAACTCCCGTCACTACTTCTTCGTTGTCGGTCAATGAGACATACTGGGTACACGTGGTTTCGTACTCATACTACGCTTGTTGCACTCCTTGTGGTGCAGATTCGATTCCGAGTAGGAGCACATCTCGTGGAGCAAATTGAGTCCGCGCTTGAAGTTCTTGGAGTTGTGGTGAGCTGCTAGGCTGTTCCGTGGCCCACGCCTCCCTCTATCTTTTATTTATTCTGTTATTAGTATTCAGACAGGATGCCCCTATGTTAGATTTGTTATTTAGTTTCAGACTTGCATCGGATTTTAGAAGTTCTTGTACTTAAGACACCAATTCTTGGGCAGTATTTTATTTTCGTTTTCTGCATTCGTACTTATAAGGAACTTAGTGTTGAAGATTTGGCAAATTTTTGTCTTTTCACTCATTAGTTAGTTAAGTTTGTTAAAATATATTGGTTGGCTTACCTATTGGTTGGGAATATAGGTGCCATCACGACTCGTGATTTTGGGTCGTGACACAAAATACTTAATTAAAAAAAGAAGATAAAAAGGAATGGAGGCCATAGTGGTGTCACATCACCTCAACTATGATTCTCATTATATATATATATATATATATATATATATATATATAATTTGGTTTTTAGTTAAACTTTATTATAATTACGAACATGTATGGACTATAATCCTTATTAGATGATTAAAAATTCTATAAATATATTAAATGATAAAAACTATGAAAAATTATAAGATATATATAAAAATTATATTAAAATAAATATTCTTACGTATAAAATAAAATTTTAAAATTATATATATAATGCCGGGTTGATTTGGTCTCTGGTTGGTTTTTTTAGTTGAAACCAAATCAACCCAAATATAGTCGAATTTTTTTCCCAACACCAAATCAAACCACTAGTCGGGTTCTTTTTTCGGTTTGATTCGATTTGCGGTTTGGATTGGTTTTCGGTTCGATTTTGCATACCCCTACCTAGCATGAAAATTTACCAAACAAGATAATACTAATACATAAAGTTAATACATGCATTAATTTTACAAATATACTCTACCAAACGATCCCTAAAAAGGTCGAACATATAGATAGATAGATAGATAGATAGATAGATAGATAGATAGATAGATAGATAGAGAGAGAGAGAGAGAGAGGGGGGGGGAGAGAGAGAGTGTTGCAAAATCAGAAGCGCTTGAAATTGTTACCTGACAAAGGACAAACATAATTACCAGAAAAGGTGTTTTAGGAAATTCATGAGCCAAAGACAAATATCTACTTTTTAAAAAATATTTTTAAAAATCACAAAAGTCTAAGAACTTCGATAATTTGTCCAAAGAAACAAAAACATAAATTATCAAACAGATAATAAGTTTCCAAAGTTTGTCTATCAATATGAAATATAATAGCAATATCTCACGGTCTTGAGATTTTCATGTCATATTAATTAAATACATTAATCTTCAAACATATTAGTTTGTCTATGTTTTAGAATCTCCAATAAAATAAAATAACAACATCAAACTAAACCATCATAATTTTTAATCAGAGTAACATAATGCTGCTTTGATTTTTAAAACTGTAGAGCTCAAAAGGTTATGAATATAAGTCATTGCCTCCATTTGTTGTTGTTGAGAGATCAAATGATTATTGGCACAAACTAATTCTTGCAAAGCCACCGTCAAGATTGAACCATTTTGTACATTTCCATTATTGTTCCTATCTGAGCCGAGGTGACCGTCATGACTTATGATGATACCTGAGGGCAAAATAGCAAATTCTTTTGCATCACTTCCATCGACAATTGAATTGTATGTTGATAAATCTATGAGTCTATAGATTAAAAAAGCTCCCATTTCATCGATGTTTGACTCTTGAAGAAGTAACTTGTTCTCTGTTGGCATATAACACTGCATACATTACAACAATTTAAGGAAAAACAGTATAAGCACTAAGAAGAAATTAATAAGAATTTCTGAGGGATAATTTATGAAGCTAAACAACAAAAATTTCATCTCTAATTCCATCGAATAATGTATATAAAATAATGTTGCTAACCATAGTTCACCTAGAAATAAAAAGATAGAAAATCATGTGGATTATAAATCCAGAAAATATGTCAAAATGAAGACTTGCTATAATAGGCAAAGTTATAATAATGTGAAGAAGATTTTCAAAGTGTAGTAAAACTATCTTTAATTTAATAATCACATATTAAAAAATGTGGGGGGGGGGGGAGGGAGTAGATACCAGTTAGAAATTTTGATATTTTTACATGTGAATACAAGATGAATCCAAATCATAAGTACATTTATTTATTCTTAGATATAGTGAAATAACCTGATAATTAAAGAAGAAAACTATATATAAATAATTAAATTTGACAGATATACCTGAATGATTTTTATATTATTTTCTAGAGAAGCTCCTGTTTTTACTCGATCTTTCTCAAAAACATTATTTTCACCGTACAAAACATCCCACTAGCAATAAAAAAATATTAATCAAAATCAGATGATAAACAAACTCATTGTTTGATTGTGAAAAATTTGTTCATGAGATGATTATTGTAAACCATATAATAAAATAAAATAAATTATGCACAATTAATGGTAACACTTGAACATGTAGATAATGAGTCCAATATTAACATATCAAATAGAATTGAGGATTTAATCTTAATGGTTTCAAAGATTCTTAACGTTGAACTTATTCTAATTTAATGTTATGAGTTCAGGTTCTCATATTTATTTTAATTTTGCAAGTTTCACATTAAAATCAACACATGGATTGAAGAAGTTAATCGATAAGGGTACTTTTAGGAGTCATTTGGTTAGAAATTAAATAAGCTATAAAGAGTTGAATATTAAAAAAATATTTTCTATAGGATGTGGTTTATCACACTAAAATTGAATATATGGTGCAAATATGCATACTGATAAATCTATGGCCAACATCAACATTTCACTATAACATCTAATATTATTTGAAAGTTATATTAATATTATGTTATATTAACATGTTCTCTATAATAAAATTTGTATATCAACTAAATAAAATATTTGAAACAAACCACCCTATTATAAAGAAGGTTTGATACATACCTGACATCTTGTGTTGTCATCTTTGAGGAAATTAAAAATAGTTTCAAATGAAAAAGGAAGCCATAGAGAAGTAGCAGCAGTGGCAATGAAGCCTTGTTGTTGGGTAATTTCTAAATTTTTTCTTACAGAAACCCTCTCTCCACAATTCAATTGTGATGAAGTTGAAAATTCTAATCCATCTTTCATGCTTAGGATTTCAAAAAAATTCTTCACCATCATTTGAGATATATTCATCAAATTATTCACTCCTTTTGGAATATCATAGACCACTGAAAATATTTATAAAAAAAAAAGGAAAATTAATATCAATTAGGGTGTGCATAGTGTGACAGAAATCAATTTTTACATAATAATTTGTTTTGAAAAAAAAAGTATTTTAAAACATTTAATGGAAATTGACCCTTGATAATAATATTAGCAAACCAGATAGTGTTTTGATGATATTTGAGTGTAAGAAGATGACAGTAATTGCTAGTATTTTTAAAGTGTTGATATAATGTTAAAAATTTGATTAATTATGAATAGAAAAAGGCTTCTCAAGAAAATGTGAAAAGAGATCATTATCCCATTTCTTAGGTAGAAAAATATTTTCTTTAGAAATGACTATTTCAAGTTAAAAGTTGAGATAATTACCCAAAAATAAAAGAGGTATTAAATATTCAAAACCCTTTAGCTGGAAAACATTTTCTCTAGTCAAACATAGAAAAATAACATTTTTCTTTTTTAAAAAAGTTATCATCCACACCAAACACACTTTTAAAAAGAAGGCTATATTTCAAATGAACAAAGAAAAGGGGATGAATTTAAGCTCCACCAAGATTGTCTTTTTAATTCAAGCCGCTCTGAGGTGACAATTTCTTTTACATAGATGCTTATCTTTTCTTATATAATAAAATTTGAAGTCATAAATATATGAAGAAGGAGATATAAAATCGAACCTCCTTTGAGATCATGTTCAGTAGGAAATATTGTACCCATTGCAAAATTATATCTCTCTGACATTCTTTGAAGTGTAACAATCCATCTTTCAGCTCCATATGTTTGATGACCATACACCAAGTCTTTAAAAATATCATAAACCTGATTTTTGTCATCTACTTGAATATGTTCAATCCATGTAACCTATAAGGAAAAGAATAATCACGAAAGCAAATTAAAAATTGGATGGAACATTGGAATTTTTTTTATTGGAACATAATAGTGTATGTTATAAGGTGAAAATTGTCTAAGATAGTAAAAGGAGAAAACTATTCATCTGCTTTTGCTTTAGATTTAAATATCTAGGACTTGAACATTATAACATGGATCGGGATTCAACATTGTTAAATTAATAATACTCATAGGTTTGTCGACTCTCATAGCACATGTTAAAAAGTATAATTATTGAATATAATGCATTAAATACAACTTCTAAGAGTGTTCGCGGGGAATGTGCAATGTCATTTATGAGAAAAAAAGATCATTTATTGTTCCAATAATGAGGACACTTTAACAAGTCCCTATCACACGTCCAAAAGTTAAATAATTGAAACGTGAACAACATAACATAAGGATCTAAAATTTGATAAATCGAGAATTAAGATAGGTTTGATTATAATTCTATCATATGAAGACAAATAGACATCATAATATATGCATCGGTACATTATAACTTTTACTTATGTAACATGCTTTTTTGAAAATAAGCTACATGTAAATAGTGATATATCTTTCAATGGTTTGAGTTGTGCAAACAACCTCTTGTGAAAATGCAGGGTACAGTTTTGTTTCCCTGTGGTCCGGCCTTTCGCTGGACCCTAGTATGGAAGGACGTCAATACATTAAATTGCCTCTTTAAATAAAAAATGCAGAGAGAGATATTATTCTTACCATACTTCCTCCATTGCCCAAATCTTGAATTGCACAACCAGAAGGAAATTTCCAACCATACGAAGGTACATTAGTTTGGGTCTCTTTGAATAAATCATATGAAACATCCAACACTATCCATGTTGTTTGATCAATTTTTCTGCAACAACGTATGATGAAAAATTCTCTAGCTTCCACTAAAGGAGATAAAGTATGCAATTGTTCATACATCTGTTTTCAAGAACCAAAATATAACTATATTATTTTAAGAAGCAATTTTAATATTTATTTGAATTTAGTGGAAAAATTCAAAATAATTAATAATTTACCAATTGTATAGAGCCTTCAATATTCGCAGGATTAACAACATCAATATTCCTAGCTTTTCTGACTATAGTTGAAAACATGTTCATCCATTTGATCTGCATATACAAACTCAATTATTTTAAATATATAATTAATGATTAAACAATAACATTTTCACCTCAAAATAATTTCAAGTAGTGAGAGTAGTTATTTAAATACTCTTCGCTCATGTTGGTGGCTCCATTTAAACTTATCATAATCAATATTGTATGGGAGAAAATTAAAAACTTAAATGGCCTATTGAAAAAATAATTATAAATTTGAAGTCGTTAAAAAAATTTGAAGTTTTCAACAATAGTCCAAAAACTGGCTAGCACACACAATTTTTACTCTGCTATGTATAACTAAACAAACCTAAGACCCTATTACTAACATGTCCTAAATTCGTATGAGCCTAAGCCCAAAGTATACAATATCACTCGTAAACTAAATTTTTATAGCATGAAAACGTTAAAAAAAACTTACCGGGTCAAGAAATATTGGGATCAACTCAGTTGCGGTCATTGGCACAACTCCAAAATGCTTTGATGATTCAATTCGAGTAGTGGATGATTTATAAGGACGATATGAATTTGGAAATTTTCTATCATAACTCTCACAATGTATAAAACACCTTTCATCACCTGATGATTTTACCCAGACAGGATCATTCACATCCAAAAGTACAAGCATTTCTTTCATACCAGCATCAACAATATAAAAAATTGATTTTCCCCTATTGTCATGATGAATACCATAATTTCCTTGTGGTAATGAGGACATAATTGGGATGTTATTGTTATTTATTAATTGTGCTTGAACATTATTGTCTTCGTTATGATTATTTTCTTGATCAAAAGGAATGGGAGATCCACATATAATTTGGCTCAACAAGCAATCATTTGAGGAATCTGGTAAAGATCCAAGAGTAGAACTCAGTGGTTCCAAATTTGAATCTATCCCAAAAGATATTCCACGAGAACTTGAGATGATTCTTGATATTCTTAAGTGCTGCAAAATAGAAAAAGTGAAGCTATATATTTCATCATGAATAGATAAATGAAGCATATCATTTTCACTTAAAATTTTGCAAGAATCCTATTAGTAAGCCAAGGAAAAGAGGAAATGAGAAGCATTGTAAAAAACATGATAGCCACAAAATCCCAGTATCCATCTTAAACATTTCAAATAAGAAGAAAATATTTGATCCCAACCAGTATAAAAATATTTGGTGTCAAATTTACATTTCGCATTTTTATTCTTGCATGTGTGTTGAGATTCTTTGCATATATCATAAGTAAACTACGAAAAATACTCAGTCGACATAAAAAGGAAGAATAAGTACAATTCACCCCCACGCCCTCTTGCATTTTTAATAGTAATCAGAGCAAGTTCCGTAACTTATTTCCTAACATGAAATGAGAAAAGATCATGTAAAATTAAGTTAATATTGAAGCATTATTTCAAAAAGGAACTTGACAAATAACATGTCTTTGTTTCAATGAGAAACATTTCTCTCGTTGGGAAGTAAAAATGGAAACATCCATAAAATCTTATGATGTAAGAGTGTGGGGAGTTATTACAACCCTATTCCTCTTACCAATAAGTTAACTAGTAAGAAATATTTTATCGACAAATCTTCCCCTGAATAGCCTTTTTCTCAGTCTTGCTATTACGCATTCAAATTTCATTTTTCTTATATATCGAGATGGGTTTGGAGACTCAAGCCTATTTCTACTAGTTTCAAATCTAACTCCAAAGAAATCATCAAGTCAACATGGGTACCTAACAAAAAAGTAATTATAGGACCACCGTAACAAGTCAAAAAGAAAATGATATTTTCTTAGTGCATGTTTGAATCATGTGACAGGCAACAAAAAAAACTATTTAAATTTATTGAAGATTTTAAAGGGGAAAATAACTCTAAAGGAATTGTAATTGGTATAAGGTAATTTTACTTTCAATGAGTATTGCAATATTACTTATGTTTATCTTGTTCTTGTGAATAGATCAAAATACAATCTTCTGAAAAAAACAACTATGTGACGCAAAGCTTAAAGTAAAATTTAAAAATCATGATGTGTTATTGAAGGCAACACCCAAAAAACTCTACTGGCTGGAATTAGAGAAAAAAATGTATCTGTCCTAGACTCCATCAAAAGAATAAGTGAACACATTTTTCTAGCCTAATTATTAGGAAATCCTTGGATTTTAGCATAAATTTGGTCATTCATGCGTGTGTCTTGTTGAAAAACAAGCTACACATATCTGGACTGCCCAAGCAATATCATACCAAATACCATATCTGCCATGCATGTCCAAAGGGTAAGAAAACTAGAAATTCTTTTATTTCAAAAGATATTGTATGTACTACGAGCATCGATGAAAAAATATGCGCATTTACCATTGTTGATTTATTTGGGTTATATTTGTTGATCATAAAGACGATACTTTGAAAAAATTAGAGTTCTTCTGTGATAAAGTACAGAAAGACTTGGATACTACATTACTTCTATATGAAGTGATTATGTAGGAGAATTTGAAAATAAGGCATTTGAAAAGTTCTGTAAAGAGCAAGGCTACTCTCACAATTTTATCATTTCCAAGATCTCCTCTCAAAATGGAGTCGTAGAATGAAACAACAAAATTGTGACCTAAACCTTCATGAGAGGCACCAACACTAGCCTGGAATGATAGAACTAACTATCTACTAACATGACATCAACTAAACAACAAAAAGGGAGTAGTTTTCAATAATATCATAAATAAAAACCATTATCCCCAAACCTTGGGGAAGTAACACCCTAGAAACTAAAACTCATGTACCAAACATCTACATTGTCTAGGATGTGGAGATGCAAGCCCAAAATAATAAGAGTTTAAGTTTGAAAAATGAACTAGAGGGAATAGAGGAATCTATAGTAGCTCAGATGAAGTTGCTCACACTTGGTTTTAACAAGTGTTAGAATCACAATTGAGGTTGCGAAGAAGCCGCCAAAATTTGTCATATACTCAAAAAGAGAAAGAACAAATGAACTATCAATACATAAAATTCAAAAGTGTACTAATAGATCATCGGTCAACTCCAGTGATATAAAATATGAATGGATGACCATAACATACAAAAATAAATAACATAGGCAATAAACATGATCAACATCATTACAACATAGACAACCTAGTTCACTCATGGAACCCACACACAAATAATCACATGTACTAGGTGTTGTACCTGGGCAGATCATAAATAGGAAACAAACAGTCATCACCTACCTCAAATAAACCGCAAAATGCTCTAAAGAACTTGAGCTTTTCCCTTGTTATGATACCTAGCTTATCCTAGGCTTAGGAAATATCAATATAACTTATCATCATACCCAATTGACCTAAATACACATGTATTATATCCTAATCCCACACCCCTAGTTTTCCACCATTTTACCAACCTAAACCCCTAAAGTAATCACCATTTATTCTAACGCCTATTAATAGAATAATCAACCTAGGGCAATCATTTAATTACCTTTACTTATGATAATGATGGAAATATAATAAACTCACCCTCGGTTTCCCCCCGCTCTTCCTTAACACAAGGTTGCAAAATATTGAGTTATTTTAGGAATTTTCTGCATTTATTGCGACTTAACCTCACTATAGAGGCCTAATCCCACTATAAAAGGAGTTAAATTCACCTTATAGCGACATAGGCTCAAAACTCCTTCAAAATTAGATTATTTCTCAACACACCTTTAAACATTTATGTTCCAAACCAACCCTTTCAAGCTAAGCCCCTTATTGGGAGTTTTATTTGCCTGAATTAACTTATGAAAAGTCCCTTGAACTGCTTATCGTCTTAGTAATAGAAAAAGGTTTTGTTAAAGTCACATCAACTTCAAGTCTTCGCAACTCAGAAAACAAACTCCGTATGTACGTTGATGCTGATTGGACTTCTTGTAGATGGGATATTTTGAGAGTATTCTATGTATGTAGTGCCTAGTTTAGCACCAAGTTTAAGTATAATTCTCATATAATGTTATTGAACATTATATTACACCTTGGGGGATTTATGAAATTAAAGGTAATGATTCTTGCAAATTTGGTGATAAGAGGAAGGTTGTGTATCTAAAAATTTAGCAGAAGCATTAGCAGCTAAACATGGACAAATGTTAATTAAAGAGCAAAAATATTAAAGGTTTACCTCCTCTCTCATCCTTTGACTTTCTGTTTTCAAATTTTCTAAATTACGCATTCTTTCTTCTTCTCCAATGGATGGACCATCACATTGTGGGCACATATTATTTTTCTTCTTCTCTTTCATTGCCATAATCTCACAACGGAAAAATTCATTTTCTTGTCGAAGAGTATAGTTATCTAATTTGTCATCTTTTGCCTGAGGAAATATATATTTAACACAAATTAATCACATATATCTAGGAAGTCAAACAAAATCTTGGGATAATATCATTTTTCATTCCTAAAATTTAGAAATATTTTGACTTTTGTCCTTTTGAAATTTTTAAAAAAATTATTTAAATTGAAATTTAATTGATATGTGTGTTTCTAATTCTTTTAGGTAAAGTTGTATGTCGTAAGAACTACTTTCAAAACTATATTATCATTAAATATGAACTAACAATACAAGCTTAATATAAGACTTAATTAATTAAGTCATGGGGAGATTAATAATTATAATAAATTTGGGAATATTTACAATAAGAATCAAAAGTGCACATTTCATTAATCGAAGGTATATGTAAATGATAATTAAAGGACCAAAACTACAATTAATTCTTTTTAGAAAAATGTTTAAAAATTATTAATCTTTTCTCCATCTTTGGTTAAAAGTTCAAATTTTTGCTCTCACATTAACAAACATACATTTTCTTTCTCATATGCAATATATATTTTTGATGGATTATTTCTACATGGGTCAAAAAAATTAGCCCACCAAAAAAATTATCTATCCACCACATTCAAATTTTGAAAGATTTGGCTACCCATATTTTCATGGGGATCAATTGGGGTGCAACTGAAGGTAGCATGTTTAGAAGTTGGTTGATATATATCTAATAAAATCACACAAAGTGAGATTCGGAAAAGGTATAATATTTGTAGATTTTACTAAAACTTGAGATGTTAAATGTAGCCATAAAGAAGAAAATATAGTTTATACGATAATTAGAAATATAACAAGAAAATAAACTAAGAAAAGGAGTTTTTTGGTTAATGTTGGGAGATTGGGTAGTGGTCCATTTTAAGCTCAACTCATCCCAAATAATCTATAACGCTCTCATTCATTTATTCATCCCACTTTTACTAGTCTCAAACTAGTTCAACCCACCCATTTAATATTTTAAGATCACTTTCATTCATCAACGAATCCAAAAAAAAAAATAGTTTCTAGTTGTAAGTTGTGTGTTTTCTTTAACTAAATTCTCAAACTCCAATAGAAATACAACATGATTACCATTTAGTAATTTTCTTGATAAGTTTTGGAAAATGTTAAAGGACTTTATCCGTTTTGAATAATTAAAGATGATTCTATCACTTATTTTAATGAGTTACCAATTGAATTGAAGGCTGAATAAAATTACTTTAACTTTTTTAATCAAATTCATATATTACTGAGGCAAATAACTTATTTCAAATCTATTGATAAATTCAATGACAAATAAATAACTGATTCAGAAAAATAAAAGTAAAATACATCAATAATAGAATTAGTTGTATAAAAAGGGAAACAAAAAAAGGTTAGGAAGTAAATGAACTAATAAATAGTATAGTAAGAAATAGTTGTATTTAATTACACATCCAAAAACTTTAACAAAATTTAGAGAAGCAATTTGGGGCCTAACTAAAGCGATTCAATAGTCTTGCCATGGAGTCGTCTCTACTTTTATCTACTCATTTTTTTTTAGTTTGTTTTAATCAATTATTAAAAAAATACATAATAACTCTTCATTGGAAGTAAATAATAATAACAACAACAACAACAACAATAATAATAATAATAATAATAAATAAAAAAACTGTAATGACCTGTTTAGTCGTTTTGAGCAGCAGATTTTATTTCTGAAAAAAACTGTCGGAATCGACGGAACCCACGAAGGACCGTCATGGGCACGACGGACCATCGAGGATGTCTCGTTCCAAAACACTTAAGAATTCTGAAATTTGAGTGCTGAAATCGACTCTCTTAACTCTGTGACGGACCTGCAGGACGGACCGTCATAGATACGACGAACCGTCGTGAGCCCCCGTTTTGAAACACTTCAACTCTTGAAAATTGGGTACTGGGAACAATTCTCTGAACTTCGTGACGGAAGTGCAGGACGGAGCGTCGTAGGTACGACGAACCGTCAAAGACTCTTCAAGGAAATTGAGTCTATGAAGTTTGTGACGAACCTGCAGGACAGACCGTCGCAGGCACGACGGGCCATCACAGGTTGCGTAATCCCAGGCTGGGTCGGATTTCTGTTTAAGTTTTAAAGGGGCGTTTTGGACTATTCCTGCTATAATTATAAAATTCGTGGGTTTATATTAATAACTCAATTTCTTGGGGGATAAAAGAGGTAACCTTGAGTTAATTAGTGGGTTACTATTGTCATCTTTTATACTTAATTATATGCTAATTAGGGTAAAATAAAGAGGGTTTGAATAAGAAAAATAGAAAGAACAAAGAGAGAGAGAGGATCGATCGAACTAGAGGGAAGAAGAAACGCTGCTTTGAGGAATTTGCTTGCTTGATCACTAATCTTCGGTGGAGGTAGGTTATGGTTGTTTTTACGTTATTCGTAGTAAACTCTTAATAGCGAATGATATGTATTGGTAGTATTGTAAACCCTTCTATATGCTTAATTGTATGCTTGCATGAATATGATTATGTGATTGTGATAAAATAAGCATGATGAAGCTATTGAATCCCAAATCTTGAAAGAAACCCTAATCTACTTTGTTAAAGGGATTGATGATGCCTTGGTATAAGAGAAGGCTTGATGAATTGATAGAATGATGCTAGTGGATCGGAGTGTCATGTACCGACATATAGTATTAAGGGATCGGGTGTCACGAACCGACACGTAGAATTAGGGGATCGGAGTGTCACGTACCGACACATAGTATTAAGGGATCGGGTGTCACGAACTGACACGTAGAATTAGGGGATCGGAGTGTCACGTACTGACACATAGTATTAGGGGATCGGGTGTCACGAACCAACACGTAGAATTAGGGGATCGGAGTGTCATGTACCGACACATAGTAGTAGGGGATCGGAGTGTCACGTACCGACACAATAGGAAAAAAGATAATGAATCTTGAAAGATGTTAATATACTCAATATAATGAACCTAATTCCCAAATGAGTATGGCATTGAGGCTTGAGTCCTCTTGGATGAACTTGGTGGTACTTATTGATAATTATAGTACTTGTTGTTGCTACATGTTGAGTATTGTAGTTGATTTATGATATTAACCGATACATGCTGTTTTCTATTTTGAGTTGGCCGATGATACTTACTCAGTACCCGTGTTTTGTACTGACCCCTACTTGTGTGTTTCTTTCTTTGTTATTTGTGGAGTGCAGCAAACGCGCCGTCGTCTTCAACTCAACCGCAACTCTAGCCAGTATTCAAATTACCGGATTTCAGGGTGAGCTAATGCTTCTAGCTTGGACTGGATCTTCTTCTTCAAGTCTTGATGCCTTGAATTTCCGGCATGGACTAGCTTTTTATGTATTTTAGTGTCTTAGATACTCTTAGTTTAGTAATTTTATCATAGATGTTGTTGTGATGATGACTTCCAGATTTTGTGGAATAATAATAATAGTTGTTGAGTTTTAAGTCTTCCGCATGGTACTTTGTTCATTATATTTAATTGTTGGGTTTTGTATTGGTTGGTTCGCTCACATAGGAGGGTAAGTGTGGGTGCCAGTCGCGGCTCGATTTTGGGTCGTGACAAACTTGGTATCAGAGCATTAGGTTCGTTGGTCTCATCACACAAGAACGAGTCTAGTAGAGTCTTAAGGAACGGTAGGGGGACGCCTTTACTTTTATTTGAGAGGCTATAAGACTTTAGGAACATTCCATTCTTTCTTTCCTTCTTTCGTGCTATTACTTGGGTCCAATTGGTATCTAGGTGATACAAATTGGTATCTGACCATCTTCACTCTATTTCGCAGATGGTTAGAACTAGAGCAACGACCGCGCCAGCAGCAACACCAGCAAGACAGGATGCGTCTGAGCCAGCCACTGGGGCTGTAGCTCGAGGAGGATCAGTGGCTGGAGGCCGTGGTAGAGGTCGTGGGAGGACGTCCTCTAGAGGAAAAGGACGAGCACCTAGCCCATCTGGTACTAGGGCAGTGACTCCTCCACCGACTGAGGAAGTGATAAGAGAGGGTGAGGAAGGGGAAAATGAACTAGGGCAGAATGAGGAATTAACACCCCAACCTACCCCAGAGATGATCAATCAGGTTCTTGCTTATCTTAGCGGGTTATCTGATCAGGGCCAGACACCTCCAGTGTTTTCTGCACCAGCACCTCAGGTTCCGGAGGTACAACATGCGGCTACTGTGGCTCCCTGCATGGATGCCTCATTGGAAATAAGCACGTTTCCTCGTCTGACTACAGGGCCTATAATGACAAATGATCAGCATGAACTTTTCAGTAAGTTCTTGAAATTTAAACCTCCAGTCTTCAAGGGTGCTGAATCTGAGGATGTTTACGATTTTCTGGTTGATTGTCATGAGCTACTACATAAGATGGGTATAGTAGAACGGTTTGGTGTTGAGTTCGTGAGTTATCAGTTTCAAGGGAACGCCAAAATGTGGTGGCGGTCACATGTTGAGTGTCAACCAACAGAGGCACCACCTATGACTTGGGCATCGTTCTCTAGCTTGTTTATGGAAATGTATATCCCTCAGACTTTGAGGGATAGGAAAAGAGATGAGTTCTTGAGCCTAGAGCAGGGTAGGATGTCGGTTACTACATATGAGGCTAAGTTTCGTGCATTATCCAGGTATGCCACCCAACTTTGTTTCAGTCCACAAGAGCGGATTCGCCGTTTTGTGAAAGGGTTGAGGTCAGAATTGCGGATTTCAGCCTTACAGGTAGCGGCTATGGCA
This sequence comes from Solanum chilense, assembly GCA_032847665.1. Lineage (NCBI taxonomy): Eukaryota > Viridiplantae > Streptophyta > Magnoliopsida > Solanales > Solanaceae > Solanum > Solanum chilense. The sequence continues at coordinate 49,017,646 of CM064969.1, read as the reverse complement.
AAATCCTTCCAAGAAGTGGTAGACTTTGTGATAGAGGTGGAAGGAGTGAAGCCAGATGACTTCACCACGACATCGACATCAAAAAGGTTTCGAAAGGGAGGTGAGTTTAATGGTTCTTACACTAGAGGACAGGGTTCAGGAGGTTACTCAGTCCGACCAATTCAGTCTTCACTACAGACTGTAGTTGGGGGTCCACCTCAGACCGGTCAACACTGCTCCGAGAGACCTATGCTTGACTCCAGAGAGTGTTATGGATGTGGGGAGACTGAACATATTAGGAGGAATTGTCCAAGACAGAGTTACAGACCCCCAATAGCTAGAGGTAGAGGTGGTCATGGTAGATGCCATTATTCTGGAGGACGTGGTGGTCGAGGTAATGGTGGTCACCAAAACGGCCGAGGTGATGGGCAAACTGGAGCTACTACAACACCACATGGTAGGGGCAACGGGCAGACTGGTGATAGGGCCCATTGTTACGCTTTCCCCGGGCGGTCTGAAGCGGAGGCATCTGATGCTGTTATCACAGGTAATCTTTTGGTTTGTGATTGCATGGCTTCTGTATTATTTGATCCTGGCTCCACATTTTCATATGTATCTTCCTTATTTGCTACTGGTCTTAATTTACATTGTGAATTGCTTGACATACCTATTCGTGTGTCTACTCCGGTGGCTGAGTCTGTGATAGTTGAAAAAGTATATAGGTCTTGTTTGGTGACTTTTGTGGGGAGCAATACTTATGTAGACTTGGTTATCTTAGAAATGGTTGATTTTGATGTAATTCTGGGTATGACTTGGCTTTCTCCGAATTTTGCGATCTTGGATTGTAATGCTAAAACTGTGACATTATCCAAGCCTGGGACAGATCCGTTAGTGTGGGAGGGCGACTACACTTCCACTCCGGTTCGTATCATCTCCTTTCTTCGTGCTAAGAGAATTATTAGTAAGGGGTGTTTAGCTTTCTTGGCACATCTCAAGGATGACACTACTCAGGTACCTTCAGTTGAGTCGGTTTTGGTAGTCCGTGAGTTTGTGGATGTGTTCCCTGCAGATCTTCCTGGTATGCCACCGGATAGAGATATTGATTTCTGCATCGATCTGGAACCGGGTACTCGCCCCATTTATATACCCCCTTATAGAATGGCTCCCGCGGAGTTAAGAGAGTTAAAGGCCCAACTGCAAGAGTTGATGAGCAAAGGCTTCATTAGACCAAGTGCATCTCCTTGGGGTGCTCCGGTGTTATTTGTGAAGAAGAAGGATGGGAGTTATCGGATGTGCATAGACTACAGACAATTGAACAAGGTAACTATTAAGAACAAGTATCCCATTCCTTGCATTGATGACTTGTTCGATCAGTTACAAGGTGCTTGTGTCTTTTCTAAGATTGACTTGAGATCCGTTTATCATGAATTGAAAATACGGGCAACGGATGTGCCAAAGACTACTTTTCGAACTAGGTATGGGCATTACGAATTTGTGGTAATGTCTTTTGGTCTTACGAATGCCCCTGCTGCATTCATGAGCTTGATGAACGGGATTTTTAAGCCATATCTGGATCTCTTTGTGATCGTGTTTATTGATGATATACTGATATACTCAAAGAGTAAGAAAGAACATGAGGAGCATTTGACAATGGTATTAGAGTTGTTGAGGAAGAAAAATCTTTATGCCAAATTCTCCAAGTGTGAGTTTTGGCTAGATTCAGTGTCCTTTTTGGGGCACGTGGTTTCTAAGGATGGAGTGATGGTGGATCCTTCTAAGATTGAGACAGTGAAGAATTGGGTAAGACCTACTAATGTGTCAGAAATAAGGAGCTTTGTTGGGTTAGCTAGCTATTACCGTTGATTTGTCAAGGGATTCTCTTCCATTGCTTCCCAATTGACAAACTTGACTAAGCAGAATGTTCCATATGTATGGTAGGATGAATGTGAGGAAAGCTTTCAGAAGCTTAAGACCTTGTTGACTACCGCACCAATTCTTACCTTGCCAGTAGAGGGTAAGAATTTCATCGTTTATTGTGATGCATCCTATTCTGGTTTGGGTGCAGTGCTAATGCAAGAGAATAATGTGATTGATTATGCTTCGAGGCAATTAAAGGTGCATGAACGTAACTATCCGACCCACGATTTGGAGTTGGCTGCGGTAGTATTTGCATTAAAGCAATGGAGGCACTATTTATATGGGGTTAAATGTGAAGTCTATACGGATCATTGTAGCCTACAGTATGTCTTTACTCAGAAAGATTTGAATTTGAGACAGAGGAAATGGATGGAACTACTGAAGGACTACGATATCACCATTCTATACCATCCGGGAAAGGCTAATGTTGTGGCAGACGCCTTAAGTAGAAAGGCAGGAAGCATGGGAAGTCTAGCTCATTTGCAAGTCTCTAGACGCCCGTTGGCTAGAGAAATCCAAAACTTGGCTAATGACTTTATGAGGCTAGAAGTAAATGAGAAGGGAGGATTTTTAGCTTGTGTGGAGGCGAGATCTTCTTTTCTTGACAAGATTAAGGGGAAACAGTTTGATGATGAGAAACTAAGGCAAATTCGGGATATGGTGTTGCGAGGAGAGGCTAAAGAGGCCATAATGGATGAGGAAGGTGTTTTGAGGATTAAGGGAAGGGTATGTGTGCCCCGCGTTGATGATTTGATCCACACTATTCTTACAGAGGCTCATAGTTCCGGATATTCTATACACCCGGGTGCAACCAAGATGTACCGTGACCTAAAGCAACACTTTTGGTGGAGTAGAATGAAGCGAGACATTGTTGATTTTGTTGCCAAATGTCCAA
>CM064969.1:48975155-49012655 GCA_032847665.1 Solanum chilense | reverse complement strand
TGATTTACCTAAAATCACTTGTATCAAAAAAAATGAAACAAAGAGAGTAACATTTATTATTCGAAAATAACATGAAAGGTATATAAATTAACAATTAAAAATATTATTTTTAGAAAAACACATATAAAAATTTAGTTCATTTTTTCAAATTTCACTTGTGTCACATAATTGGAAGAAAAAAAACTAACATAAGTTGGGTCTGCGTTGGCGTGGACACCTGATATCTAGTTTCTATTTTATAAAAGAGTCATGACGAGGACGACGAGTGAAAATTTTGTAATTTTAAACATTATTATGGGTAATGTTCTAAATTTATAGTTGTATAGTTAATTGTCAAAATAGCTTTCAAAGAAGAATCCAATTTTCATTTTCAAGAGTCACAAAAAATTTTGGTTCATGTGTGGCCCACAAACTCATTTTTTTAAAAAAATCAATTTGTATTGGTTTGATTATAATAATGGGATAAAGGTCAATTATGCCATCAAACATTCAGAAAAGGTTCATTTATGTTATCTATTAAAAGTTTGGCTCATTTATGCCATTACTAATAAAGAAAATGCCAATTGATGTCATTATTTTTTAACAATGGTTTTGCAAAACTATTTTGACACGTGTCCAATTATAATTCGGCCACACCATCATTTTTTTAATTAAAAAAATTAAAAAATAATTAATTCGATTTTATTTAGACTTTTAATTTTTTATTTAAAAACTGACGTGTTAAATTTTAATTCAGCCACGTCATCAATTTTTTAAATTAAAAAAGTTAAAAAAAATAAATTCAATTTTTTTTAGAATTATTATTATTTTATTTTATTAATTGATGACCTAGACGAATTAATATTGGACACGTGTCAAAAATGGTCTTGCAAAACCACTTTTAAAAAATAATGGCATGAATAGACTTTTTTTAATAGTAATGACATAAATGAGCCAAACTTTGAACTGATGTCATAAATGAGCTTTTTCTGAAAGTTCAATGACATATTTGAGCCTTTTCCCTATAATAGTAATGTGAAAAATATTTTTCTTTTTATACTATTGACAATTTGAATCGTTCATCTATGTTTATTACTACTACAACGTATTCAATGTTAATCCTACAATCTTCCATGTATGTAATTTCCTTTTTAATAATATATAATGTTTTCTAAACATAAGTATTCACATAATTTTATTAAACCTATTTTATCTCCAACATAATATCTATTTTATATTTAAAAATTGTGAATTAAATAGCACAATTGTAAAGAGATAAAAAAAAATATAGAATTGATAATGTAAGAATTGACAAATAATGACCGCATAATCGTAGTTTAAGAAAATACATAATCAATTAACGGGATAATTTTTAAATAGTATGAATATGTGGTACAAAAATTAATGTTGTCATAGAATTATATATCATATACTTAGGAAATTTTCACATTAGATAAACTACGAATTGACCTTCCTATAATAGTGAATTGCACTTTTAAGTCTTGATTTCTACTTTTTACAATCTTGAATCATGATAAATTAGTGTCAATCGTCGAGAGTAAAAAGCATATTAAATATAAGATTATGAATGCTTAAAAATTTATAAATCAATATTTTCTCAATTAATATCAATACTTGAATTTCAGAGTTACGTTACTTTATTACATTATTTATTTTAAAATTTTGGTTATTAGCGTCTAGATATTGATTTAAAAAAACTATAAAAGATACTTGTGAAAAAAGGTTTAGCATTTTCATTTTAAATTTTGTAAATAGAAAAATAGTTTTTAAAAAAAACTTAACTAAAGTTTGTACTCACTCAATTTCAATTTATGTAAAGTTTATTTGACTTAAAATGAGTTTTTTTAAAAAAAAAAATACTTTTAAAACTTATGGTCTAAAACAAACCATGGATATTCATATGACTATAAATCTTTTTACTAAGAATAAAATGTATATTTTAAAATCAAAATGTTACTAAATATATTAATACATCATTCTTTTGAAATTGATCGCAGAGAAAAATATGTCACATAAATTAAAGTTAAAATGACATAAGTTTTCATAGTTTTAAGAGTTAATAAATATATCGCTACTTCCTTTCAAATTACAAAAAAAAAAAAAAAAATTCTTAGGATTAAAAAAAAATAGATTTATCAGCAAACATGCATAAACATTGGTCATGATACATTGTTATTCGGATGAATCCGAGAGGAGAGAGCTATATTTGAGAGGGAATATGGATGTAGAGGAGAGAAATGTATCTAAGAGACGATAAATATGTATTCAAAAGGGATGAAGATGCATTCGAGAGAGGATAAATATGTATTCGATAGGAGATAGTGATGTATCTGACAGAAGAGAGAGATGTATCTGATACGGAATTTTTGTTTGAATGCTAAATTTTTTTAAAAATTATTAGAAAATAATATGTGAATTTAGGTAAAAAAAAAATGAAAATTATACAGATAATTAATTATATTGGACCCGTGAAGGGGCCTTCAATTATCTAGTTTTTATTATATAGAAGAGCGAAGTGGGAGGACCAAGGGCAAAAATGTAATTTCACTCTAACAAAAAATCTATGAAGAAAGATAATAAATAATTCTAGAATTATCTTTTTATATATGAAATGAATAATGATCAAGGGAAAAATGTAATTTCACGATAATAAAAATCTACCAAGAATAATAGTTCTTAAAATATGTTAAGTTATTGTTATTACCATTAACTTATTTTATTATTACTTCATTTCCTTTTTATTTATTTTGTGAGTTATTGTGATATCTATTTTATTAGGCATAATACATATATTGGACCTTAAACTTGGCTTCAAATTTTAACTTTGACGTCCAACTTTCATTATGCACAAACAAACACTTTAACTTTCCAACTTTTAAATAAATAAATACATGAGTCCTACATGACACAATACAAATAGGACACCACGTATGACAAAAAATGGCATGTAGGACATGTCTGCCTATTTGTTCAACTTTATGCAAGTTTAAGTGTCACGACCCAAAAATGGGCGTGATGGCACTCGTCTTATTCCACCAAGACAAGTCAGCCTAAAATTACAATAAAATGCGGAAAATTTATAAGTTACTTAAAAGTACCCCAAAACCTGGTTGTCACGTGTACAAGCCTCTAAAGTATTACAATTGATTAAAAAGAAAAATTCAAGTCTCTAATGAACTTGTTTCTAGAATAGAACAAGATCATAATTAAGGAGAAGAAAGTCTGCTGCGATGGAAACAGCTACCTGACAAATCTCCAAGAAGCCTCGGAAAAGAAGAGAATGACAAGTACAACAAAAATCCAGGCTCATAACCTACAAAAATTTGTAGAAGCAAGGGGTGAGTACCAAACCACACGGTACTCAGCAAGTAAACAGCTAAACACAAGCTAAGGGGATGAAATACGGGTACTCCTACCACCCCCAACGAACCTACACAACTACAACCTGCATTAAAATCAACCCAACCTAACAGCTCACAGTTTACATAGCACGTAGCTCAACAACAACACTTGGACAAATTACTTATCCTCAACAACAACACTTTAACAAATTAGATATCCTCAACAACAATACTTCAACAAATTACATATCCGCAATAACAACTTCAATATTGATCAATCACAAGTTACACAGAGAGGCAATCAGAAGATCAACAGAACACGATATCAAGTTCACTAATGATAAGTATGTGCAATGCAATGGAATGCTATGTCAAGTATAATGATGCATGTCTGACCTAGTGATACACACCCGCTGTCTCTCAGTCCGGGACCCATGGGGGACATATCTGTCCATGCATCTGTCGCGGCGCACGACACGACCCTCGATAATAGTAACCATCGCGGCGCGCGATACGTCCCTCGAAATATAGTATCCATCGCGGCGCGCGATACGTCCCTCGAAATGGTACATCCTCTTTAAGTTCTCATTCTTTCTCAATGCACATAACACTTTCACAACCATGTCTCAGAATAATGCAAATGACATGTTCACACAAATAATGAGGATATGACCATTTTCACAACACTACACAATTCACAACAACATCGACAATGATTCAACAAACTCTTCAAATCATTCTTTATTATCAACACATCACACACACAAGCAATTATTCACATTGCCTTTTATCACCCTTTGTTTTCATCATTAGAATTATTCAATGTGGACAAGTCAACCCATCACCAAGTCCCATTACTCCCACACATATACCACAAGGAAATACACGCATTTCATACACTTAACAAGAGTTTAGAAATTCACTTGCCTTAGTTAATCGAATAGTTACTCTTGGACTTGAGCCTTCCTTTTCCGTTGAGCTTCCGAACCAATGGAATCTATTCAAGTATATATTTACAATAAGGTTTCGGAATTAACAACACTACACTTTTATGTGTTTAATCTCGACCTAAAAGTTCACCCCAAATTTATAATCAAGTTCGTAATTCTTGATGCCAACTAACATTTCAACTATTATATTTTCCAAGTTCCAAGTCTAGGATTTCATCACAATTTTCTTTTTCAATATCATAATTAAATGGTACTCACAAAATATCACTCACCCAATATTTAAATAATATACATACCAATATATTAAAATTTGAACCATGATATAATAACTAAGAATCTAAAAATTACGCTCGAAAGAATTCATATTTACGTAGCAGAATTATTATCCATTTTCTTTCTTTCAACTCTTTTCCTCTAACCCATGATTCAACAAGCCTTCAACCCTAAAGCTTTCATATAATATATATATATATCACATTTGAATCTTAGTATGATAACCAAAATACAAAATCCTACCCAATAATCGATTAAGCCACCAATGACCTTCAGAATTAATATCTTAAACTGACATACATTACACCAAAAAGAATTATCAAAATTCTAGGATTTCCAACAGTTAACTCGTCAAGATTATAATTCATAGCTTTCATGTCTATGACTACTTAATTTACTACATAGTTTCTCATAATTTCTTTTCAAATTACAGCACATAAAAAAAAACAGTGAACTAGCCGCTTTCTCAAATCAAAATGCAAACAAAAATAAACACAACCTTAGCCTATTATTATATTATACATATATATATATAATTTCCAATGAAAATTAATTAAACACTTTATTGCCACAATGTGTCATCTTTAGAAAATGTCCACACAAATTGCCAGAATCCACGTGCACAATCACCCTTCAAAGTCAATTTTCTCTTCTTTTTCCTATTTCACCACTAGTTATTTAGATTATAAAAGAATTTCACAATTATGAATGTATACAAAATCATCACTTAAAGAATTTAGTTCTTACCGATGTAGCTTGGCCGCCGATTTGATTATGCAGAGGTTATGAAATCCTAATCGGGAGGTTTTCCTGTTTGTTTATTATTATTATTAAAAAAAAAATTAAAATGATATAGGGTATTAACTTAATATTTTGACTTGGCCCATTAACCACCAATATAATAAGTAATTTAATATATATCCATTAATTAGATAACTGTAGTTTTTTTTATTAACTTTAATTATAAATGACTCGGAACAACTATCGGGAGGGTTAAAACTATAACTTTTATGAAATTTTCTAAATATGACTTTTCGAGTCATTACATTATCCACCACTAAAAATCATGTTCGTCCTCGAACACAAAATAGGAGAAGGAAGAATTATTGACGTTATAAAAAATCTAATGCATGATCTTCCAGAGTCGTTGTTCATCTTCCCATGAAAGCTTATCTTTAACACCATTCTATCAAGACCAACTACCAAGAACTGAACTACAGAGAATTTGACAGATCTATATATCGGAAGTGATTGTCAAGCTACATACTAACCCATGAATCAAATCTAAACTAAAACCCCTTGGACATTAACACAATAATCATGACAAATCTTTTCTCACATAGCAAAGATAACGTTCTATTGATACTAGCTACAACCAAAAGTGAACCTGAACCAAAAATCACATACTCATAGTGCACAAACCATCACACATCTTATAATGATTCCCTTTTCAAAATACAATCTTTTTACAAGTTTAAGTTATAAAAAAAAAATCTTATCTTTAGACACTCGGTACTTATCAAGGAAGAACCAAACTTATTCACGGAAACTGTACACTCTGGGATGCAAAACCTTTAATAACATTGTCAGATAACCATAACTATTCACGAAAGCTCTTTAATAAGTCCTCATAATCAAGATCGTGCATGTAGAATCACTTGTATATTTCAACTATCCCAAACTACACCAAATCCATCATAACTGAAATGATTAATTCTGTCCAAGGATCCTATCATATCAAGAGGACATAAGAGGATCGGCACATCCGATCCACCACTAAGAATTCACTCATAGGTGTGGAACCACGCGTAACATAAGTAATGAATCATACTATAAATAGTGTCCAATACGAAGAAGGTTGTCACATAAGAATTTACAAAACAAGGTTGAATAACACTAAAAACTTCTTCCATGATTCCCACATCAAATATTCCATTCATTTGAGTACATCTCTCGATTTTTATCCACACACAACCAACCAGTTTGATCCCCGTTTTGTTAGTACCAAACCCTACATACTTTTCACAACAATCCAATGGATCTAAAACTCTTAATACCAATAAACATTATAGGCACACCATCCATTTACCTTACTATTAAACCGTCTCCGGTATAAAGTCTTCTTAGCGAACACATTATCGCCTTAATTTTTTTTTATTTTTTTTTAACTATGTCTTCCTCTCTTTCCCTTTTAAGCATCACATGACAACTATGAGTCACACCCAAGAGTGATAGCACTAATTACAGTCTAAAAATACTTTTCCATTGAGGTAAAATAATTGAATCACAATGTCAACTTCACGTAAATTTTCAAATACCATTTTCAACTTCCTATTCATACCATCATATATCTCATATCAACACTTGAGAAACTGTTAGTCACCCCAATAATCCTATATATTATAAGCTCATAATCTCTACTAACCATCGAATTTCTATGTAACACATTATAACAATCTACATAGTCCCATCAACAAAGTAGTTTCAGTCCCATCAAAATCTTTATTAATCGTGTAGAATTGTAGGTCCACATTGTTGAATATAAATAAGCTACCTATCATATTGAACAACTTAACTCGACATAATAACATAAAATATTCCACACATAGTCGCTTGTCACCCAACCAAAACTCAATTTTTTTGAAAAATCGATAAATAACTCGTAATAAGTCTTTGTAGGACTAGTTCATCTCACAGTCATATCGAACGTCATAGGTGAAAATCAATAAATTCTCCAACTACCAACCAAGGGCTTATACGAGTGTCTTATTCCTTCACTTTTCTTAAATTCTTCTTAGGACGGAAAATTCTGAATATCTTAATTTTTTATATACACACATTCTTGTTCCTTATCTAACCACCTTACCAATCTTATTCTTTGGCTAACATCCCATACAATGTAAATCAATTCCTTGATAGAAATACTTTCTTAGGTCCTTTAACAATTAAAAGTAACAAACTCTACGATCCTAACCTTGCACATGTTATTTTAAAATTCTCAATATCTGATGCAATCGATCAATTCTTACTTTAATTATTCGTACCTCCATAAAACACATTACCACAAACCTAAATTTACCATGAAAAACTTGAGTTTTGGACCCAACTGTGTAACCCATTCCCTTTATCAATGAAAATTAATTCATATCTTAAAGATTTTATGAATTCACGTATCTTAGCTTCTCATTGGTCGCCTATCCATCGACCTTATCATATTTTTCACAATCTTATCATATTCGATATCAAACTCAAAATCATAAAAGAACTTATTATCACACTCAAGTCAAATGTCTTTAGACTTCTTTCTTAAATTTTATCAAATAGTATTGAACCAATATTATGAACATGTGACACTATTATCATAATTAGAGCAAAATAGATGAGATCATATGTCGATAAACTCCATCTTCAACCATATGAAGATATATCTTTTGTACTTGCACTCAAAGTAAATATCTTTGTTCTCGATCACCTCCTTCAAATGACTAAACTAGATCCCACTAATTCTTTTCATTTGTTACTCTAGCCCTTTTCAATTTTATTTAAGCAGAGTCACAGCACCTCTTATAACTTTTCATGCAACAACGTTACTCATCAAAAAGTAGCAGATCATAGCGATAAATACTCGCAGGTCATTACTATCATAAAAAAAATCACTTAACCCACAATCTTTATCATATAGTTATGTCTCAGTCACAATCCATCACAAACTCTTATTACCAATATGCTCGCTTAGAATTTGTCATCACCACGAAGTCAGCATTCTCAATGACATGACACCTCAAATCCAGTTATACAAACAAAATCAAAGGACTAACCCAATTTTATATGTATTTTCTTACTATAATCTTCAATTATCTTTATACAAGTATACTCTTTGAGACTTTTCTTACCCATAAGTTTTTTTTTTTTTCATTCTGGTATATCCATTCCCTTCTACCACTTCTCAATTAGAAACATCGAGATACACTCCATAAATTGACATATTAATATCATTCCAACAATTCACCACTAAAACATCCCTTATAACAATGTTTTAACTCAAGCAACCGTAGTAACAAACTAGTTAGTTTCTCAAATATGAATGTAACATTGAATCTAATTGTACGAACATGTGATATAACTTATAACTCTTTAAGTAGTTAATATTCACACTTGACAATCGACGTATTCATTTTCATACCACTAGCGTCGCACTGCAAAAATTTATTTATTTATTTTACTATGATCACTAACCTTAATCAACCCCTTCAAATATGATCACACATTTGTTTCATAAGTATATCATTTTCACCTTAATACCAGATCTAACATCAAACCAATACACGACATGGCAATGATTCACAAAAGGAACTATGCACAAGTCATCACATAAATGAGAGAAAGAATGAAATGAAGTAAGAATCAAAACGGACAAAGAATGCACGATAGAGATTCAAAAAGTGAAGATATTTCCTAAAAGTCACTATAGCCTCTCGAAGATAAATATAGACGTCTCCGTACAGATCCTCAAGAGTCTACTTAGACTCGACTTTTACACACGTGAGACCTATGAACCTGGAGCTCTGATACCATTTCTGTCACGACCCAAAAATGGGCGTGATGGCACTCGTCTTATCCCACCAAGACAAGTCAGCCTAAAATTACAATAAAATGCGGAAACTTTATAAGTTACTTAAAAGTACCCCAAAACCTGGTTGTCACGTGTACAAGCCTCTAAAGTATTACAATTGATTCAAAAGAAAAATTCAAGTCTCTAATGAACTTGTTTCTAGAATAGAACAAGATCATAATTAAGGAGAAGAAAGTCTGCTGCGATGGAAACAGCTACCTGACAAATCTCCAAGAAGCCTCGGAAAAGAAGAGAATGACAAGTACAACAAAAATCCAGGCTCATAACCTACAAAAATTTGTAGAAGCAAGGGGTGAGTACCAAACCACACGGTACTCAGCAAGTAAACAGCTAAACACAAGCTAAGGGGATGAAATACGGGTACTCCTACCACCCCCAACTGAACCTACACAACTACAACCTGCATTAAAATCAACCCAACCTAACAGCTCACAGTTTACATAGCACGTAGCTCAACAACAACACTTAGACAAATTACTTATCCTCAACAACAACACTTTAACAAATTAGATATCCTCAACAACAATACTTCAACAAATTACATATCCGCAATAACAACTTCAATATTGATCAATCACAAATTACACAGAGAGGCAATCAGAAGATCAACAGAACACGATATCAAGTTCACTAATGATAAGTATGTGCAATGCAATGGAATGCTATGTCAAGTATAATGATGCATGTCTGACCTAGTGATACACACCCGCTGTCTCTCAGTCCGGGACCCATGGGGGACATATCTGTCCATGCATCTGTCGCGGCGCACGACACGACCCTCGATAACAGTAACCATCGCGGCGCGCGATACGTCCCTCGAAATATAGTATCCATCGCGGCGCGCGATACGTCCCTCGAAATGGTACATCCTCTTTAAGTTCTCATTCTTTCTCAATGCACATAACACTTTCACAACCATGTCTCAGAATAATGCAAATGACATGTTCACACAAATAATGAGGATATGACCATTTTCACAACACTACACAATTCACAACAACATCGACAATGATTCAACAAACTCTTCAAATCATTCTTTATTATCAACACATCACACGCACAAGCAATTATTCACATTGCCTTTTATCACCCTTTGTTTTCATCATTAGAATTATTCAATGTGGACAAGTCAACCCATCACCAAGTCCCATTACTCCCACACATATACCACAAGGAAATACACGCATTTCATACACTTAACAAGAGTTTAGAAATTCACTTGCCTTAGTTAATCGAATAGTTACTCTTGGACTTGAGCCTTCCTTTTCCGTTGAGCTTCCGAACCAATGGAATCTATTCAAGTATATATTTACAATAAGGTTTCGGAATTAACAACACTACACTTTTATGTGTTTAATCTCGACCTAAAAGTTCACCCCAAATTTATAATCAAGTTCGTAATTCTTGATGCCAACTAACATTTCAACTATTATATTTTCCAAATTCCAAGTCTAGGATTTCATCCCAATTTTCTTTTTCAATATCATAATTAAATGGTACTCACAAAATATCACTCACCCAATATTTAAATAATATACATACCAATATATTAAAATTTGAACCATGATATAATAACTAAGAATCTAAAAATTACGCTCGAAAGAATTCATATTTACGTAGCAGAATTATTATCCATTTTCTTTCTTTCAACTCTTTTCCTCTAACCCATGATTCAACAAGCCTTCAACCCTAAAGCTTTCATATAATATATATATATATATATATATATCACATTTGAATCTTAGTATGATAACCAAAATACAAAATCCTACCCAATAATCGATTAAGCCACCAATGACCTTCAGAATTAATATCTTAAACTGACATACATTACACCAAAAAGAATTATCAAAATTCTAGGATTTCCAACAGTTAACTCGTCAAGATTATAATTCATAGCTTTCATGTCTATGACTACTTAATTTACTACATAGTTTCTCATAATTTCTTTTCAAATTACAGCACATAAAAAAAAACAGTGAACTAGCCGCTTTCTCAAATCAAAATGCAAACAAAAATAAACACAACCTTAGCCTATTATTATATTATACATATATATATATAATTTCCAATGAAAATTAATTAAACACTTTATTGCCACAATGTGTCATCTTTAGAAAATGTCCACACAAATTGCCAGAATCCACGTGCACAATCACCCTTCAAAGTCAATTTTCTCTTCTTTTTCCTATTTCACCACTAGTTATTTAGATTATAAAAGAATTTCACAATTATGAATGTATACAAAATCATCACTTAAAGAATTTAGTTCTTACCGATGTAGCTTGGCCGCCGATTTGATTATGCAGAGGTTATGAAATCCTAATCGGGAGGTTTTCCTGTTTGTTTATTATTATTATTAAAAAAAAAATTAAAATGATATAGGGTATTAACTTAATATTTTGACTTGGCCCATTAACCACCAATATAATAAGTAATTTAATATATATCCATTAATTAGATAACTGTAGTTTTTTTTTTATTAACTTTAATTATAAATGACTCGGAACAACTATCGGGAGGGTTAAAACTATAACTTTTATGAAATTTTCTAAATATGACTTTTCGAGTCATTACATTAAGTCTACTTGTGCACACCCAAAGTTGAAAGGCATAAATGTGATTCGAAGTCAAGTTAAAGGGCATATTTATGTATTATGTCATTTTATTATTACCCTATTTTACTATTACTTTTATTTAATTCTTAATATTTTTTCTATTCATTATGCTTGTAAAAGCCTACTATTTATATAAAAATATCATGAATTAATTATTTTAATCTTTATTTTAACTCTAATTAATATACTTGAAAATAAATTAGTGTGGTAAAATTAATAATATATATTAGATTGAAATTAAAGAAAAAGATGTTAAAAGTAACTTTACAAAAAAAAAGGGATACGATGATGTATTTGTATTAAAGATGACCAAGAATAAAAATGTAATTTCATTCTAACAAAAATCGATCAAAAATAAATAATTTTAGAAACATCTTTCTATATATGAAGTGAATGACGATCAAAGGTAAAAATGTAACTTATGCAAGCAAAATCTACCAAAAAAGATAACAAGAAAGTTAAATAGTTCTAGAAACATCTTTAGGAATTATTATTAGTATTACCTCATTTTTGTTATTTCTTCATTTTTTATGAGTTACTGTGATATCTATTTATTATATGAAAGTTAATAAATAATGATTATGCTTAGCTCTTAATAATTATATATCAAGTATAATATTAGGTGAAACGAATCAAAAATAAAATTAAAATTTTTAAGTATATTAAATTTTGTGTATTGAAATATTTTTTAATTTTGGGGTCTTTAATATGCTATATGAAAAAAATTAAAATTCAGAAGTTGTTTTCTTTTTGAAATGAAATAAAAAATAAGTTCATAGAAAATCAAAAAGGAGGGAGTCATATATTAAAAATAAAATATACATGTGTTATTATTGAAATGAGCTTTCATATATTATTATTTTAAAAAAATTGTTTGGTTTCCTTCTATTAATTTATGACTATATGTGGAGTTATTTGAACATTTTAATATCGAAACATAATGATTTGAAAATGTAACGACCTGTTTAGTCGTTTTGAGCAGTAGAGTTTATTTCTGGTAATAACTGTCTGGGTCGACGGATCCCACGACAGACCGTCGAGGGGGTCTCGTTCCAAAATACTTAAATTCTGAAAATTTGGGTACTGAGATCGACTCTCTGAACTTCACGACGGAATGGCAGGATGGACCGTCGTTGGCACGACGGACCGTCACAAATCTTTTCACAAAATTAACTCTCTAAACTTTGTGACGGACCTGCAGTACGGACCGTCACAGTCATGACGGACCGTCACAGGCTGCGTAACCCTGACTGGGTCAGATTTCTGTTAAAAGTTTTTAAGGGGCGTTTTGGACTATTCATGCTTATGATTATAAAGTTAGTGGATTATTGTTAATAATTCAGTTACTTGGGGGTTAAAGGAGATAACCTTGAAATAAATAGTGGGTTATTTTTATCATATTTTATACTTAATTATATGACAATTAGGGTAAAAGAAAAAGGGTTTGAATAAGAAAAATAGAAAGAACTGAGAGAAAGGGGGAACGAACGAGCGAGAGAAGAGAGAACGAAGAGGAAAAAAAAGACTCTAAGAAGTAGCTTGCTTGATCACGAATTCTTCGGTGGAGGTAGGTTATGGTTTATGCTATTTCATAGTAAACTCTTAATAGCGAATGATATGTATTGGGTAGTATGGTAAAGTCTTCTATATGCTTAATTGTGTGCTTGCATGATGTGATTATGTAATTGTAATGGATTGGAAAGATGAGGCTGTGAATCTTAAATCTTAAATCCACTTTGTTAATGATGATGCCTTGGTATAAAAAAAGGCTTGATGAACTAAAAGAATGAGACTAGGGGATCGGGTGTCACGAACCGACACGTAGAATTAGGGGATCGGAGTGTCACATACTGACACTAGGATAGTATGGGATCGGAGTGTCACGTTCCTACACCAGGATAGTATGGGATCGGAGTGTCACGTTCCGACACCAGGATAGTAGGGGATCGGAGTGTCACGTTCCGACACCAGGATAGTATGGGATCAAAGTGTCACGTTCCGACACCAGGATAGTAAGGGATCGGAGTGTCACGTTCCGACACCGAGATAATAAAAGAGAATGATTATTGAGGGGATCGGAGTGTCACGTTCCGACACCAGGATAATAAAGAGAATGAATCTTGAATTATGTTAATATACTCAATTTAAAGAACCTATTCCCCAAATGAGTATGGTGTGGAGGCTTGAGTCCTCATAGATGTGCTTGGGTTGTGGCCAATGGTGATGGTACTTTTTGTTGTCACCTGTTAAGTATTTGGTGGGTTTTATGTTATTATTCGATATATATTGCTTTCTATTTTGAGTTGGCCGATGATACCTACTCAGTACTTGTGCCTTGTACTGACCCCTACTTGTATTCTTTTTCTATGTTATTTATGGAATGCAGCAAACGCCCCATCACCTTGGACTCATCCTCAACTCTAGTCAGTCTTCATCACGTCAGATTTCAGGGTGAGCTAATATTCCTAGCTCGGACTGGATTCTCTCTCATTCATGTCTTGATGTCCTTGAAGTTCGGACATGGACCATCTGTTTACTTATTTTAACTTCCTAGATACTTTTAGATTTAGTAATTTGAGGGTAGAATGTTCTTGTGGTGATGACTTCCAGATTTTGAAAATAATAAGTATTAAATTTTATAAGTTATCCATTGGTTATATTAATGAGTTTAAAGTCTTCTGCATTATATTCTGTTTATTATGGTTGAAATGTTGGGGTTTAGATTGGTTGGTTCGCTCACATAGTAGGATAAGTGTGGGTGCCACTCGCCGCTCGTTTTGGGTCGTGAGAAACTTGGTATCAAAGCATTAGGTTCGTTGGTCTCATCACACAAGAACGAGTCTAGTAGAGTCTTGAGGAACGGTAGGGGGACGCCTTTACTTTTCTTTGAGAGGCTATAGGACTTTAGGAAAATTCCATTCTTTCTTTCTTTCGTGCTATTACTTGGATCCAATTGGTATCTAGGTGATACAAATTGGTATCTGACATCCTCACTCTATTTCGCAGATGGTTAGAACTAGAGCAACAACTGCGCCAGCACCAACACCGGCAAGACAGGATGCGTCTGAGCCAGCCACTGGGGCTGTAGCTCGAAGAGGAACAGTGGCAAGAGGCCGTGGTAGAGGTCGCGGGAGGACGTCCTCTAGAGGTAGAGGACAAACACCTGGTCCAGCTAGTACTAGGGCGGTGACTCCTCCACCGACTGATGATTAACCAGGTTCTTGCTTATCTTAGCGGGTTATCTGATCAAGGCCAAACACCTCCAGTGTTTTCTGCACCAGCACCTCAGGTTCCGGGAGTACAACATGCAGCTGTTGTGGCTCCCCGCATGGATGCCTCATTGGAAATAGGCACATTCCCTCGATTGACTACAGGACCTATAATGACGAGTGATCAATATAAGCTTTTCAATATATTTCTGAAGTTGAAACCTCCAGTCTTCAAGGGTGCTGAATCTGAGGATGCCTATGATTTTCTATTTGATTGTCATGAGTTTCTATATAAGATGGGCATAGTAGAACGATTTGGTGTTGAGTTTGTGACCTATCAGTTTCAAGGGAACGCCAAAATGTGGTGGCGGTCATATGTTGAGTGTCAACCAGCACAGGCACCACCTATGACTTGGGCGTCATTCTCTAGCTTATTTAACGAGAAGTATATACCCCGGACTTTTAGGGATAGGAGGAGAGATGAGTTCCTAAGCCTAGAGCAAGGCAGGATGTCGGTTACTGCTTATGAGGCTAAGTTTCGTGAGCTATCCAGGTATGCCACCCAACTTTGCTTCAGTCCACAAGAGCGGATTCGCCGTTTCGTGAAAGGGCTGAGGTCAGATTTGCAAATTCCAGCCTTACAGGTAGCTGCTGCAGTAAAATCCTTTCAGGAGGTGGTAGATTTTGTGATAGAAGTGGAGGGGGTGAAGCCAAATGACTTCACCATGGCATCGACATCTAAGAAGTTTCGTAAAGAAGGTGAGTTTAATGGTTCTTACTCCAGAGGGCAGGGTTCAGGAGGTTACCCAGCCCGACCTATTCAGTCTTCACTACAGGCTGTAGCTGGGGGTCCATCGCAGACCAGCCAACATTCCTCTGAGTTTGGAGGTTACCCCCAGACTTGGTCATTCTCACAGAGACCTATGCTTGAATCCAGAGAGTGTTATGGATGTGGGTAGACTGGACACATTAGGAGGTATTGTCCAAAACAGAGTCACAGACCCCCAATAGTCAGAGGTAGAGGTGGTCATGGAATAGGCCGTCATTCTGGAGGACGTGGTGGCCGAGGTAATGGTGGTCACCAAAACTGCTGGGGTGACCGGCAAACTGGAGCTACTACAGCACAACATGGTAGGGGCAACGGGCAGACAGGTGACAGGGCCCATTGTTATGCTTTCCCTGGGAGGTCTGAAGCGGAGACATCTGATGCTGTTATCACAGGTAATCTTTTGGTTTGTGATTGAATGGCTTCTGTATTATTTGATCCTGGCTCCACATTTTCATATGTATCTTCTTCATTTGCTACTGGTCTTAATTTACATTGTGAATTGCTTGACATGCCTATTCGTATTTCTACTCCGGTGGGTGAGTCTGTGATAGTTAAAAAGGTGTATAGGTCTTGTCTTGTAACTTTTGTGGGGAGCAATACTCATGTAGACTTGGTTATCTTAGAAATGGTTGATTTCGATGTAATTCTGGTTATGACTTGTCTTTCTCCAAATTTTGCAATCTTAGATTGTAATGCTAAAACTGTAACGTTGGCCAAGCCTGGGACAGATCCGTTAGTGTGGGAGGGTGACTAAACTTCCACTCCAGTTCGTATCATCTCCTTTCTTCGTGCTAAGAGAATGGTTAGTAAAGGGTGTTTAGCTTTCTTGGCACACCTCAGGGATGATACTACCCAAGTACCTTCAATTGAGTCGGTTTCGATAGTCCGTGAGTTTCTGGATGTGTTTCCTGCAGACCTTCCTGGTATGCCACCGGATAGGGATATCGACTTTTGCATTGATCTGGAGTCGGGTACTCGCCCCATTTCCATACCCCCTTATAGAATGGCTCCCGCTGAGTTAAGGGAGTTAAAGGCCCAACTTCAAGAGTTGTTAGGTAAAGGCTTCATTAGACCAAGCGCTTCCCCTTGGGGTGCTCCGGTTTTATTTGTGAAGAAGAAAGATGGGAGTTTTCGGATGTGCATAGACTACAGGCAAATAAATAAAGTAACTGTTAAGAACAAGTATCCTCTTCCTTGCATTGATGATTTGTTCGATCAGTTAGAAGGTGCTTGTACCTTCTCAAAAATCGATTTGAGGTCTGGTTATCATCAATTGAAAATACGGGCAACGGATGTGCCAAAGACTGCTTTTCGGACCAGGTATAGCATTATGAATTCTTGGTAATGTCTTTTGGACTAACGAATGCCCCTGCTGCGTTCATGAGCCTGATGAACGGGATTTTTAAGCCATATCTGGATCTCTTTGTCATTGTGTTTATTGACGATATACTAGTATACTCAAAGAGCAGGAAAGAACATGAGGAGCACTTGAGATTCTGTTGGAAGTATTGAGGGAGAAAAGGCTTTATGCCAAATTCTCCAAGTGTGAGTTTTGGCTAGATTCAGTGTCCTTCTTGGGGCACGTAGTTTCTACGGATGGAGTGATGGTGGATCCTTCTAAGATTGAAGCAGTGAAGAGTTGGGTAAGACCTACTAATGTTACAGAAGTAAGGAGCTTTGTTGGTTTAGCTAGCTACTACCGTGGATTTGTCAAGGGATTTTCTTCGGTTGCTTCCCAATTGACAAATTTGACTAAGCAGAATGTTTCATTTGTATGGTCGGATAAATGTGAAGAAAGCTTCCAGAATCTCAAGACCTTGTTGACTACTGCACCAATTCTTACTTGCCAGTGGAAGGCAAGAATTTCATTGTTTATTGTGATGCATCCTATTCTGGTTTGGGTGCAGTGCTAATGCAAGAGAAGAATGTAATTGCTTATGCTTCGAGGCAATTAAAGGTGCATGAACGTAATTATCCGACCCACGATTTGGAGTTGGCTGCGGTAGTGTTTGCATTAAAGCAATGGAGACATTATCTATATGGGGTTAAGTGTGAAGTCTATACGGATCATCGTAGTTTACAGTATGTCTTTACTCAGAAAGATTTGAATTTAAGGCAGAGGAGATGGATGGAACTACTGAAGGACTATGATATCACTATCTTGTATCACCCGGGAAAAGCTAATGTTGTGGCAGATGCCTTAAGTAGAAAGGCAGGGAGCATGGGAAGTCTAGCTCACTTGCAGGTTTCTAGACACCCATTGGCTAGAGAGGCTCAGACTCTGGCTAATGGCTTTATGAGGCTGGAAGTACTAGAGAAGGGAGGATTTTTGGCCTGTGTGGAGGCAAGATCTCCCTTTCTTGACAAGATTAAGGGAAAGCAGTTTACTAATGAGAAACTGATTCGGATCCGAGATAAGGTGTTGCGAGGAGAGGCTAAAGAAACAAAAATCGATGAGGAAGGTGTTTTGAGGATTAATGGAAGGGTATGTGTGCCTCGTGTTGATGATTTGATCCACACTATTCTTACAGAGGCTCATAGTTCAGGATATTCTATACATCCTGGTGCAACCAAGATGTATCGTGACCTAAAGCAACATTTTTGGTGGAGTAGGATGAAGCGTGACATTGTTGATATTGTCGCACAATGCCCGAATTGTCAGCAGGTAAAATATGAACACCAGAGGCCTGGAGGAACACTTCAGAGAATGCCCATTCCTGAATGGAAGTGGGAGAGAATTGCAATGGACTTCGTGATTGGTCTTCCAAAGACATTGGGTAAGTTTGATTCTATTTGGGTAATTGTGGAAAGATTAACTAAGTCTGCTCACTTCATTCCGGTCAAGGTGACTTACAATGCAGAGAAGTTAGCCAAACTCTATATCTCAGAAATTGTTCGATTGCATGGAGTTCCACTTTCCATCATATCAGATAGAGGTACGCAGTTTACTTCTATGTTTTGGAGAACATTGCATGCTAAATTAGGTACTAGGTTGGACCTTAGTACTGCATTTCACCCTCAGATCGATGGTCAGTCTGAGCGAACGATTCAGGTGTTGGAAGATATGCTTCGTGCATGTGTGATAGAATTTGGTGGTCATTGGGATAACTTCTTACCCTTAGCGGAGTTTTCATACAATAATAGCTATCACTCAAGCATTGTATGGGAGGAGATGTAGGTCTCCCATTGGTTGGTTTGATGCATTCGAGGTGAGGCCCTGGGGTACTGATCTTCTGAGGGAATCATTAGAGAAAGTGAAATTCATTCAAGAAAAGCTTTTACCGGCGCAAAGTAGGCAAAAGGAATATGCATATCGAAAGGTTAGAGACTTGGAGTTCATGGAGGGTGAACAAGTCTTGCTGAAGGTTTCACCCATGAAAGGGGTGATGCGGTTTGGTAAAAGAGGTAAGTTAAGCCCAAGGTATATTGGACCATTTGAAATACTTAAGCAAGTAGGGGAGGTGGCTTATGAATTAGCCTTGCCTACAGGACTCTCAGGAGTGCACCCGGTATTTCATGTGTCTATGCTGAAGAAATACCATGGGGATGGAAACTACATTGTTCGTTGGGATTCAGTTCTTCTTGATGAGAATTTGTCTTATGAGGAGGAGCCTGTTGCCATTCTAGATAGAGAAATCCGCAAGTTTAGATCAAGGAAGATTGCATCCATCAAAGTTCAATGGAAGAATCGACCAGTTAAGAGTCCACTTGGGAGAAGGAGGCTGATATGCAAGAAAGATACCCACACCTGTTTACAGATTCAGGTACTCCTTTTCGCCCTTGTTTTTCTTCTTGTGATCGTTCGAGGACGAACGATGGGTAAATTGGTATCTATTGTAATGACCTATTTAGTTGTTTTAAGCAGTAGAGTTTATTTCTGGTAATAACTGTCTTGGTCGACGGATCCCACGACGGACCGTCATGGGCACGACGGACCGTCGAGGGGGTCTCGTTCCAAAACACTTAAATTCTGAAAATTTGGGTACTGAGATCGACTCTCTGAACTTCACGACGGAGTGGCAGGACGGACTGTCGTTGGCACGACGGACCATCACAAATCTTTTCACAAAATTAACTCTCTGAACTTTGTGACGGACCTGCAGTACGGACTGTCACAGTCATGACGGACCGTCACAGGCTGCGTAACCCTGACTGGGTCGGATTTCTGTTAAAAGTTTTTAAGGGGCGTTTTGGACTATTCATGCTTATGAGTATAAAAATAGTGGGTTAATGTTAATAATTCAGTTACTTCGGGGTTAAAGGAGATAACCTTGAAATAAATAGTGGGTTATTTTTATCATCTTTTATACTTAATTATATGACAATAGGGTAAAAGAAAAAGGGTTTGAATAAGAAAAATAGAAAGAACAGAGAGAAAGGGGGAACGAACGAGCGAGAGAAGAGAGAACGAAGAGGAAACAAAGACTCTGAGGAGTAGCTTGCTTGATCACGAATTCTTCGGTGGAGGTTGGTTATGGTTTATGCTATTTCATAGTAAACTCTTAATAGCGAATGATATGTATTGGGTAGTATCGTAAAGTCTTCTATATGCTTAATTGTGTGCTTGCATGATGTGATTATGTAATTGTAATGGATTGGAAAGATGAGGCTGTGAATCTTAAATCTTAAATCCACTTTGTTAATGATGATGCCTTGGTATAAAAGAAGGCTTGATGAACTAAAAGAATGAGACTAGGGGATCGGGTGTCACGAACCGACACGTAGAATTAGGGGATCGGAGTGTCACGTTCCGACACCAGGATAGTATGGGATCGGAGTGTCACGTTCCGACACCAGGATAGTATGGGATCGGAGTGTCACGTTCCGACACCAGGATAGTAGGGGATCGGAGTGTCACGTTCCGACACCAGGATAATAAAAAAGAATGAATATTGAGGGGATCAGAGTGTCACGTTCCGACACCAGGATAATAAAGAGAATGAATCTTGAATTATGTTAATATACTAAATTTAAAGAACCTATTCCCCAAATGAGTATGGTGTGGAGGCTTGAGTCCTCATAGATGTGCTTGGGTTGTGGCCAATAGTGATGGTACTTGTTGTTGTCACCTGTTAAGTATTTGGTGGGTTTTATGTTATTATTCGATATATATTGCTTTCTATTTTGAGTTGGACGATGATACCTACTCAGTACTTGTGCCTTGTACTGACCCCTACTTGTATTCTTTTTCTTTGTTATTTATGGAATGCAGCAAACGCGCCATCACCTTCGACTCGTCCTCAACTCTAGCCAGTCTTCATCACGTCAGCTTTCAGGGTGAGCTATTGTTCCTAGCTCGGACTGGATTCTCTCTCATTCATGTCTTGATGTCCTTGAAGTTCGGACATGGACCATCTGTTTACTTATTTTAACTTCCTAGATACTTTTAGATTTAGTAATTTGAGGGTAGAATGTTCTTGTGGTGATGACTTCCAGATTTTTGGGAATAATAAGTATTAAATTTTAGAAGTTATCTATTGGTTATATAATGAGTTTAAAGTCTTCCGCATTATATTCTGTTTATTATGGTTGAAATGTTGGGGTTTAGATTGGTTGGTTCGCTCACATAGTAGGATAAGTGTGGGTGCCACTCGCGGCTCGTTTTGGGTCTTGACAGAAAACTTTAATTCTTCATTTTATTTGATATAATTTGAAGATTACATAAAAAAAAAAGAAGCTTAAAATGCAATGTAACAATTTAAGATATTTTTAGAAAAACATAGTTAAAAAATATAATGAAATTTGGTTGACTCCCTTATTTTTATCGAAACAAAAAGAGTTGCATATATTGTTTGAAAATAACGTAAGAACTAAAAAAACACTATGAATAACAATAAAATGACAACTAAAAATATTTGATAATCATATAAGAAATTTCATTTACTTTCCTAAAATCATTTGTATCACATAAAATAAAACTGATGGAATAACATATATTATTCAAAAATAAGATAAAAGGTACTCCATAAATTAACAACGGAAAAGGGCCTAAAGTACCCTCAAAGTATTGGAAATGGTACAAAATTACCTCCATCCACCTATTGCCTCCAAAATACCCTTCCCACCCACCTATTCGGTCCAAAATACCCTTATCATCCACTTTTTGGTTCAAAATTGACCATTTATTTAACGGTTTTATATTTAAACTATTTAAATATATTTTAAAATACGTGGTGCTCAACTATATGTTATAATTTAATTTATTAGTATAATTTATAAATCAATCCACTACCCACCCCATTAATAATTAAATCCCTCTAAATTAATGAACCCATCACATTATTAATGCAAGCTACTGGCAATTGAGTGTTTTTAAAAATTATAGAAGTAAATTATCATACATTCAAGTGGCTAAATAAAAATCATCAATAAACTTAAAAGTCTGACTATGTTTATCTTAATTATTCTTACGTCTCAATTATGTGATGTTACTTCATAGGTAACTTTTTTTCAAAATAATATATTAATGTTTTAAAACAAATCATAAATATTTATAAAATTATATTTTAAAAAAAAGTGCATGAATCAATTCAGGATGTATTACTTCTTTACCTTTAATCATAAATTTCTAATTCTGTGTTGAAAGAAAGTGTCCTCCTAAATAAGCGGCTCAACCTAAATTTAATTGGGTGAGGTTTCGTTAGTAATGAGTGTGTAGTGAGTTGGTTTATAAATTATCTTAATAAATTATAATTATAATCAATAATTGAACGCCAAGTATTTTATAAAATATTTAAGAGTTTAATTTTAAAACATTTAAAGAAGTGGTCAATTTTGAACACAAAGGTGGATGACAAGGGTATTTTGGAGCCAATAGGTGGATGAAAAAGGCATTTTGGAGCCAATAGGTGGATGAAGGGTAATTTTGTACCATTTTCAATACTTTAAGGGTATTTTAGGCCCTTGTCCGAATTAACAATTTAAAATATTTTTTTAGAAAACACATAAAAGATTTAGTTCACCTTTTCAAATTTCATTTGTGTTACATATATTGGAAGGAAAAAAACTAACATACGTTGGGTCTGCGCTGGCGCGGACACATGATATCTAGTATTATATAGAAAAGTAAAGTGGGAGGACGACTAAGGGCAAGAATATAATTTCACGCTAACAAAAATCTATTAAGAAAAATAATTAATAATTCTAGAAACATCTTTTATATATGAAGTGAATAATGATAAAGGGCAAAAATGTAATTTCACGCTAACAAAAATCTATTAAGAAAAATAATTAATAATTCTAGAAACATCTTTTATATATGAAGTGAATAATGATCAAGGGCAAAAATGTAATTTCACGCTAACAAAAATCTATCAAGATGAACAAAAAATAGTTCTAGAAACATCTTAAGTTATTGTATTACCATTAACTTATTATTTTGTTATTACTTCACTTTCTTTTATCTTGTGAGTTATTGTGATATCCATTTTATTATTATTCTATTTTACTATAACTTTAATTCAATTCTTAATATTTTTTCTATTCATTATGTATATAAAAATGCCTACTTTTTATATAAAAAATTATCATGAATTAATTATTTTCATCTTTATTTTATCTCTAATTATATACTTGAAAATAAATATATGTGATAAAATTAATAATATATATTAGATTGAAATTAAGAAAAAGATGTTAAAAAGTAACTTTACAAATAAAAATGAATAGGATGATATACTTGTATTAAAGACGACTAACAATGAAAATGTAATTTCATTTAAATAAAAATCTATCAAGAATAAATAATTCTAGAAACATATTTGTCACGACCCAAAACGAGCCGCGAGTGGCACCCACACTTATCCTACTATTTGAGCGAACCAACCAATCTAAACCCCAACATTTCAACCATAATAAACAGAATATAATGCGGAAGACTTTAAACTCATTAATATAACCAATAAATAACTTCTAAAATTTAATACTTATTATTCCCAAAATCTGGAAGTCATCACCACAAGAACATTCTACCCTCAAATTACTAAATCTAAAAGTATCTAAGAAGTTAAAATAAGTAAACAGATGGTCCATGTCCGAACTTCAAGGACATCAAGACATGAATGAGAGAGAATCCAGTCCGAGCTAGGAACAATAGCTCACCCTGAAATCTGACGTGATGAAGACTGGCTAGAGTTGAGGACGAGTCGAAGTCGATGGCACGTTTGCTGCACTCCACAATAACAAAGAAATAATTTACAAGTAGGGGTCAGTACAAGGCACAAGTACTGAGTAGGTATCATCGGCCAACTCAGAATAGAAAGCAATATATATTGAACAATAACATATAATCGACCACAATACTTAACAAGTGACAATCAACAAGTCAAGAATCATTTGCAACAACACCAAAACACACCTATGAGAACTCAAGCCTCCACACCATACTCATTTAGGAATTAGGTTCTTCAAATTGAGTATATTAACATAATTCAAGATTCATTCTCTTTATTCCTCTTGTGTTGGTACGTTACACTCCGATCCCCTACTATCTTGGTGTCGGAACGTGACACTCCGATCCCATACTATCCTGGTGTCGAAACGTGACACACCGATCCCATACTATCCTGATGTCGGAACGTGACACTCCGATCCCATACTATCCTGGTGTCGGAACGTGACCCTCCGATCCCCTAATTCTATGTGTCGGTTCGTGACACCCGATCCCCTAGTCTCATTCTTTTAGTTCATCAAGCCTTCTTTTATACCAAGGCATCATCATTAACAAAGTGGATTTAAGATTTAAGATTCACAACCTCATCTTTCCAATCCATTACAATTACATAATCACATCATGCAAGCACACAATTAAGCATATAGCAGACTTTACAATACTACCCAATACATATCATTCGCTATTAAGAGTTTACTATGAAATAGCATAAACCATAACCTACCTCCACCGAAGAATTCGTGAACAAGCAAGCTATTCCTAAGAGTCTTTGCTTTCCTCTTCGTTCTCTCTTCTCTCGCTCGTTCGTTCCCCCTTTCTCTCTGTTCTTTCTATTTTTCTTATTCAAACCCCTTTTCTTTTACCCTAATTGTCATATAATTAAGTATAAAATATGATAAAAATAACCCACTATTTATTTCAAGGTTATCTCCTTTAACCCCCAAGTAATTGAATTATTAACATTAACCCACTAACTTTATAATCATAAGCATGAATAGTCCAAAACGCCACTTAAAAACTTTTAACAGAAATCCGACCCAGTCAGGGTTACGCAGCCTGTGACGGTCCGTCATGACTGTGACGGTCCGTACTGTAGGTCCTTCACAAAGTTCAGAGATTTAATTCTGTGGAAAGATTTGTGACGGTCCGTCTTGCCAACGATGGTCCGTCCTGCCATTCCGTCGTGAAGTTCAGAGAGTCGATCTCAGTACCCAAATTTTCAGAAACTAAGTGTTTTGGAACGAGACCCCCTCGACGGTCCGTCGTGCCCATGACGGTCCGTCGTGGGATCCATCGACCCAGACAGTTATTACCAGAAATAAACTCCACTGCTCAAAACGACTAAATAGGTCATTACAATAGATACCAATTTACCCATTGTTCATCCTCGAACGATCACAAGAAGAAAAACAAGGGCGAAAAGGAGTACCTGAATCTGTAAACAGGTGTGGGTATCTTTCTTGCATATCAGCCTCCTTCTCCTAAGTGGACTCTTCAACTGGTCGATTCTTCCATTGGACTTTGATGGATGCAATCTCCCTTGATCTCAACTTGTGGATTTCTCTATCTAGAATGGCAACAGGCTCCTCCTCATAGGACAAATTTTTATCAAGAAGAACTGAATCCCAATGAATAATGTAGTTCCCATCCCCATGGTATTTCTTCAGCATAGACACATGAAATACCGGGTGCACTCCTGAGAGTCCTGGAGGCAAGGCTAATTCATAAGCCACCTCCCCTACTCGCTTAAGTATTTCAAATGGTCCAATATACCTCGGACTTAGCTTACCTCTCTTACCAAACCGCATCACCCCTTTCATGGGTGAAACCTTCAGCAAGACTTGTTCACCCTCCATGAACTCCAAGTCTCTAACCTTTCGATCTGCATATTCCTTTTGCCTACTTTGCGCCGCTAAAAGCTTTTCTTGAATGAATTTTACTTTCTCTAATGATTCCCTCAGAAGATCAGTACCCAAGGGCCTCACCTCGAATGCATCAAACCAACCAATGGGAGACCTACATCTCCTCCCATACAATGCTTCGAATGGGCCATATCAATACTTGAGTGATAGCTATTATTGTATGAGAACTCTGCTAAGGGTAAGAAGTTATCCCAATGACCACCAAATTCTATCACACATGCAAGAAGCATATCTTCCATCACCTGAATCGTTCGCTCAGACTGACCATCGGTCTGAGGGTGAAATGCAGTACTAAAGTCCAACCTAGTACCTAATTCAGCATGCAATGTTCTCCAAAACTTAGAAGTAAACTGCGTACCTCTATCTGATATGATGGAAAGTGGAACTCCATGCAATCGAACAATTTCTGAGATATAGAGTTTGGCTAACTTCTCAGCATTGTAAGTCGCCTTGACCGGAATGAAGTGAGCAGACTTAGTTCAAAGTTTACCTGCTGACAATTCGGGCATTGTGCGACAAAATCAACAATGTCACGCTTCATCCTACTCCACCAAAAATGTTGCTTTAGGTCACGATACATCTTGGTTGCACCAGGATGTATAGAATATCCTGAACTATGAGCCTCTGTAAGAATAGTGTGGATCAAATCATCAACACGAGGCACACATACCCTTCCATTAATCCTCAAAACACCTTCCTCATCGATTTTTGCTTCTTTAGCCTCTCCTCGCAACACCTTATCTCGGATCCGAATCAGTTTCTCATCAGTAAACTGCTTTCCCTTAGTCTTGTCAAGAAAGGAAGATCTTGCCTCCACACAGGCCAAAAATCCTCCCTTCTCTAGTACTTCCAGCCTCATAAAGTCATTAGCCAGAGTCTAAACCTCTCTAGCCAATGGGCGTCTAGAAACCTGCAAATGAGCTAGACTTCCCATTCTCCCTGCCTTTCTACTTAAGGCATCTTCCACAACATTAGATTTTCCCGGGTGATACAAGATAGTGATGTCATAGTCCTTCAGTAGTTCCATCCATCTCCTCTGTCTTAAATTCAAATCTTTCTGAGTAAAGACATACTGTAAACTACGATGATCCGTATAGACTCCCCATTAGATAATGTCTCCATTGCTTTAATGCAAACACTACCGCAGCCAACTCCAAATTGTGGGTCGGATAATTACGTTCATGCACCTTTAATTGCCTCGAAGCATAAGCAATTACATTCTTCTCTTGCATTAGCACTGCACCCAAACCAGAATAGGATGCATCACAATAAACAAAGAAATTCTTGCCTTCCACTGGCAAGGTAAGAATTAGTGCAGTAGTCAACAAGGTCTTGAGATTCTGGAAGCTTTCTTCACATTCATCCGACCATACAAATGTAACATTCTGCTTAGTCAAATTTTTCAATTGGGAAGCAACCGAATAAAATCCCTTGACAAATCGACGGTAGTAGCTAGCTAAACCAACAAAGCTCCTTACTTCTGTAACATTAGTAGGTCTTACCCAACTCTTCACTGCTTCAATCTTAGAAGGATCCACCATCACTCCATCCCTAGAAACTACGTGCCCCAAGAAGGACACTGAATCTAGCCAAAACTCACACTTGGAGAATTTGGCCTAAAGCCTTTTCTCCCTCAATACTTCCAACACAATTCTCAAGTGCTTCTCATGTTCTTTCCTGCTCTTTGAGTATACTAGTATATCGTCAATAAACACAATGACAAAGAGATCCAGATATGGCTTAAAAATCCCGTTCATCAGGCTCATGAACGCAGCAGGGGCATTCGTTAGTCCAAAAGACATTACCAAGAATTCATAATGCCCATACCTGGTCTGAAAAGCAGTCTTTGGCACATCCGTTGCCTGTATTTTCAATTGATGATAACCAGACCTCAAATCGATTTTTGAGAAGGTACAAGCACCTTGTAACTGATCAAACAAATCATCAATGCGAGGAAGAGGATACTTGTTCTTAACAGTTACTTTATTTAGTTGCCTGTAGTGTATGTACATCCGAAAACTCCCATCTTTCTTATTCACAAATAAAACCGGAGCACCCCAAGGGGAAGCGCTTGGTCTAATGATGCTTTTACCTAACAACTCTTGAAGTTGGGCCTTTAACTCCCTTAACTCGACGGGAGCCATTCTATAAGGGGGTATGGAAATGGGGCGAGTACCCGGCTCCAGATCAATGCAAAAGTCGATATCCCTATCCGGTGGCATACCAGGAAGGTCTGCAGAAAACACATCCAAAAACTCACGGACTATCGAAACCGACTCAATTGAAGGTACTTGGGTAGTATCATCCCTGAGGTGTGCCAAGAAAGCTAAACACCCTTTACTAACCATTCTATTAGCACGAAGAAAGGAGATGATACGAACTGGAGTGGAAGTGTAGTCACCCTCCCACACTAACGGATCTGTCCCAGGCTTGGCCAACGTTACAGTTTTAGCATTACAATCTAAGATTGCAAAATTTGGAGAAAGCCAAGTCATACCCATAATTACATCAAAATCAACCATTTCTAAGATAACCAAGTCTACATGAGTATTGCTCCCCCAAAAGTTACAAGACAAGACCTATACACCTTTTCAACTATCACAGACTCACCCACCGGAGTAGAAACACGAATAGTCATGTCAAGCAATTCACAATGTAAATTAAGACCAGTAGCAAATAAGGAAGATACATATGAAAATGTGGAGCCAGGATCAAATAATACAGAAGCCATGCAATCACAAACCAAAAGATTACCTGTGATAACAGCATCAGATGTCTCCGCTTCAGACCTCCCAGGGAAAGCATAACAATGGGCCCTGTCACCTGTCTGCCCGTTGCCCCTACCATGTTGTGCTGTAGTAGCTCCAGTTTGCCCGTCACCCCGGCCGTTTTGGTGACCACCATTACCTCGGCCACCACGTCCTCCAGAATGACGGCCTCTTCCATGACCACCTCTACCTCTGACTATTAGGGGGGGCTGTGACTCTGTTTTGGACAATACCTCTTAATGTGTCCAGTCTCCCCACATCCATAACACTCTCTGGATTCAAGCATAGGTCTCTATGAGAATGACGAAGTCTGGGGGTAACCTCCAAACTCAGAGGAATGTTGGCTGGTCTGCGATGGACCCCAGCTACAGCCTGCAGTGAATACTGAATAGGTCGGGCTGGGTAACCTCCTGAACCCTGCCCTCTAGAGTAAGAACCATTAAACTCACCTCCCTTACGAAACTTCTAAGATGTCGATGCCATGGTGAAGTCGTCTAGATTTACCCCCTCCACTTCTATCACAAAATCTACCACCTTCTGAAAGGATTTTGCTGCAGAAGCTACCTGTAAGGCTGAAATCTGCAAATCTGACCTCAGCCCTTTCACGAAACGGCGAATCCGCTCTTGTGGACTGAAGCAAAGTTGGGTGGCATACCTGGATAGCTCACGAAACTTAGCCTCATAAGCAGTAACTGACATCCTGCCTTGCTCTAGGCTTAGGAACTCATCTCTCCTCCTATCCCTCAAAGTCCAGGGTATATACTTCTCCATAAATAAGCTAGAGGATGACGCCCAAGTCATAGGTGGTGCCTGTGCTGGTTGACACTAAACATATGATCGCCACCACATTTTGGCGTTCCCTTGAAACTGATAGGTCACAAACTCAACACCAAATCGTTCTACTATGCCCATCTTATGTAGCAACTCATGACAATCAACCAGAAAATCATAGGCATCCTCAGATTCAGCACCCTTGAAGACTGGAGGTTTACACTTCAGAAATTTAGTGAAAAGCTCATGTTGATCACTCGTTATTATAGGTCCTGTAGTCAATCGAGGGAACGTGCCTATTTCCAATGAGACATCCATGCGGGGAGCCACAGAAGCTGCATGTTGTACTCTCGGAACCTGAGGTGCTAGTGCAGAAAACACTGGAGGTGTCTGGCCTTGATCAGATAACCCGCTAAGATAAGTAAGAACCTGGTTAATCATCTCTGGGTAGGTTGGGGTGGTAATTCCTCATTCTACACTTGCTCATTTTCCCCTTCCTCACCCTCTCTTACTACCTCATCAGGCGGTGGAGAAGTCACCGCCCTAGTACTAGCTGGACCAGGTGTTTGTCCTCTACCTCTAGAGGACGTCCTCCCGCGACCTCTACCACGGCCTCTTGCCACTGTTCCTCTTCGAGCTACAGCCCAAGTGGCTGGCTCAGACGCATCCTGTCTTGCCGGTGTTGGTGTTGGCGCAGTTGTTGCTCTAGTTCTAACCATCTGCGAAACAGAGTGAGGATGTCAGATACCAATTTGTATCACCTAGATACCAATTGGATCCAAGTAATAGCACGAAAGAAAGAAAGAATGGAATTTTCCTAAAGTCCTATAGCCTCTCAAAGAAAAGTGAAGGTGTCCCCCTACCGTTCCTCAAGACTCTACTAGACTCGTTTGTGTGATGAGACCAACGAACCTAATGCTCTGATACCAAGTTTGTCATGACCCAAAACAAGCCGCGAGTGGCACCCACACTTATCCTACTATGTGAGCGAACCAACCAATCTAAACCCCAACATTTCAACCATAATAAACAGAATAT
The DNA here is from genome assembly GCA_032847665.1 of Solanum chilense. NCBI lineage: Eukaryota > Viridiplantae > Streptophyta > Magnoliopsida > Solanales > Solanaceae > Solanum > Solanum chilense. The sequence goes on along the minus strand of CM064969.1, from coordinate 48,982,133 downwards.
AATGCGGAAGACTATAAACTCATTAATATAATCAATAAATAACTTCTAAAATTTAATACTTATTATTCCCAAAATGTGGAAGTCATCACCACAAGAACATTCTACCCTCAAATTACTAAATCTAAAAGTATCTTGGAAGTTAAAATAAGTAAACAGATGGTCCATGTCCGAACTTCAAGGACATCAAGACATGAATGAGAGAGAATCCAGTCCGAGCTAGGAACAATAGCTCACCCTGAAATCTGACGTGATGAAGACTGGCTAGAGTTGAGGACGAGTCGAAGTCGATGGCACGTTTGCTGCACTCCACAATAACAAAAAAATAATTTACAAGTAGGGGTCAGTACAAGGCACAAGTACTGAGTAGGTATCATCGGCCAACTCATAATAGAAAGCAATATATATTGAACAATAACATAAAATCGACCACAATACTTAACAGGTGACAATCAACAAGTCAAGAATCATTTGCAACAACACCAAAACACACCTATGAGAACTCAAGCCTCCACACCATACTCATTTAGGAATTAGGTTCTTCAAATTGAGTATATTAACATAATTCAAGATTCATTCTCTTTATTCCTCTTGTGTCGGTACGTGACACTCCGATCCCCTACTATCCTGGTGTCGGAACGTGACACTCCGATCCCATACTATCCTGATGTCGGAACATGACACTCCGATCCCATACTATCCTGGTGTCGGAATGTGACCCCCCGATCCCCTAATTCTACGTGTCGGTTCGTGACACCCGATCCCCTAGTCTCATTCTTTTAGTTCATCAAGCCTTCTTTTATACCAAGGCATCATCATTAACAAAGTGGATTTAAGATTTAAGATTCACAGCCTCATCTTTCCAATCCATTACAATTACATAATCACATCATGCAAGCACACAATTAAGCATATAGCAGACTTTACAATACTACCCAATACATATCATTCGCTATTAAGAGTTTACTATGAAATAGCATAAACCATAACCTACCTCCACCGAAGAATTCGTGAACAAGCAAGCTATTCCTCAGAGTCTTTGCTTTCCTCTTCGTTCTCTCTTCTCTCGCTCGTTCGTTCCCCCTTTCTCTCTGTTCTTTCTATTTTTCTTATTCAAACTCTTTTTCTTTTATCCTAATTGTCATATAATTAAGTATAAAAGATGATAAAAATAACCCACTATTTATTTCAAGGTTATCTCCTTTAACCCCCAAGTAATTGAATTATTAACATTAACCCACTAACTTTATAATCATAAGCATGAATAGTCCAAAATGCCCCTTAAAAACTTTTAACAGAAATCTGACCCAGTCAGGGTTACGAAGCCTGTGACAGTCCGTCATGACTATGACAGTCCGTACTGCAGGTCCGTCACAAAGTTCAGAGAGTTAATTCTGTGGAAAGATTTGTAACGGTCCGTCTTGCCAACGACGGTCCGTCCTGCCATTCCGGCGTGAATTTCAGAGAGTCAATCTCACTACCCAAATTTTCAGAATCTAAGTGTTTTGGAACGAGACCCCCTTGACGGTCCGTCGTGCCCATGACGGTCCGTCGTGGGATCCGTCGACCCAGACAGTTATTACCAGAAATAAATTTTACTGCTCAAAACGACTAAACAGGTCGTTAGAATATTTCTATATATGAAGTGAATGATGATCAAAGGTAAAAATGTAATTTAATACAAGCAAAAATCTATCACGAATGATAATAATGAAATTAGATAGTTCTAGAAACATCTTTAATTATTATTATCTCTTTTTTTGTTGTTTCTTCAATTTTTATGAGTTATTGTGATATCTATTTAAGTAAATAAATAATGATTACGCTTAGCTCTTAATAATTATATATCAAGTATAATATTAGGCGGAATCTATCAAAATTAAAATTAAAATTTATATATATATTTAAATTTTGTGTATTGAATTTTTTTTTAATTTTATGATCTTAAAATACTATATAAAAAATTAAAATTCAGCAGTTATCTTCTTTTTAAAATAAAATTAAAAACATAAGATCATATAAATCGAAAAGGAGGGATGCATATATTAAAAATCAAATGCATATATATATATATATATATATATATATATATATATATATATATATATATATATATATATATATATATATATATATATATATATATATATATATATATATATATATATATTATAAATGAGCTTTCATATATATATATATATATATATATATATATATATATTTAAATCGTATGGCTTCCTTTTATTGATTTGTGCATATATGTGGAGTTTTAAAGATTTAAACATTTTAATTTGAAAATTTTAATTCTTCGTTTTAATTTCTAATTTGTTACATATTTGAAAATTACATAAAATCGGCTTAAAACGCAATGTAACAATTTAAGATATTTTTAGAAAAACATAGTTAAAAAACATAATCAAATTTGGTTGACTCCCTAATTTTTATTGAAACAAAAAAAAAGTTACATATGTTGTTTGAGAATAAAGTAAGAACTTAAAGTACTATAAACCACTGTAAAATGACAACTAAAAGTAAAATTTTGTTGACTTTTCTAAAATTACTTGTATCACACAAAATAAAATAGATGCTTTAACATATATTATTCGAAAATGACACAAAAGATACATACATTAATTAATTTAAAATATTTTTTAAAAAAATACGTATAAAAATTTATTGCCCGCTTGACCAACGGCCATCATACTATGATGATAGTATTATCCGTTTTTTGAAATTGTCAATATAATCAAATGATTCTAGCCGAGGGATCTTTCCCCCCTTCATAATTGCATAGAATTATTTTTCATTCGTCATTGACAAATTATTCATTAGAATCGAAATTAGAAATCTAGTAGTAGTATTTTTTTTAATTATTTCAGTTGAATTTATTTCTATACGAGTCAGTCTTGAAAGAATTCATTGCATTTTCTCCTAGACTTCCTAGGTAAATCCATTTTATTATTCAACAATGAGCCACTAGACACTATGTATCTACTGCACGTACTTAATGCATATATACTTATGTTTATAATATAAGTACATACTTCACTTTTTCAAATTTCATTTGTGTTACATAAATTAAAAGAAAAAAAATAACATATTTTGGGTCTGCGCTAGCTCGAGCACCTGATATCTAGTTTTTATAATATGGAAGAGTGAAGTGGTAGGACAACCAAGGGTAAAAATATAATTTCATTCTAACAAAAATATGTTAAGAAAGATAGTAAATAATTCTAGAAACATCTTTCTATATATGAAGTGAATAATGATCAAGGATAAAAATGTAATTTTCACGCTAACAAAAATCTAACAAGAATGATAACAAGAAAATTAAATATTTCTAAAAACATCTTTAGTTATTGTTATTACTATTAATTTATTTTGTTATTACTTCACTTGTTCTTGTGAGTCTTGTAATATCTATTCATTGCTCTATTTTACTATTACTTTAATTTAACTCTTAATATTTTTTCTATTCATTATAATTATCAAAATTACCTACTTTAATACAAAAATACATCATGAATTTATTATTTTCACGTTTATTTTGACTCTAATTAATATACTTGAAAATAAATAAGTATGACAAAATTAATAATATAAATCAGATTGAAATAAAAAATATATATTAATAAATAATTTTACAAATAAAATGAATAGGATGAGATTTGTATTTAAGACGATCACGAATAAAAATTAATTTCATTCTTAAAAAAATCAAAGGTAAAAGTACAACTTCACAAACAAAAATCTATCAAGAATGATAACAAGAAAACTAAATAGTTTCTAAAATTTTATTTTTAGTTATTATGATTACCATTAACTCATTTTGTTATTACTTCACTTTTTTTACTCCCATAAAGTCTGCCCAGTGACTTGTAACAATTAAGAAAATTTACGATGAGATGTTTTTGAAATTGTATCCACCTATAGCAAGGAGTAACCTCAACGTTTGAGTTATATATGCACAAAAAATTTAGATTAAGCAATTACCTTACATTCTAGCTGAAGAGGAAGATTCAACATTTTAATTTCATGAATTTGGCCATTAGGTTCTTCCTACTGAAAACATTACACTTCTGAAATTATATATGAATTATGTATTTGAAAGTAACTTTACAACTAAATTGAATAGGGTGGTATATTTGCATTTAAAGTACACTAAAAATGTTTACTACATTATAAATGTGTAGTTATTCATTCAAATATGTAATCAATTTTTTACTTTTATTTGATTTCAAACATACCACCCCTAAAGAGTGAACTAACCTAAGTTTGATTTAAATTTAAAGTTGACGGGTCAAAATTTGATATTTTTCTATTATACAAAAAATATGAAGTTGAGGACATCTAATCTCCAATTACTAAGTCTAAGAATATCAAAGACACCAAATTAAATGAAATAAAGTAATCTGTGTCCGAAAACTAAGGACATCAGGTAATGACTGAGAGAATCCCAACCCAAGCTCGAATGAATATCTCACCCTTGAACCTGATTTGCCGAGACTTGTTAGAGCTGAGGGCGATTCAAATTCGTCGGTACACTTTCTGCACTCAATATAAGGGAAAACACAGAAAAATACAAGTAAGGCTCAGTACGAGGCAACATGTATAGAGTAAGTATCATCGGCCAACCCAAAATAGTAACTAATATGCAAAGAATAATAGTATAAAATCAACTATAGTACTTAATAGGTGATAGGCAACAAAAAAACATGAACAAGTGACAACTGAAATAAACAGGTAATCAATCACAATATCAAGGACAAACGAGGACTCATGCCTCCACACCACGTTCGTTGGAAAATGGTTTCTTTGAGATTGAGTACATTAAATTAATTCAATATCCTTTTCCTTTAATGTTACTGTGTCGGAACGTGACACTCTGATCCAATTATACCATGTCGAAATGTGACACTTCGATCCAATTATATCATGTCGAAACGTGAAATTCCGATCCAATTACCGTGTCGGAACGTGACACTCCGATCTAATTATACCGTATCGGAACGTGACACTTTGATTCAAAAATACTGTGTCGGAACGTGGCACTCCGATCCAAGAATACCGTGTCGGAACGTGACACTCCGATCCAATAATATCATTAATTTATCATTTAATATCACAACTTTTCCATTCGTTAATAATATTTCATTGATCCTTCTTTATTCAAGACATCATTTTGATAGAGAGGGTTCAAGATTATAAATTTCACCGTCTCGGAATTTCAGACCAATCACAAAACACCCAACCAAGCCACACAATCAAATAAATAGAAAACTTCACAATATCATTTCATGCATATCAATCACTATTAAGAGTTTACTATCAAATAGCATAAACCATAATCTACCTCAACCGAAGAACCGAAGTCAACCAACTACTTTTTCAATGTTTTTCCTTTCCTCAATGCTTCTGAACCTTTCCAATCTATCAAGTGTATATGCATAATTTGTAAGTTAACAATTCTATAAATACTCATGTTATTATATGTCTAGCCTAGACCCAAAAATCTTCTAATTCTATAATGAATTTCCTAAAGTTCAAACCTAAGGGTAAGTCTCCATTAGCATAACTTTCATGTACTACACCTTATAATATACTACACCTTATATTTAATTACCTATTTTTAATATATCAATTTTTTATTTATAGGTGGTAAAGCTACTACTGTCATGATACTAGTGACAGCCAACACATGAACCTACCAAATAAACTAACCAAGGGAAATCAATATCACACCGAAACCAATGCAATCCATTCAAAAACACGAACATAACGATGGCAATTCAATTTTGTAAAATTTTCACCTGTAGTCCACTTATTGTTTTAATAATAATTTACATTACTTTAATCATTAAAAACTTTCCCTTTAACCAATCAATTTTAATATTGTCCCCACGTTTCAATTATAACAATATATGTATCCACCTGCAATTTCTATTTAATAAAATAACAATATAATGCATTCGCGCCTAAACATACAATCAACATATATAGAACTAGTTATTGTCCCACACTTTTATAGGGATAAACACAATTGACTAATTTAATACTTAATGTTAAAATAATATTTTCCTTCTAACATATTAGCAATACACAAATTCAAGTAATGAAGTTTCTACCTGGGAAACTCGTCCGCCTCCTGCCAATCGTGTCACCATCGCTAAGTTCCTTTTGAGTTTATGACTCAAGATAGGAACCCTGATTATTATTATGAATAATTATAAAAGTGCAAAAGTAATTCACTATAAATTATGATGTTATTTTCTGTAACCATCAACTAAATAAATTACTAAAAGTACCCCCATTAATTATATAATTGTAGTCATGAATAGTCGAAAATATACATTTAGAATATATCGAAAGTATTTTATGAACTAAAATTTCTTTACTCGAAATGAACAAATGGGTCTTTACATTAGATACCAATTTACCCATCGTTCGTCCTCAAACGATCGAAAGAAGGTAAAGGTAAGAAAGTGTAGTTGTATAAACAATTCCTCAAAATATTAGTACCCCAGGGTCTCATATCAAAAGTATCAAACCAACCAATGTGAGAGCTATACCTCCTCCCATAAAATGCCTAAAATAGGGTCATCTCAATACTTGAATGACAATTGTTATTGTATGTAAACTCGACTAACAACAAAACTATTTTCAATAACCACCAAAGTAAATCGTATTCACATCCTCAACATGTTCTCAAGGACCTTTGCACAACCATTTAGTGGAATATTTTCTCACATAACCATGATAAAATCTCAAAACCAATACGAGCTATAAATCAGTAGTGAACTTGAAACAACCACCACACACTCATAGTGCATATACCATCATAGATCTTATCAATATTGTCTTCTCACAACATAAATTTTTCATGAGATTAAGTTATAAAAATTTAATCTTTAAACATCAAGCACTCATAAAGGGAAAACCAAACTTAACTAATCCAGTGAAGAAGATGATCGAGTAACCACC
>CM064969.1:48967655-48972655 GCA_032847665.1 Solanum chilense | reverse complement strand
TAGGTTCATTAGATTGAGTATATTTAACATCTTTCCGGATTCATTATCTTTATTCCTCTATTCCTCTTGTGTTGGTACGTGACACTCCGATACCCTACTACTATGTGTCGGTACGTGACACTCCGATCCCCTACTTCTACGTGCCGGTTCGTGACACCCGATCCCCTAATACTATGTGTTAGAACGTGACACTCCGATCCCCTAATTCTACGTGTCGGTTTGTGACACCCGATCCCTTAATACTATGTGTCAGAACGTGACACTCCGATCCACTAATCTCATTCTATCAATTCATCAAGCCTTCTCTTATACCAAGGCATCATCAATCTCATTACTTTAGCTCATCAAGCCTTCTTTTATACCAATGCATCATCAATCTCAAAGTAGATTAGGGTTTCTTTCAAGATTTAGGATTCAATAGCTTCATCATGCTTATTTTATCACAATTATATAATCACATTCATACAAGCATACAATTAAGCATATAGAAGGGTTTACAAGACTACCCAATACATATCATTCGCTATTAAGAGGTTACTACTAATAGCTTAAACCATAACCTACCTCCACCGAAGATTTCGTGATCAAGCAAGCAAATCCTCACAATCTTTGATATCCCCTTCGTTCCTCTCTCTCGATCGATTCTCTTTCCCTCTCTTTGTTCTTTCTATTTTTCTTATTCAAACCCTCTTTCTTTTACCCTAATTAGCATATAATTAAGTATAAAAGATGAGGAATTAACCCACTAATTAACTCAAGGTTATCTCTTTTAACCCCCAAGAATTTGAGTTATTAATATTAACCCACGAAATTTATAATTATAGCAGGAATAGTCCAAAACGCCCCTTTAAAACTTAAACAGAAATCTGACCCAGCCTGGGATTACGCAACTTGTGACGGTCCGTCATGGCTGTGACGGTCCGTCCTGCAGGTCCGTCGCAAAGTTCAGAGACTCAATTTCTGTAGAAGATGTGTGACGGTCCGTCGTGCCCACGATGGTCCGTCCTGCCATTCCGTCACGAAGTTCAGAGAGTCGATTTCAGTACCCAAATTTCAGAATTCTAAGTGTTTTGGAACGAGACACCCTCGACGGTCCGTCGTGCCCATGACGGTCCGTCGTGGGTTCCGTCGACTCAGACAGTTTTTCCAGAAATAAAATCTGCTGCTCAAAACGACTAAACAGGTCGTTACAATAGATACCAATTTACCCATCGTTCGTCCTCGAACGATCACAAGAAAAGAAACAAGGGCGAAAAGGAGTACCTGAATCTGTAAACAGATGTGGGTATTTTTCTTGCATATCAGCCTCCTTCTCCCAAGTGGCCTCTTCAACTGGTCGATTCTTCCATTGAACTTTGATGGATGCAATCTCTCTCGACCTCAACTTGCGAACTTCTCTATCTAAAATAGCAACAGGTTCCTCCTCATAAGTCAAATTCTCATCAAGCAGAACTGAATCCCAATGAATGATGTAGTTTCCATCCCCATGGTATCTTTTCAACATAGACACATGAAATACCGGATGCACTCCTGACAGTCCTGGAGGCAAGGCTAATTCATAAGCCACCTCCCCTACTCGCTTAAGTACTTCAAATGGTCCAATATACCTTGGGCTTAGCTTACCTCTTTTACCAAACCGCATCACCCCTTCCATGGGCGAAACCTTCAGCAAGACTTGCTCACCCTCCATAAACTCCAAGTCTCTAACCTTTCGGTCTGCATATTCTTTTTGCCTACTTTGAGCCGCTAGAAGCTTTTCTTGAATGCATTTCACTTTGTCTAACGACCCACTCAAAAGATCAGTACTCCAAGGTCTAACCTCAAATGCATCAAACCAACCAATGGGGGACCTACATATCCTCCCATACAGTGCCTCAAATGGGGCCATGTCAATACTTGAGTGATAGCTAATATTGTATGAAAACTCCGCTAAGGGTAAGAAGTTATCCCAATGACCACTAAATTCTATCACACATGCACGAAGCATATCCTCCAACACTTGAATCGTTTGCTCAGACTGACCATCGGTCTGAGGGTGAAATGCAGTACTAAGGTCTAACCTAGTACCTAATTCCGCAAGCAATGTTCTCCAAAACTTAGAAGTAAATTGCGTACCTCTATCTGATATAATGGAGAGTGGAACTCCATGCAGTCGAACAATTTCTGAGATATAGATTTTGGATAACTTCTCTGCATTGTAAGTCACCTTGACCGGAATGAAGTGAGCAGACTTAGTTAATCTGTCCACAATTACCCAAATCGAATCAAACTTTCCCAATGTCTTTGGAAGACCAACCACGAAGTCCATTGCAATTCTCTCCCACTTCCATTCAGGAATGGGCATTCTCTGAAGTGTTCCTCCGGGCCTCTGATGTTCATACTTCACTTGCTGACAGTTTGGACACTTGGCAACAAAATCAACAATGTCGCGCTTCATTCTACTCCACCAAAAGTGTTGCTTTAGGTCACAGTACATCTTGGTTGCACCAGGATGTATAGAATATCCAGAACTATGAGCCTCTGTGAGAATAGTGTAGATCAAATCATCAACCCGGGGCACACATACCCTTCCCTTGATTCTCAAAACACCTTCCTCATCGATTGTCGCTTCTTTAGCCTCTCCTCGCAACACTTTATCCCGAATTCGACTTAGTTTCTCATCATCAAACTGTTTTCCCTTAATCTTGTCAAGAAAAAAAGATCTCGCCTCTACACAAGCCAAAAATCCTCCCTTCTCATTTACTTCTAGCCTCATAAAGTCATTAGCCAAGTTTTGGATTTCTCTAGCCAACGGGCGTCTAGAAACTTGAAAATGAGCTAGACTTCCCATGCTTCCTGCCTTTCTACTTAAAGCATCTGCCACAACGTTAGCTTTTCCCGGATGATACAGAATAGTGATATCATAGTCCTTCAGTAGTTCCATCCATCTCCTTTGTCTCAAATTCAAATCTTTCTGAGTGAAGACATAATGTAGGCTACGATGATCCGTATAGACTTCACACTTAACCCCATATAGATAGTGTCTCCATTGCTTTAATGCAAACACTACCGCAGCCAACTCCAAATCATGGGTTGGATAGTTACGTTCATGCACCTTTAATTGCCTCGAAGCATAAGCAATTACATTCTTCTCTTGCATTAGCACAGCACCCAAACCAGAATAGGATGCATCACAATAAACAATGAAATTCTTACCCTCTACTGGCAAGGTAAGGATAGGTGCAGTAGTCAGCAAGGTCTTGAGTTTCTGAAAGCTTTCCTCACACTCATCCGACCATACAAATGGAATATTCTGCTTAGTCAAGTTCGTCAATTGGGAAGCAATAGAAGAGAATCCCTTGACAAATCGACGGTAATAGCTAGCTAACCCAACAAAGCTCCTTATTTCTGACACATTAGTAGGTCTTGCCCAATTCCTCACTGTTTTAATTTTAGAAGGATCCACCATCACTCCATCCTTAGAAACCACGTGCCCCAAGAAGGACACTGAATCTAGCGAAAACTCACACTTGGAGAATTTGGCATAAAGCTTTTTCTTCCTCAACAACTCTAATACCATTCTCAAATGCTCCTCATGTTCCTTCTTACTCTTTGAGTGTATCAGTATATCATCAATAAATACGATCACAAAGAGATCCAGATATGGCTTAAAATCCCGTTCATCAAGCTCATGAAAGCAGCAGGGGCATTCGTCAGACCAAAAGACATCACTACAAATTCGTAATGCCCATACCTGGTCCGTAAAGCAGTCTTTGGCACATCCGTTGCCCGTATTTTCAATTGATGATAACCGGATCTCAAGTCAATCTTAGAGAAGACACAAGCACCTTGTAACTGATCGCACAAGTCATCAATGCGAGGAATGGGATACTTGTTCTTAATAGTTACCTTGTTCAACTGCCGGTAGTCTATGCACATCCGAAAACTCCCATCCTTCTTCTTCACAAATAACACTGGAGCACCCCAAGGAGATGCACTTGGTCTAATAAAGCCTTTGCTTAACAACTATTGAAGTAGGGCCTTTGACTCTCTTAACTCCGCGGGAGCCATTCTATAAGGGGGTATAGAAATGGGGCGAGTACCCGGTTCCAGATCAATGCAAAAATCAATATCTCTATCCGGTGGCATACCAGGAAGATCTGCAGGGAACACATCCAGAAACTCACGGACTACCGAAACCGACTCAATTGAAGGTACTTGGGTAGTGCCATCCCTGATATGTGCCAAGAAAGCTAAACACCCTTTACTAACCATTCTCTTAGCACGAAGAAAGGAGATGATATGAACCAGAGTGGAAGTGTAGTCGCCCTCCCACACTAACTGATCTGTCCCAGGCTTGGCTAACATCACAGTTTTAGCATTACAATCCAAGATTGCAAAATTTGGTGAAAGCCAAGTCATACCCAGAATTACATCGAAGTCAACCATTTCTAAGATAACCAAGTCTACATAAGTATTGCTCCCCACAAAAGTCACCAGACAAGACCTATATACTTTTTCAACTATCACAGACTCACCCACCGGAGTAGAAACATGAATAGGCATGTCAAGCAATTCATAATGTAAATTAAGACCAGTAGCAAATGAGGAAGATACATATGAAAACGTGGATCCAAGATCAAATAATACAGAAGCCATGCAATCACAAACCAAAAGATTACCTGTGATAACAACATCAGATGTCTCCGCTTCAGATCTCCCAGGGAAAGCGTAACAATGGGCCTTATCGCCTGTCTGCCCGTTGCCCCTACCATGTTGTGCTGTAGTGGGTCCAGTTTGTCCGTCACCCCGGCCGTTTTGGTGACCACCATTACCTCGGCCACCACGTCCTCCAGAATAACGGCCTCTACCATGACCACCTCTACCTCTAGCTATTGGGGGTCTATAACTCTGTTTTGGACAATTCCTCCTAATATGTCCAGTCTCCCCAAATCTATAACACTCTCTGGAGTCAAGCATAGGTCTCTCAGAGAAGTGTTGACCGGTCTGAGGTGGACCCC
>CM064969.1:48938456-48953155 GCA_032847665.1 Solanum chilense | reverse complement strand
TAAAAAATAGTTGAGCGTAATGTATTTAAAATAATACTTAAATAGTTTAAATTTAAAACCGTTAAATAAATGGTCAATTTTGAACCGAAAGGTGGATGGCAAGGGTATTTTGGAGCCAATAGGTTGGTGGAGAGGGTATTTTGGAGCCAATAGGTGGATGGAGGGTAATTTTGTACCATTTTCAATACTTCGAGGGTATTTTAGGCCCTTTTCCGTTTATTATATAATAACAACATTGCAATTTTTAAAAGTTAAAGAAACCGGTTAAGGAACCAGTGGCAGCGAACACTTCAACAATATACCCACCCTTTTATATTCCAATTCTTAAAAATGAAATTCAATTATTTTCTTGCAGTTTCATCGATCCAGCTACTAACACAAGGCGAACCTAACCTTAGCTTATTTTCCATTAACTCTCACGTGAGAACAGGAAGGAATAGCCATGCCAATTCAATTATTATTTAGAAAATATATGTGACCCATCTTACCATGATTTCTAAGGCAAATTTCCTTCTCATTCAAAATAATCTCACTGGAAATTAACCCAGGGAGACAAATTTTCCTCCAACAACCTAATACCACTATCCATTCTAGATTCCTATCATACCATAATTATATAATAATAATCATAACACTACCACCGTTATAACCTCGTCCTTTCCAATATCTCTTCTTATTCTAATACTATAGTAATATTACACTCTATAACAATAATATGATCATGCACATATAACCAATATCCAAGTAATTTTTTGATTATCTAATGAGATAATTGCTTCTTAACTGCTGCTGATAAGGTTTTCAACGCTAAACCCTTATTTCCCCTTTTCAGAATATTTCCTCCTAATTATTATATGACTTATTATAAGAGTGGGTAAAGTGACCCACTATTTATTTACTATTAACCTCTTTAACCACCAACTAAATAAATTTTAAAATTACCCCACTAATTTAATAATTATAATTATGAATACTCCAAAACACCCATTTAAATCTATAAGAGAGTATTTTCAGACATAAAAAGTTCTAGTGCTCAAAACGATCAAAAATGGTCGTTACAAATACAATGTCAAGTATAATGATGCATGTCTGACCTAGTGATACACACCCGCTGTCTCTCAGTCCGGATCCCATGGGGGACATATCTGTCCATGCATCTGTCGCGACGCACTACACGACCCTCGATAATAGTAACCATCGTGACGCGTGATACGTTCCTCAAAATATAGTATCCATCACGGTGAATGATACGTCCCTCAAAATGGTACATCCTCTTTATGTTCTCATTCTTTCTCAATGCGCATAACACTTGTCACAACCATGTCTTAAAATAGTGCAAATGACATGTTCACACAAATAAAGAGGATATGACCACTTTCATAACACTGCATAATTCACAACAACATCAACAATGATTCAACAAACTTTTCAAACCATTTTTATTATCAACACATCACACACAAACAATTATTCACATTGTCTTTTATTACCCTTTGTTTTCATCATTAGAATTAATCAATGTGGACAAGTCAACCCATCACCAAGTCCCATTACTCCCACACATATACCACAAGGAAATGCACGCATATCATACACTTAACAAGAGCTTAGAAATCCACTAGCCTCAATTTATCGAACAGTCACTCCGGGACTTTAGTCTTCCCTTTTCGTTGGGCTTCCATATCAATCCAATCTATTCAAATAAATAAACACAACAAAGTTTTGAAACTAACAACAAACACATTATTATGTGTCTAGCATTGACCCAAAAACTTGCTCATATGAATAGTAAAATTTCAAAATCTTAACTCCAACCAATAGGTCAAATTTCATATTCTCTAAATTTCAAGTTTAAGATTAAGTCATAATTTCTCCAAACACTACAACTGTAATAGTATTCCTATAATTTAATACACTTATATCTAATAATCTATTTTTATTATAGCAAAACTGAATCATAATGTGATAAATATAACCAAAACTTCAAAATTTGTTAACTAACATGGTAATGACTAAACTACAAACCACTAGAATTAATAAACTAAAATCCTTGCATGCTTAACATTACTTACATGTTAAATATATCCTATACATTATTACATTCTTCACTGATAGGCTCATCATAGCCATCATTGCATAATTATTACTTCCAAATTCATAATACAAGAAGATATAATAATGTATACTGAACTGAAACTGGAAACTTTCCCTTCAGCTGTCACTTACCCAATTCTTATTTCAAAGGAATTAATGTCAATATAATCCACCACAACAAATACCAATCATACCGATATTACCTATTTTTTTTCTACTTTCAAACAAAAAAAAATGATTGAAGTTTTTCTATTTGGAATCGTGTTAGGTTGCATACAAAAGGAAGAATAAAATTGGCTTACCTGATGTTGTTAATTTAATATTGTTTTTCTTGTTCGTGCAATAGGCTTTCCTTCGTGTCTTAGGATGAAAAGGCCGCAAGTAGTCACTCGTGTAATTATTTTTAGTTAATTAGGCTAAATAATTAGGATGAATGAATAGATAAAAGATAAATTCTACTAATCTATTTTTTTTCTATAAATGGGTCATACGATATAGGATAATATATTGACTTATTAGCCATCAACTAATAAAAAATATTTTGTTTTAATAAATACCCAACAACTGAATAATTGTAGTTTAAATAAATAGTTATAATTTTCAACCGAAATTTCTCCACTAATCAAAATAACTTCGTCTAACTATCAAAAGGGGTAAAATAGTAACTACAAGAAAATTTTCAAAAAGGACCTTTTGGGTTATTACATATATTATTATTTTATTATATTGTTACTATTATTATTATTATTATTATTATTACTACTACTACTACTACTACTACTACTACTACTACTACTACTACTACTACTACTACTACTACTACTACTATTATTATTATTATTACTATTACTATTATTATTATTATTGTTATTATTACTATTACTATTACTATTACTAATATTATTATTATTATTATCACTACTATCACAATTACAATTACTATTACTATTACTATTATTATTACTACTACTACTACTATAATTATCATCAATATTATTATTACTATTACTATTACTATTACTATTACTATTACTATTACTATTAGTATTACTATTATTACTACTACTACTACTACTACTACTACTACTACTACTACTATTATTATTATTATTGTTATTATTATTATTATTATTATTATTATTATTACAATAACTATTACTATTACTATTACTATTACTATTACTATTATTCCTATTACTATTACTATTATTACTACTGTTATTATTACTATTACTATTATTATTGTTGTTATTATTACTATTACTATTACTATTATTGTAACGACCTGTTTAGTCGTTTTGAGCAGTAGATTTTTTTTCTGGAAAAACTGTCTTGGTCGACGGAACCCACGACGGATCGTCATGGGCACGACGGACCGTCGAGGGTGTCTCGTTCCAAAACACTTAGAATTCTGAAATTTGGGTACTGGGATCGACTCTCTGAACTTCGTGACAGAATGACAGGACGGACCGTCGTTGGCACGACGGACCGTCACAAATCTTTCCACAGAATTAACTCTCTGAACTTTGTGACGGACCTGCAGGACGGACCGTCACAGTCATGATGGACCGTCACAGGCTGCGTAACCCTGACTGAGTCGGATTTCTGTTAAAAGTTTTTTAGGGGCGTTTTGGACTATTCATGCTTATAATTATAAAGTTAGTGGATTAATGTTAATAATTCAATTACATGGGGGTTAAAGGAGATAACCTTGAAATAAATAGTGGGTTATTTTTATCATATTTTATACTTAATTGTATGACAATTAGGGTAAAAGAAAAAGGGTTTGAATAAGAAAAACAGAAAGAACGGAGAGAAAAGAGAGAAACGATCGAGAGATAAGAGAAGAAACGCAAGGAAAGCAAAGATTTTGGGAAGATAGCTTGTTTGATCGCGATTCTTCGGTGGAGGTAGGTTATGGTTTATACTATCTTATTGTAAACTCTTAATAGCGAATGATATGTATTGGGTAGTATTATAAAGTCTTCTATATGCTTAATTGTGTGCTTGCATGATGTGATTCTATAATTGTGATTAATTAGCATGATGAGGCTGTTGAATCTTAAATCCTAAATTTACTTTGTTAATGATGATGCCTTGGTACAAAAGAAGGCTTGATGAACTAAAGTAATGAGATTAGAGGATCGGGTGTCATGTTCCGACATCAGGATAGATAGAGGATCGGGTGTCACGTTCCCACACCAGGATAGAATTAGAAGATCGGGTGTCACGTTCCGACACCAGGATAGTATATGAATCGGAGTGTCATGTTCCGACACCAGGATAGTATATGGATCGGAGTGTCACGTTCCGACACCAGGATAGTATATGGATCGGAGTGTCACGTTCCGACACCAGGATAGTAGATGGATCGGAGTGTCACATTCTGACACCAAGATAGTAGATGGATCGGAGTGTCACGTTCTGACACCAGGATAGTAAAGAGAATGAATCTTGAAATATGTTAATATACTCAATCTAAAGAACCTGTTTCCCAAATGAGTAGGGTGTGGAGGCTTGAGTCCTCATAGATGTGCTTGGCGTTGTGACCAAGGGTTATGGTAATTGTTGTTGTCGCCTGATAAGAATATTAGTTGATTTTATGTTATTATATGATATATATTGCTTTCTATTTTGAGTTGGCCGATGATACCTACTCAGTACTTGTGCCTTGTACTGACCCCTACTTGTGTTTTTTTTTTTTTTGTTAATTGTGGAGTGCAGCAAACGTGCCATCGTCTTCAACTCAACCGCAACTCTAGCCAGTCTTCATCAAGCCAGATTTCAGGGTGAGCTATTGCTTCTAGCTTGGACTGGATCTTCCTCTTCATGTCTTGATGCCTTGAAATTCTGGCATGGACTAGCTTTTTACTTATTTTAGCTTCTTAGATACTCTTAGATTTAGTAATGTGAGGATAGATGTTCTTGTGGTGATGACTTCCAGATTTTGGGAATAATAAGTATTGAGTTTTAGAAGTATTTAATTGATTTCCATTAATGAGTTTTAAGTCTTCCGCATTAGATTTTGTTCATTTTGTTTGAAATGTTGGGGTTTAAATTGGTTGGTTCGCTCACATAGTAGGATAAGTGTGGGTGCCACTCGCGGCTCGTTTTGGGTCGTGACAAACTTGGTATTAGAGCATTAGGTTCGTTGGTCTCATCACACAAGAACGAGTCTAGTAGAGTCCTAAGGAACGGTAGGGGGACGCCTTTACTTTTCTTTGAGAGGCTATAAGACTTTAGGAAAATTTCATTCTTTCTTTCCTTCTTTCGCGCTATTACTTGGATCCAATTGGTATCTAGGTGATACAAATTGGTATTTGACCATCTTCACTCTATTTCGCAGATGGTTAGAACTAGAGCAACAGCGGCGCCAACACCAACACCGCAAGACAAGATGCAACTGAGCCATCCACTGGGGCTGTAGCTCGAGGAGGATTAGTGGCAAGAGGCTGTGGTAGAGGTCGCGGGAGGACGTCCTCTAGAGGAAGAGGACAAGCACCTGACCCATCTAGTACTAGGGCAGGACTCCTCCACTGACTGAGGAAGTAGTAGGAGAGGGTGATGAAGGGGAAAATGAGCAAGTGCAGAATGAGTAATTACCACCCCAACCTACCCCAGAGATGATTAATCAGGTTCTTGCTTATCTTAGCGGGTTATCTGATCAAGGCCAGACACCTCCAGTGTTTTCTGCACAAGCACCTCAGGTTCCGGAAGTACGACAGGCCGCTGCTGAGGCTCCCCGCATGGATGCCTCATTGGAAATAGGCACGTTTCCTCGTTTGACTACAGGGCCCATAATTACAAGTGATCAGCATGAACTTTTCAGTAAGTTCTTGAAATTGAAACCTCCAGTCTTCAAGGGTGCTGAATCTAAGGATGCCTACGATTTTCTGGTTGATTGTAATGAGTTACTACATAAAATGGGCATAGTGGAACGATTTGGCGTTGAGCTTGTAACATATCAATTTCAGGGAAATGCCAAAATGTGGTGGCGGTCACATGTTGAGTGTCAACCCGCACAGGCACCACCTATGACTTGGGCGTCATTCTCTAGCTTATTTATGGAGAAGTATATCCCACAGACCTTGAGGGATAGGAGGAGATATGAGTTCTTGAGCCTAGAACAAGGTAGGATGTCGGTTACCGCGTATGAGGCTAAGTTTCGTGCATTATCGAGGTATGCCACCCAACTTTGTTTCAGTCCACAAGAACTGATTCGCCGTTTTATGAAGGGGTTGAGGTTAGATTTGCGGATTTCAGCCTTACAGGTAGCGGCTGCAGCAAAATCTTTCAGGAAGTGGTAGACTTCGTGATAGAGGTGGAGGGAGTGAAGCCAGATGACTTCACCATGGCATCGACATCTAAAAAGTTTCGTAAGGGAGGTGAGTTTAATGGTTCTTACTCCAGAGGGTAGGGTTCAGGAGGTTATCCAGCCCGACCTATTCAGTCTTCACTGCAGACTATAGTTGGGGGTCCACCGCAGACCGGTCAACACTTCTCCGAGTTTGGAGGTTATCCCCAGACTTCATCATTCTCACAGAGACCTATGCTTGAATCCAGAGAGTGTTATGGATGTGTGGAGACTGGACACATTAAAAGGTATTGTCCAAAACAGAGTTACAGACCCCCAATAGTCAGAGGTAGAGGTGGTCATGGAAGAGGCCGTCATTCTGGAGGACGTGGTGGCCGAGGTAATGGTGGTCACCAAAACAGCCGAGGTGACGGGCAAACTGGAGCCACTACAGCACAACATGGTAGGGACAACGGGCAGACAGATGATAGGGCCCATTGTTACGCTTTCCCCGGGTGGTCTGAAGCGGAGACATCCGATGCTGTTATCACAAGTAATCTTTTGGTTTGTGATTGCATGGCTTCTGTATTATTTGATCCTGGCTCCACATTTTCATATGTATCTTCCTCATTTTCTACTGGTCTTAATTTACATTGTGAATTGCTTGACATGCCTATTCGTGTTTCTACTCCGGTGGGTGAGTCTGTGATAGTTGAAAAGGTATATAGGTCTTGTCTGGTAACTTTTGTGGGGAGCAATACTCATGTAGACTTGGTTATCTTAGAAATGGTTGATTTCGATGTAATTCTGGGTATGACTTGGCTTTCTCCAAATTTTGCAATCTTAGATTGTAATGCTTAAAATGTAACGTTGGCCAAGCCTGGGACAGATCTGTTAGTGTGGGAGGGTGACTACACTTCCACTCCAGTTCGTATCATCTCCTTTTTTCGTGCTAAGAGAATGTTTAGTAAAGGGTGTTTAGCGTTCTTGTCACACCTCAGGGATGATACTACCCAAGTACCTTCAATTGAGTTGGTTTCGATAGTCCGTGAGTTTCTGGATGTGTTCCCTGCAGACCTTCCTGGTATGCCACCAGATAGAGATATCGACTTTTGCATTGATCTGGAGCCGGGTACTCGCCCCATTTCCATACCCCCTTATAGAATGGCTCCAGCAGAGTTAAGGGAGTTAAAGGCCCAACTTCAAGAGTTGTTAAGTAAAGGCTTCATTAGACCAAGTGCATCCCCTTGGGGTGCTCCGGTGTTATTTGTGAAGAATAAGGATGGGAGTTTTCGGATGTGCATAGATTACCAGCAGTTGAACAAGGTAACTATTAAGAACAAGTACCCCATTCCTCGCATTGATGACTTGTTTGATCAGTTACAAGGTGCTTGTGTCTTCTCTAAGATTGACTTGAGATCCGGTTATCATCAATTGAAAATACGGGCAACGGATGTGCCAAAGACTGCATTTCGAACCAGGTATGGGCATTACGAATTCGTAGTAATGTCTTTTGGTCTTACGAATGCCCCTGCTCTTTTCATGAGCTTGATGAACGGGATTTTTAAGCCATATCTGGATCTCTTTGTCATCGTATTTATTGATGATATACTAATATACTCCAAGAGTAAGAAGGAACATGAGGAGCATTTGAGAATTGTATTGGAGTTGTTGAGGAAGAAAAAGCTTTATGCCAAATTCTCCAAGTGTGAGTTTTGGCTAGATTCAGTGTCCTTCTTGGGGCATGTGGTTTTTAAGGATGGAGTGATGGTGGATCCTTCTAAGATTGAAACAGTGAAGAATTGGGTAAGACCTACTAATGTGTCAGAATTAAGGAGCTTTGTTGGTCTAGCCAGCTACTACCGTCGATTTATCAAGGGATTCTCTTCTATTGCTTCCTAATTGACAAACTTGACTAAGCAGAATGTTCCATTTGTATGGTCGGATGAATGTGAGGAAAGCTTTCAGAAACTCAAGACCTTGCTGACTACGACACCTATCCTTACCTTGCCAGTAGAGGGTAAGAATTTCATTGTTTATTGTGACGCATCCTATTCGGGTTTGAGTGCGGTGCTAATGCAAGGGAGGAATGTAATCGCGTATGCTTCAAGGCAACTAAAGGTGCACGAACGTAAATATCCGACCCATGATTTGGAATTGGCTGCAGTTGTGTTTGCATTAAAGCAATGGAGACATTATCTATATGGGGTCAAGTGTGAAGTCTACACAGATCATCGTAGTCTACAGTATGTCTTTACCTAGAAAGACTTGAATTTGAGGCAGAGGAGGTGGATGAAACTGTTGAAGGACTATGATATTACTATTCTGTATCACCCAGGAAAAGCAAATGTGGTGGCTGATGCTTTAAGTAGAAAAGCAGGGAGCATGGGTAGTTTAGCCCACTTACAAGTTTCTAGACGCCCATTGGCTAGAGAAGTCCAAAACTTGGCTAACGACTTTATGAGACTGGAAATACTAGAGAAAGGAGGATTTTTGGCCTATGTGGAGGCAAGATCTTCTTTTCTTGACAAGATCAAGGGAAAACAGTTTGATGATGAGAAACTAAGCCGAATTCGGGATATGGTGTTGCGAGGAGAGGCCAAAGAAGCAATAATTGATGAGGAAGGTGTTTTGAGAATTAAGGGAAGGGTAGGTGTGCCCCGTGTTGATGATTTGATCCACACCATCCTCACAGAGGCTCATAGTTCCGGATATTCTATACATCCTGGTGCAACAAAGATGTACTGTGACCTAAAGCAACACTTTTGGTGGAGTAGAATGAAGCGTGACATTGTTGATTTTGTTGCCAAATGTCCAAATTGTCAGCAAGTAAAGTATGAACACCAGAGGCCCGTAGGAATACTACAGAGAATGCCCATTCCTGAATGGAAGTGAGAGAGAATTGCAATGGACTTCGTGGTTGGTCTTCGAAAGACATTGGGTAAGTTTGATTCTATTTGGGTAATTGTGGACAGATTAACTAGGTCTACTCACTTCATTCCGGTCAAGGTGACTTACAATGCAGAGAAGTTAGCCAAACTCTATATCTTAGAAATTGTTCGATTGCATGGAGTTCCACTCTCCATCATATCAGATAGAGGTACGTAGTTTACTTCTATGTTTTGGAGAACATTGCATGCGTAATTAGGTACTAGGTTGGACCTTAGTACTGCATTTCACCCTCAGACCGATGGTCAGTCTGAGCGAACGATTCAGGTATTGGAGGATATGCTTCGTGCATGTGTGATAGAATTTGGTGGTCATTGGGATAACTTCTTACCCTAGCGGAGTTTTCATACAATAATAACTATCACACAAGTATTAATATGGCTCCATTCGAAGCATTGTATGGGAGGAGATGTAGGTCTCCCATTGGTTGGTTTGATGCATTTGAGGTTAGACCTTGGGGTACTGATCTTTTGAGGGATTCATTAGAGAAGGTGAAATCTATTCAAGAAAAGCTTTTAGCGGCTCAAAGTAGGCAAAAGGAATATGCAGATCGAAAGGTTAGAGACTTGGAGTTCATGGAGGGTGAACAAGTCTTGCTGAAGGTTTCACCCATGAAAGGGGTGATGCGGTTTGGTAAAAGGGGTAAGCTAAGCCCAAGGTATATTGGACCATTTGAAGTATTTAAGCGAGTAGGGGAGGTGGCTTATGAATTATCATTGCCTCCAGGACTGTCAGGAGTGCATCCGGTATTTCATGTGTCTATGTTGAAAAGATACCATGGGGATGGAAACTACATCATTCGTTGGGATTCGGTTCTGCTTGATGAGAATTTGTCTTATGAGGAGGAGCCTGTTGCCATTCTAGATAGAGAAATTCGCAAGTTGAGATCAAGGGATATTGCATCCATCAAAGTTCAATGGAAGAATCGATCAGTTGAAGAGTCCACTTGGGAGAAGGAGGCTGATATGCAAGAAAGATACCCACACCTGTTTACAGATTAAGGTACTCCTTTTCGCCCTTGTTTTTCTTCTTATGACCGTTCGAGGACGAACGATGGGTAAATTGGTATCTATTGTAACGACCTGTTTAGTCGTTTTGAGCAGCAGATTTTATTTCTGGAAAAACTGTCTAGGTCGACGGAGCCCACGATGGACCGTCATGGGCACGACGGACCGTCGAAGGTGTCTCGTTCCAAAACACTTAGAATTCTGAAATTTGGGTACTGTGATCGACTCTCTGAACTTCGTGACGGAATGGCAGGACGGACCGTCGTTGGCACGACGGACTGTCACAAATCTTTCCACAGGATTAACTCTCTGAACTTTGTGACGGACCTGCAGGACGGACCGTCACAGTCATAACAGACCGTCGCAGGTTGCGTAACCCTGACTGGGTCGGATTTCTATTAAAAGTTTTTAAGGGGAGTTTTGGACTATTCATGCTTATAATTATAAAGTTAGTGGATTAATGTTAATAATTCAATTACTTGGGGGTTAAAGGAGATAACCTTGAAATAAATAGTGGGTTATTTTTATCATCTTTTATACTTAATTATATGACAATTAGGGTAAAAGAAAAAGGGTTTGAATAAGAAAAACAGAAAGAACAGAGAGAAAAGAGAGAAACGATCGAGAGAGAAGAGAAGAAACGCAAGGAAAGCAAAGGTTTTGGGAAGATAGCTTGTTTGATCGCGATTCTTCGGTGGAGGTAGATTATGGTTTATACTATCTGATAGTAAACTCTTAATAGCGAATGATATGTATTGGGTAGTATTATAAAGTCTTCTATATGCTTAATTGTGTGCTTGCATGATGTGATTATATAATTGTGATGAATTAGCATGATGAGGCTGTTGAATCTTAAATCCTAATTTTACTTTGTTAATGATGATGCCTTGGTATAAAAGAAGGCTTGATGAACTAAAGAAATAAG
Organism: Solanum chilense; assembly: GCA_032847665.1. NCBI lineage: Eukaryota > Viridiplantae > Streptophyta > Magnoliopsida > Solanales > Solanaceae > Solanum > Solanum chilense. Next base: position 48,941,886 of record CM064969.1, on the reverse strand, counting down.
ATTAGAGGATCGGGTGTCACGTTTCGACACCAGGATATAATTAGAGGATCAGGTGTCACGTTCCGACACCAGGATAGAATTAGAGGATCGAGTGTCACGTTCCGACACCAGGATAGTATATGGATCGGAGTGTCACATTTCGACACCAGGATAGTATAAGGATCGGAGTGTCACGTTCCGACACCAGGATAGTATATGGATCGGAGTGTCACGTTCCGACACCAGGATAGTAGATGGATCGGAGTGTCACGTTCCGACACAAGGATAGTAGATGGATTGGAGTGTCACGTTCCGACACCAGGATAGTAAAGAGAATGAATCTTGAAATATGTTAATATACTCAATCTAAAGAACCTGTTTCCCAAATGAGTAGGGTGTGGAGGCTTGAGTCCTCATAGATGTGCTTTGCGTTGTGACCAAGGGTTATTGTAATTGTTGTTGTCGCCTGTTAAGAATATTAGTTGATTTTATGTTATTATCCGATATATGTTGCTTTCTATTTTGAGTTGGCCGATGACACCTACTCAGTACTTGTGCCTTGTACTGACCCCTACTTATATTTGTTTTTCTTTGTTAGTTTTGGACTGCAGCAAACGTGCCATCGTCTTCAACTCAACGGCAACTCTAGCCAGTCTTCATCAAGCCAGATTTCACGGTGAGCTATTGCTTCTAGCTTGGACTGGATCTTCCTCTACATGTCTTGATGCCTTGAAATTTCGGCATGGACTAGCTTTTTACTTATTTTAGCTTCTTAGATACTCTTAGATTTAGTAATTTGAGGATCGATGTTCTTGTGGTGATGACTTCCAGATTTTGGGATAATAAGTATTGAGTTTTAGAAGTATTTAATTGATTTCCATTAATGAGTTTTAAGTGTTCGGCATTATATTTTGTTCATTTTGTTTGAAAGGTTGGGGTTTAGATTGGTTAGTTCGCTCACATAGTAGGATAAGTGTGGGTGCCACTTGCGGCTTGTTTTGGGTCGTGACAATTATTATTACAATTATTATTATTACTACTACTACTATTATTACTATTACTATTACTATTCCAATTACTATTACTATACTACTACTACTACTATTATTTTTATTACATTATTATTACTATTACTATTACTATTACTATTACTATTATTAATATTATTACTACAACTACAATTATAATTAGAATTCTGTAACGACCTGTTTAGTCGTTTTGAGTAGTAGATTTTATTTCAGGAAAAAATGGCTGAGACGACGGATCCCACGACGGACCGTCATGGGCACGATGGACCGTCGAGGGTGTCTCGTTCCAAAACACTTAGAATTCTGAAATTTGAGTGCTGAAATCGACTCTCTGAACTCTGTGACGGACCTGCAGGACGGACCGTCACAGACACGATGGACCATTGTGAGGTTCCGTTTCAAAACACTTCAACTCTTGAGAATTGGGTACTGGGAGCAATTCTTTGAACTTCATGACGGAAGTGCAGGACGGACCGTCGTGGGTACGACGGACCGTCATAGACTCTTCAAGGAAATTGAGTCTCTGAACTTTGCGACGGACCTGCAGGACGGACCGTCGCAGCCATGACGGACCATCACAGGTTGCGTAATCCCAGGCTGGGTCGGATTTCTGTTTAAGTTTTAAAGGGGCGTTTTGGACTATTCCTGCTATAATTATAAAATTTTGGGTTTATATTAATAACTCAATTACTTGGGGGTTAAAGGAGGTAACCTTGGAATAATTAGTGGGTTATTTTCATCATATTTTATACTTAATTATATGTTAATTAGGGTAAAAGAAAGAGGGTTTGAATAAAGAAAATAAAAAGAACAAAGAGAGAGAGAGGATCGATCGAGAGAGGAGAAACGAAGAGGAAACACAAAAGCTTTGGGAAATTGCTTGCTTGATCACGAATCTCGGTGGAGGTAGGTTATGGTTTTTATACTATTCGTAGTAAACTCTTAATAGCGAATGATATGTATTGGTAGTATTGTAAACCCTTCTATATGCTTAATTGTATGCTTGCATGAATGTGATTATGTGATTGTGATAAAATAAGAATGATGAAGCTATTGAATCCTAAATCTTGAAAGAAAACCCCAATTCACTTTGTTAATGATAATGCCTTGGTATAAAAGAAGGCTTGATGAATTACATAATGAGATTGATGATGCCTTGGTATAAAAGAAGGCTTGATGAATTACATAATGAGATTGATGATGCCTTGGTATAAAAGAAGGCTTGATGAATAAGGGGATCGGGTGCCACGTTCCGGTACCAGGATAGAAATAGAGGATCGGGTGCCACGTTCCGGTACCAGGATAGTATATGAGGATCGGAGTGTCACGTTCCGACACCAGGATAGTATATGGATCGGGTGCCACGTTCTGGTACCAGGATAGTATATGAGGATCCGAGTGTCACGTTCCGACACCAGGATAGTATATGGATCGGGTGCCACTTTCCGATACCAGGATAGAATGAGGATCGGAGTGTCACGTTCCGACACCAGGATAGAATATGGATCAGGTGACACATTCCGGTACCAGGATAGTATATGAGGATCGGAGTGTCACGTTCCGACACCAGGATAGTATATGAGGAGCGGAGTGTCACGTACCGACACGAGAGGAATAAAGATAATGAATCTTGAAATATGTTAATATACTCAAACTAATGAACCTAATTCCCAAATGAGTATGGTAATGAGGCTTGAGTCCTCGTGGATGAACTTGGCGGTACTTATTGATGATTATAGTACTTGTTGTTGCTACATGTTGAGTATTGTAGTTGATTTATGATATTAACTGATATATACTGTTTTCTATTTTGAGTTGGCCGATGATATCTACTCAGTACCCGTGTTTTGTACTGACCTCTACTTGTATGTTTCTTTCTTTGTTATATGTGGAGTGCAGCAAATGTACCGTCGTCTTCAAATCAACTGCAACTCTAGCCAGTCTTCATTACACCGGACTTCAGGGTGAGCTAATGCTTCTAGCTTGGACTGGATCTTCTTCTTCAAGTCTTGATGCCTTGAATTTCCGGCATGGACTAGCTTTTTATGTATTTTAGTTTCTTAGATACTCTTAGACTAGTAATTTGAGGATAGATGTTCTTGTGATGATGACTTCCAGATTTTGGGGATAATGAGTTATAAATTTTAGAAGTTACTTAATTGATTTTGTTAATGAGTTAAGTCTTCCGCATTGTATTTTGTCCAATATGTTTGGGTTTAGATGGGTTGGTTCGCTCACATAGTAGGTTAAGTGTGGGTGCCACTCGCGGCTCGGTTTTGGGTCGTGACAAACTTGGTATCAGAGCATTAGGTTCGTTGGTCTCATCACACAAGAACGAGTCTAGTAGAGTCTTAAGGAACGGTAGGGGGACGCCTTTACTTTTCTTTGAGAGGCTATAAGACTTTAGGAACATTCCATTCTTT
>CM064969.1:48925159-48927659 GCA_032847665.1 Solanum chilense | reverse complement strand
GTCTAATGCATAGGAAAATGACTTCACTTACTGTTGATAGAGGTGGAGTCTCGAAAACTTGTTGATGAAGTGGATGTTTTGGAATGTGAGGGGTATGAATAAGAGGTATAAGCAGAAGGAGATTAAACTGCTATTACAGAATAAAGTGAGTTTAGCTGGCTTAGTAGAAACAAGAGTTAAAAGTTATTATGTGAGATCAGTTATGCAAGGAATAGCACCTGGATGGAAGGCACTACACAATTATGAGGACAGTCCTAATGGGAGGATATGGCTGATATGGGATGATAGTTGGTATAAGGTCAAGAAGACTAACAGCTCTGCTCAAATGCTGCAATGTGAGGTCAATGAAAGAAGTAAAGGCTACCAATTCATTTTAACTGTAGTGTATAGGCTTAACACAGTTGAACAGAGAAAGAGTTTGTGGAAAGAAATGGAAACACTAGCTAAAGGCATTGTTCATCCTTGGCTTATAGTAGGGGATTTTAATGCTATAATGTGTACTAAGGACAGATTAGATGGGATGCCTGTAGGCATTAATGAGATAAAAGATCTAGGTGAATGGGTGAGAGAAGTGGGAGTTACTGAATTACAGTGGACAGGAAATTACTATACCTGGAATAATAAGCAGTGTGGGGAGAACAGGATTGCAAGCAGAATAGATAGAGCCTTTGGAAATGAGGAGTGGATGGATAAGTGGGGGCATGTGAGAGTAGAGTATGGGAATCCCAGCATATCTGATCATAGCTCTATGGTGTTAATGCTACAACAAACACTGCAGCATGGAAAAGGTAGTTTTAAATTCTTCAATGTTTGGACTGAGCATGAGAGCTTTATGGAACTGGTAGAAACTATATGGAGTAAAGAATATGGGTATAACAAAATGAAGCAAGTGTGGGTTAAATTGAAAGCTCTTCAACCTGTCCTAAAGCAGTTAAACAGGAAAGAGTTCAAGTATATTGGGAATCAAATTGAGAAGGCTAGAATGGAGGTAACAAGTATCCAAAACCAGCTAAATGTTCAAACTACTGATGAATTGATAATGAAAGAGAAGGAGATGCTGATTAAACTTGAAAAATGGTCTTTGATTGAAGAAAGTGCTATGAGACAGAAATCAAGGATAAACTGGATAAAGTTAGGGGATGCAAATACTAAGTACTTCAGTTCAGTGATTAAGGAGAGGAATCAAAAGAAGCAAATAAGGAGCATTATGTCACTGCAAGGTGAAATGTTGTATGACCAACAAAGTATCCAAGAGGAGTTTGTGATGTTCTATAAGGGACTTATGGGAACCTCAGTAAGTAAACTTCCAGCCATCAATATACAAGTGATGAAAAGAGGGCCTACATTGACAAAGCAGCAGAGAATACAGTTGTGTACTGCAGTAACAGATCAAGAGATCTATGAGGGACTACAATCCATAGGGAATGACAAAGCTCCAGGGGTAGATGGATACAATGCCTATTTCTTTAAGCACACCTGGAAGATCATTAAAGATGACACTCTTGAGGCTGTCAAGAGTTTCTTCACAACTGGCAAGCTTCATAAAGACTTCAATTGTACACTAGTGTCTCTCATACCAAAAGGTCAGAATCCAAAAAATGTGAAAGAATATAGGCCTATAGCTTGTTGTACTGTGCTGTATAAGATCATCTCCAAAGTATTAACCAACAGGCTGCATGGAGTGATTCAGAATGTCATTTGTGATAGTCAAGCAGGCTTTATTCCAGGAAGAAAGATAGCTGATAATATAGTGCTTGCTCATGAGTTAGTTAAGGCTTACACTAGGAAACATATATCTCCTAGAAGCATGCTGAAGATTGACCTGCAGAAAGCTTATGATTCAGTGGAATGGGATTATTTGGAGCAAGTAATGTTTGGACTAGGCTTCCCAGAGATATTTGTGCAATGGATAATGAAGTGTGTTATAACAGTGAACTATTCTATAGTAGTGAATGGATAGACTTCTCAGAGTTTTGCAGCAGCAAAAGGCTTGAGACAAGGGGATCCAATGTCACCATTCCTGTTTGCCATAGCAATGGAGTACTTGAGCAGACTTCTTAAGGGACTTAAAGAGGATAAAAAGTTCAAGTATCATCCTAAGTGTTCTAAACTTGATATCACTCATCTATGTTTTGCAGATGATCTATTATTATTTGCTAGAGGAGAACTGGAATCTATTAAAGCTATCCAAATGTGTTTTTCTCACTTTTCACAAGCATCTGGATTACAAGAAAACTTAAACAAGAGCTCCATATACTGTGGAGGGGTGCAACAGGAAGTGAAGCAACAAATTGCTCAACAGCTGGGATACAAGATGGAGGAGCTTCCCTTCAAGTATTTAGGTGTGCCTTTGTCTTCCAAGAAGATGTCAGTTATGCAATGGTATCCCCTCATAGAGAAAATTATGGCAAGAATCAACTCATGGACAGCTAGGAAGCTATCCTATGCAGGTAGAGCTCAGCTTGTTCAGACTGTGTTATTTGGTGTCCAAGCTTATTTG
>CM064969.1:48845159-48922659 GCA_032847665.1 Solanum chilense | reverse complement strand
TAGTAATAATAAGAATAATAATAATTACAATAATTACGATAATAATATTCATAATAATAATTATATTCATTATAATCGTAATCATAATCATAATCATAATAATAATAATAATAATAATAATAATAATAATAATAATAATAATAATAATAATAATAATAATAATAATAATAAAAAACATCATCATAACAACAACAACAACAACAACAACAATAATAATAATAATAAAATAAAAACAACAATAATTAGAACAATAATAACAACCACAATAATTATAATAACAACACCACCACCACCAATAATAATAATAATAATAATAATAATAATAATAATAATAATAATATGAATATAATAATAATAATAATAATAATAATAATAATAATAATAATAATAATTATAACAACAACAACAACAACAATAATTACAACAATAATAAAAACAAAAATAATTACAACAACAACAACAACAACAACAATAATAATAAAATAATAATAATAATAATATTAATAATAATAATAATAATAAAAAATAATAAAAACAATAATTACAATAATAATAATAATAATTATTATTATTATTATTGTTATTATTATTATAATATAATAATTATAATAATAATAATAATTAATATAATAATAATAATAATAATAATAATAATAATAATAATAATACTAATAATAAAAATAATAATAATAATAATAATAATAATAATAATCATAATAACAACAACAATAATAATCATAGTAATCATAATTACAACAACAATAATAACAACAATCATAACAAGAACAATAATGTCACGACCCAAAACGAGCCGCGAATGGCACCCACACTTATCCTACGTATGTGAGCGAACCAATTAATCTAAACCTCAACATTTCAACCATAATAACAGAATATAATGCGGAAGACTTAAAACTCATTAATGAAAATCGATTAAATAACTTCCAAAATCCAATCTTATTATTCCCAAAAACTGGAAGTCATCACCACAAGAACATCTATCCTCAAATTACTAAATCTAAGAGTATCTAAGAAGCTAAAATAAGTAAAAAGCTAGTCCATGCCGGAATTTCAAGGCATCAAGACATGAAGAGGAAGATCCAGTCCAAGCTAGAAGCAATAGCTCACCCTGAAATCTGGCGTGATGAAGACTGGCTAGAGTTGCGGTTGAGTTGAAGAGGATGGCACGTTTGCTGCACTCCACAATTAACAAAGAAAAACAAATACAAGTAGGGGTCAGTACAAGGCACAAGTACTGAGTAGGTATCATCGGCCAACTCAAAATAGAAAGCAATATATGTCAGATAATAACATAAAATCAACTAATATTCTTAACAGGTGACAACAACAGTTACCATAACCCTTGGTCACAACACCAAGCACATCTATGAGGACTCAAGCCTTCACACCCTACTCATTTGGGAGACAAGTTCTTTAGATTGAGTATATTAACATATTTCAAGATTCATTCTCTTTACTATCCTGGTGTCAGAACGTGACACTCTGATCCATCTACTATCCTGGTGTCGGAACGTGACACTCCGATCCATATACTATCCTGGTGTCGGAACGTGACACTCCGATCCATATACTATCCTGGTGTCGGAAAGTGACACTCCGATCCATATAATATCCTGGTGTCGAAACGTGACACTCCGATCCATATACTATCCTGGTGTCGGAACGTGACACTCTGATCCATATACTATACTGGTGTCGGAACGTGACACCCGATCCCCTAATTCTATTCTGGAGTCGAAACGTGACACCCGATCCTCTATTCTCATTACTTTAGTTCATCAAGCCTTCTTTTATACCAAGGCATCATCATTAACAAGTAAATTTAGGATTTAAGATTCAACAGCCTCATCATGCTAATTCATCACAATTAGATAATTATATCATGCAAGCACACAATTAAGCATATAGAAGACTTTATAATACTACCCAATAGATATCATTCGCTATTTAGAGTTTACTATCAGATAGCATAAACCATAACCTACCTCCACCGAAGAATCGCGATCAAACAAGCTGTCTTCCAAAACCTTTGTTTTCCTTGCATTTCTTCTCTTCTCTCGCTCGTTTCTCTCTTTTTCTCTTTGTTCTTTCTATTTTTCTTATTCAAACCCTTTTTCTTTTACCCTAATTGTCATAAAATTAAGTATAAAAGATGGTAAAAATAACCCACTATTTATTTCAAGGTTATTTCCTTTAACCCCCAAGAAATTGAATTATTAACATTAATCTACTAACTTTATAATTATAAGCATGAATAGTCCAAAACGCCCCTTAAAACTTTCAACAGAAATCCGACCCAGTCAGGGTTACGCAACCTGTGACGGTCCGTCCTGCAGGTCCGTCACAAAGTTCAGAGAGTTAATTCTGTGGAAAGGTTTGTGACGTCCGTCCTGCCATTTCGTCACGAAGTTCAGAGAGTCGATTTCAGTACCCAAATTTCAGAATTCTAAGTGTTTTGGAATGAGACCCCCTCGACGGTCCGTCGTGACCATGACGGTCCGTCGTGGGATCCGTCGACCCAGACAGTGATTTCCAGAAATCAACTCTGCTGCTCAAAACGACTAAACAGGTCGTTACAATAGATACCAATTTACCCATCGTTCGTCCTCGAACGATCACAAGAAGAAAAACAAGGGCGAAAAGTAGTACCTGAATCTGTAAACAGGTGTGGGTATCTTTCTTGCATATCAGCCTCCTTCTCCCAAGTGGACTCTTCAACTGGTCGATTCTTCCATTGGACTTTGATGGATGCAATCTCCCTTGATCTCAACTTGCCAATTTCTCTATCTAGAATGGAAACAGGCTCCTCCTCATAAGACAAATTCTCATCAAGCAGAACCGAATCCCAACGAATGATGTAGTTTCCATCCCCATGGTATCTTTTCAACATAGACACATGAAATACCGGATGCACTCCTGAGAGTCCTGGAGGCAAGGCTAATTCATAAGCCACCTCCCCTACTCGCTTAAGTACCTCAAATGGTCCAATATACCTTGGGCTTAGCTTACCTCTTTTACCAAACCGCATCACCCCTTTAATGGGTGAAACCTTCAGCAAAACTTGTTCACCCTCCATGAACTCCAAGTCTCTAACCTTTCGATCTGCATATTCCGTTTGCCTACTTTGCACCGCTAAAAGATTTTCTTGAATAGATTTCACTTTCTCTAATGAATCCCTCAAAAGATCAGTACCCCAAGGTCTAACCTCAAACGCATCAAACAAACCAATGGGAGACCTACATCTCCTCCCATACAGTGCTTCGAATGGGGCCATGTCAATGCTTGAGTGATAGCTATTGTTGTAAGAGAACTCTGCTAAGGGTAAGAAGTTGTCCCAATGACCCCAAATTCTAACACACATGCATGAAGCATATCCACCAATACCTGAATCGTTCGCTCAGACTGACCATCGGTCTGAGGGTGAAATGCAGTACTAAGGTCCAACCTTGTACCTAATTCAACATGCAATGTTCTCCAAAACTTAGAAGTAAACTGCGTACCTCTATCTGATATATGGAAAGTGGAACTCCATGCAATCGAACAATTTCTGAGATATAGAGTTTGGCTAACTTCTCCGCATTGTAAGTCACCTTGACCAGAATGAAGTGAGCAGACTTAGTTAATCTGTACACAATTACCCAAATAGAATCAAACTTACCTAATGTCTTTGGAAGACCAACCACGAAGTCCATTGCAATTCTCTCCCACTTCCATTCAGGAATGGGCATTCTCTGAAGTGTTCCTCCGGCCTCTGGTGTTCATACTTTACTTGCTGACAATTTGGACATTTGGCAACAAAATCAACAATGTCACGCTTCATTCTACTCCACCAAAAGTGTTGCTTTAGGTCACGGTACATCTTCGTTGAACCAAGATGTATAGAATATCCGGAACTATGCGCCTCTGTGAGGATAGTGTGGATCAAATCATCAACACGGGGCACACATACCCTTCCCTTAATCCTCAAAACACCTTCCTCATCAATTATTGCCTCTTTGGCCTCTCCTCGCAACACCATATCCCGATCTCATCATCAAACTGTTTTCCCTTGATCTTGTCAAGAAAAAAAGATCTTGCCTCCACAAAGGCCAAAAATCCTCCTTCCTCTAGTATTTCCACTCTCATAAGGTCGTTAGCCAAGTTTTGGACTTCTCTAGCCAATGGGCGTCTAGAAACTTGTAAGTGGACTAAACTACCCATGCTCCCTGCTTTTCTACTTAAAGCATCAGCCACCACATTTGCTTTCCCTAGGTGATACAGAATAGTAATATCATAGTCCTTCAACAGTTCCATCCACCTCCTCTGCCTCAAATTCAAGTCTTTCTGGGTAAAGACATACTGTAGACTACGATGATCTGTGTAGACTTCACACTTGACCCCATATAGATAATGTCTCCATTGCTTTAATGCAAACACAATTGCAGCCAATTCGAAATCATGGGTTGGATAGTTACGTTCGTGCACCTTTAGTTGCCTTGAAGCATAAGCGATTACATTCCTCTCTTGCATTAGCACCGCACCCAAACCCGAATAGGATGCATCACAATAAACAATGAAATTCTTACCCTCTACTGGCAAGGTAAGGATAGGTGCCGTAGTCAGCAAGGTCTTGAGTTTCTGAAAGCTTTCCTCACATTCATCCGACCATACAAATGGAACATTCTGCTTAGTCAAGTTCGTCAATTGGGAAGCAATAGAAGAGAATCCCTTGACAAATCGACGGTAGTAGCTGGCTAAACCAACAAAGCTCCTTACTTCTGACACATTAGTAGGTCTTACCCAATTCCTCACTGTTTCAATCTTAGAAGGATCCACCATCACTCCATCCTTAGAAACCACGTGCCCCAAGAAGGACACTGAATCTAGCCAAAACTCACACTTAGAGAATTTGGCATAAAGCCTTTTCTCCCTCAATACTTCCAACACAATTCTCAAATGCTCCTCATGTTCCTTCTTACTCTTGGAGTATATCAGTATATCATCAATAAATACGATAACAAAGAGATCCAGATATGGCTTAAAAATCCCGTTCATCAAGCTCATGAAAGCAGCAGGGACATTCGTAAGACCAAAAGACATTACTACGAATTCGTAATGCCCATACCTGGTTCGAAAAGCAGTCTTTGGCACATCTGTTGCCCGTATTTTCAATTGATGATAACCGGATCTCAAGTCAATCTTAGAGAAGACACAAGCACCTTGTAACTGATCGAACAAGTCATCAATGCGAAATATGGGGTACTTGTTCTTAATAGTTACCTTGTTCAAGTGCCGGTAGTCTATGCACATCCGAAAACTCCCATCCTTCTTCTTCACAAATAACACCGGAGCACCCCAAGGGGAAGCGCTTGGTCTAATGAAGCCTTTACCTAACAACTCTTGAAGTTGGGCCTTTAATTCCCTTAACTCCGCTGGGGCCATCCTATAAGGGGGTATGGAAATGGGGCGAGTACCCGGCTCCAGATCAATGCAAAAGTCAATATCCCTATCCGGTGGCATACCAGGAAGGTCTGCAGGGAACACATCCAGAAACTCACGGACTATCGAAACCGACTCAATTGAAGGTACTTGGGTAGTATCATCCCTGAGGTGTGCCAAGAACGCTAAACACCCTTTACTAACCATTCTCTTAGCACGAAGAAAGGAGATGATACGAACTGGAGTGGAAGTGTAGTCACCCTCCCACACTAACGGATCTATCCCAGGCTTGGCCAACGTTAGCGTTTTAGCATTACAATCTAAGATTTCAAAATTCGGAGAAAGCCAAGTCATACCCAGAATTACATCGAAATCAACCATTTCTAAGATAACCAAATCTACATGAGTATTGCTCCCCATAAAAGTCACCAGACAAGACCTATATACCTTTTCAACTATCACAGACTCACCCACCGGAGTAGAAACACGAATAGGCATGTCAAGCAATTCACAATCTAAATTAAGACCAGTAGCAAATGAGGAAGATACATATGAAAATGTGGAGCCAGGATCAAATAATACAGAAGCCATGCAATCACAAACCAAAAGATTACCTGTGATAACCGCATCAGATGTCTCCGCTTCAGACCGCCCGTGAAAAGCGTAACAATGGGCCCTATCACCTGTCTGCCCGTTGCCCCTACCATGTTGTGCTATAGTGGCTCCAGTTTTCCCGTCACCCCGGCCGTTTTGGTGACCACCATTATCTCGGCCACCACGTCCTCCAGAATGACGGCCTCTTCCATGACCACCTCTACCTCTGACTATTGGGGGTCTGTAACTCTGTTTTGGACAATACCTCTTAATGTGTCCAGTCTCCCCACATCCATAACACTCTCTGGATTCAAGCATAGGTCTCTGTGAGAATGACGAAGTCTGGGGATAACCTCCAAACTTAGAGAATTGTTGACCGGTCTGCGGTGGACCCCCAACTACAGCCTGCAGTGAAGACTGAATAAGTCGGGCTGGATAACCTCTTGAACCCTGCCCTCTGGAGTAAGAACCATTAAACACACCTCCCTTACGAAACCTTTTAGATGTCGATGCCATGGTGAAGTCATCTGGCTTCACTCCCTCTACCTCTATCACGAAGTCTACCACTTCCTGAAAGGATTTCGCTGTAGCCGCTACCTGTAAGGCTGAAATCCGCAAATCTGACCTCAACCCCATCACAAAAAGGCGAATCCGTTCTTGTGGACTAAAACAAAGATGGGTGGCATACCTGGATAATGCACGAAACTTAGCCTCATACGCAGTAACCGACATCCTGCCTTACTCTAGGCTCAAGAACTCATCTCTCCTCCTATCCCTCAAGGTCCGGGGGATATACTTCTCCATAAATAAGCTAGAGAATGACGCCCAAGTCATAGGTGGTGCCTGTGCGGGTTGATACTCAACATGTGACCGCCACCACATTTTGGCATTTCCCTGAAACTGATAGGTTACAAACTCAACGCCAAATCGTTCCACTATGCCTATTTTATGTAGTAACTCATGACAATCAACCAGAAAATCGTAGGCGTCCTCAGATTCAGCACCCTTGAAGACTGGAGGCTTTAATTTCAAGAACTTACTGAAAAGTTCATGCTGATCACTTGTCATTATGGGCCCTGTAGTCAAACGAGGAAACGTGCCTATTTCCAATGAGGCATCCATGCGGGGAGCCTCAGCAGTGGCCTGTCGTACTTCCGGAACCTGAGGTGCTGGTGCAGAAAACACTGGAGGTGTCTGGCCTTGATCAGATAACCCGCTAAGATAAACAAGAACCTGATTAATCATCTTTGGGGTAGGTTGGGGTGGTAATTCCTCATTCTGCACTTGCTCACTTTCCCCTTCCTCACCCTCTCTTACTACTTCCTCAGTCGGTGGAGGAGTCACCGCCCTAGTACTAGATGGGCCAGGTGCTTGTCCTCTTCCTCTAGAGGGCGTCCTCCCGTGACCTCTACCATGGCCTCTTGCCACTAATCCTCCTTGAGCTACAACCCCAGTGGCTGGCTCAGTTGCATCTTGTCTTGCCGGTGTTGGTGTTGGCGCCGCTGTTGCTCTAGTTCTAACCATCTGCGAGATAGAGTGAAGATGGTCAGATACCAATTTGTATCACCTAGATACAAATTGGATCCAAGTAATAGCACGAAAGAAGAAAGAAAGAATGGAATTTTCCTAAAGTCTTATAGCCTCTCAAAGAAAAGTAAAGGCGTCCCCCTACCGTTCCTTAAGACTCTACTAGACTCGTTCTTGTGTGATGAGACCAACGAACCTAATGCTCTGATACCAAGTTTGTCACGACCCAAAACGAGCCGCGAGTGGCACCCACACTTATCCTACCTATATGAGCGAACCAACCAATCTAAACCCCAACATTTCAACCATAATAACATAATATAATGCGGAAGACTTAAAACTCATTAATGAAAATCGATTAAATAACTTCTAAAATCCAATCTTATTATTCCCAAAAACTGGAAGTCATCACCACAAGAACATCTATCCTCAAATTACTAAATCTAAGAGTATCTAAGAAGCTAAAATAAGTAAAAAGCTAGTCCATGCCGGAATTTCAAGGCATCAAGACATGATGAGGAAGATCCAGTCCAAGCTAGAAGCAATAGCTCACCCTGAAATCTGGCATGATGAAGAATGGCTAGAGTTGCGGTTGAGTTGAAGAGGATGGCACGTTTGCTGCACTCCACAATTAACAAAGAAAAACAAATACAAGTAGGGGTCAGTACAAGGCACAAGTATTGAGTAGGTATCATCGGCCAACTCAAAATAGAAAGCAATATATGTCAGATAATAACATAAATCAACTAATATTCTTAACAGGTGACAACAACAGTTACCATAACCCTTGGTCACAACACCAAGCACATCTATGAGGACTCAAGTCTCCACACCCTACTCATTTGGGAGACAAGTTCTTTAGATTGAGTATATTAACATATTTCAAGATTCATTCTCTTTACTATCCTGGTGTCGGAACATGACACTCCGATCTATCTACTATCCTGGTGTCGGAACGTGACACTCCGATCCATATACTATCCTTGTGTCGGAACGTGACACTCCGATCCATATACTATCCTGGTGTCGGAACGTGACACTCCGATCCATATACTATCCTGGTGTCAAAACGTGACACTCCGATCCATATACTATCCTGGTGTCAGAACGTGACACTCCGATCCATATACTATCCTGGTGTCGGAACGTGACACCCGATCCCCTAATTCTATCCTGGTGTCGGAACGTGACACCCGATCCTCTATTCTTATTACTTTAGTTCATCAAGCCTTCTTTTATACCAAGGCATCATCATTAACAAGTAAATTTAGGATTTAAGATTCAACTGCCTCATCATGCTAATTCATCACAATTAGATAATCATATCATGCAAGCACACAATTAAGCATATAGAAGACTTTATAATACTACCCAATACATATCATTCGCTATTTAGAGTTTACTATCAGATAGCATAAACCATAACCTACCTCCACCGAAGAATCGCGATCAAACAAGCTGTCTTCCAAAACCTTTGTTTTCCTTGCGTTTCTTCTCTTCTCTCGCTCGTTTCTCTCTTTTTCTCTTTGTTCTTTCTATTTTTCTTATTCAAACCCTTTTTCTTTTACCCTAATTGTCATATAATTAAGTATAAAAGATGGTAAAAATAACCCACTATTTATTTCAAGGTTATTTCCTTTAACCCCCAAGAAATTGAATTATTAACATTAATCCACTAACTTTATAATTATAAGCATGAATAGTCCAAAACGCCCCTTAAAACTTTCAACAGAAATCCGACCCAGTCAGGGTTACGCAACCTGTGACGGTCCGTCCTGCAGGTACGTCACAAAGTTCAGAGAGTTAATTATGTGGAAAGTTTTGTGACGGTCCGTCGTGCCAACGACGGTCCGTCTTGCCAACGACGGTCCGTCCTGCCATTTTGTCACGAAGTTCAGAGAGTAGATTTCAGTACCCAAATTTCAGAATTCTAAGTGTTTTGGAACGAGACCCCCTCGACGGTCCGTCGTGCCCAAGACGGTCCGTCGTGGGATCCGTCGACCCAGACAGTGATTTCCAGAAATCAACTCTGCTGCTCAAAACGACTAAACAGGTCGTTACAAATAATTACAACAACAACTACAACAACAACAAGAACAACAACAACAACAAAAACAACAACACCTATAATAACAACAACAACAACAACAATAATAATAATAATAATAACAAATACAACAACAACAACAACAAGAACAATAATAGCAATAATGATAACAACAACAACAACAACAATAATTATAATAATGGAAAAGGGTCTAAAATACCCTCAAAGTGTTGGAAATGGTACAAAATTACCCTTCATCCACCTATTGACTCCAAAATGCCCTTCCCACCCACCTATTGGGTCCAAAATACCCTTGTCGTCCACCTTTTGGTTCAAAATTGACCACTTATTTAACGGTTTTATATTTAAACTATTTAATATTTTATTAAATACGTGGCACACAAGTATTTGTTATAATTTAACTTATTAGTATAATTTATAAATCAATCCGCTACCCATCCATTACTAATTAAACCCTCCAAATTAATGAATCACTCACATTATTAACGCAACAATAAAAAAGCTACTGCCAATTTAGTGTTTTAAAAAATTTGAGACGAAAATATCTATAGAAGTAAATTATCATATATTCAAGTCTCTAAATAAAAATTACCGATAAACTTAGAAGTCTGACTATGTTCATGTTAATTATTCTTACGTCTAAATAATCGATGTTACTTCACAGGTAACTTTTTGTCAAAATAATATATTAAAAGTTTTAAAACAAATCATAAATATTTATAAAATCATATTTTAAAAAAGTGAATTAATTAATTCGGGATGTATTACTTTTTTACCTTTAGTCATAAATTTCTAATTCATTCTTGAAAGAGAATCAAATTGAAAGTCTCCTAAATATGCGGCTCAACATAAATTTAATTGGGTCTTCGATTCGGAATCGAATAATTTTGGATGTCATTTTCATTAATCTATAATTTCATCGTGTTTTAGTAGTGTGTATGACGATTTTGATATTATAGTTGAATTATTAATTGGGTGGGGTTTAGTTAGTAATTGGGTTGTTTTATAAAAATAAATTAAATTATAACCAATAGTTGAACATCAAGTATTTTAGAAATATATAAATAGTTTAACTTTAAAATCATTAAATAAGTGGTCAATTTTGAACTCAAAGGTGGATGACAAGGGTATTTTGGAGCCAATAGGTGGATGAAAAGGGTATTTTGGAGCCAATAGGTAGATGAACGGTAATTTTGTGTTATTTTCAATACTTCAAGGGTATTTTGGACCCTTTTCCATTATAATAACAACAACAACAACAACAACAACAACAATAACAACAACAACAACAACAACAACAATAACAACAACAACAACAACAACAATATTAATAATAATAATAATAATAATAATAATAATAATAATATAATAATAATAAAAATTATATTGCTTTTAGTGTCAAAAAGTGGTACACGCATTTTATTCATCAATTCCGAGAGTTTTTCTCCTATTCAAGGATTATACATACAAAATTTAAATATTTCATATCTTATATAATTAGTTGTGCACTTAATGAGTTAATTAAAATTACAAAAACATACCTTGTAATTCAATAGAATAAAGTATATTGTTCCACTAATTTGGATTAAATGATGTTTTGTCAAGTCTTTTTATTAAAAATTAGTTCTAGTCGATGACACTACTTTGATAGCCAATACAAATATTTTGTTGTTTATGTTTCGATCAACATGCTTATTTTGTTTTGCAACTTTTAATCTAATGTATATAAGGCGATAATTATTTCTTTAATATTTGATTGATATGTATCATCCTACTTTGAGGGGAAGTTCATTGACTCCAATCCAATATTTGGACCCCCAAACTTTTAAATAAGTTTCCGTAAAATACTTACTGTTATGCCTCAAAGTTGCAATGACAACACTAGAGCCTCACTTAATGAATAATGTTTAAAATGATGTTTCCATACCTAGAATAATGAAATAATATCGATTCAGAAGTATTAAATCCTAAACATAAAGGGACGACCATGACATCCGCAAACTAGTTAAATTGAACTACTAAACGTCCTTAGGACTTGTGACGGTTTGGGAGTGTTGTATGAAGTCTAAAACTTGTAAAATTACTTTGAATAGATACAATAATGTTGATAGGGTCAAAACGTCCAGGTCCAACCCCCCAAGGACCACCCTAGTGGTCCATCAGGAGAACCCAACTATTAGCCAACAAGTTGCCTAAGGCAACAACCAATTTCACTTGTATGAAACCAGTCCGCGTCGCGGGCTTGGTTCAAACATGACCAAAGTTTTTGTTCCACGTTTTAGACTCTACCGTCTCAAAAAGAAAATTCAGAAATCTTGTGGGAATAGCTCCGCGACGCAGACTTGTTTCCCAATGAAAATTTTAAATTCTGAAGTCAAATTTGACTTCACTAAATAGCCAAACTAGGGAGGGGTATTTTGGGTAATTTAGTGGAGGATTATATATTGATATTAAATAACTTTATTCCACATTTTACAAACTCAAATCAAATCCAAAAATCAAAATCCAAAGGCTCTTCCTTCTCTCTATACCCAACCTACATTGAAGAAGCATTGAAGCTTGAAGAAGAAGACCAAATCCCCCAAATTATATACTCAAATTCATGGCTAAATTAATCATAAGGTATGTAATTTTTCACTACTGGAATTCCTTTATCCAAGAGTTCAATTCAATGATGATTTCAAAATCACCCAAATTTAAGGGTTTTCTCAACAAATGGAATTCCTTCTAAAACTTAAATTGTGGGTTAATTATGATGATTGTGATTACTTAGGATGAATTAAGGGTGTATTTGTGGTAAATTGATGTTGTTTAATGGATATTTTCTTTGATCTATGTTCTTCTCCCAAATTCACTAAATCCTGGATCTTGCTTATGAATTGATTGGAAGTGATGAATGTATACATTGTTAGACCTGTATTAATTATGTTATTACATTCATGGAATGATTATTTTAATGTATTATTGGGTTTGAATCTATTTTTTGAAGAATTCATGGATGTCTCCTGAACTGTAACCCTAATCTTAGGATTATGCATATTGATGGGTAGAGATGATGAAATTAAGGGTGTTCTTGTATAATTGCTTATTAAAAGATGAGGATTATGGGTTGAGGGGTATTTATATTGTATAATTCATGCTTATTGAATGAATTTCTTGATGATATCTTTGACTTCTCAACCGAGTGAGGCATATGTTTTCAACAACTGCTCATTTTCAACTCTCAATTTTTCAATCTCTTTCCATCCACGACACTGGAACAAGGTCCATTGGAGATAGTATTTTTCAACTAACTTAAGTTGCGCAATCTCAACCTACTTATTATTCAGGAACACTGTAAGGCTAGTTAAGTCTCGTTTGAGAGAATTTGCTGCTCTAGAAGATCTTCTACCTGATACCTACCCTTTCCTTCCCCTTCACACATTGACACTCCAAGATAGTGACAATAGTGAACATTTGCATTCATAGTTTCAGGTAATCCCCATCAAAGAGGCACTTCAAAATGTTTGAACATATGATTCAAAAATTAACCGTAATGAATACCATGTTTGGGTGACCTCCAATTCATCACCTTGTGCATATTTCAAACAGCTCAACAATAGATGCTACGATATTCTTTTCGGTCCTTGGTACCGATAGAAATTTCTTTGGTAGACCTGCACGTTGATGTACCCACCCTTTGTAGCCTTTTTAGTGAACTCCTTAGATGATTTGCAGACTTCAAGTGACCGGATATCTTTCACAGGCACGTCCATAATGATTCCAAAGTTTCCTCATCTAGGGAAATCTTGATCTCTCTAACAGTAAACCTAACCCCCATCACTCTGCATCTCCATATTATAGTAGAAATCATGAGCTTTTGGCTCATGCATGCAAGTATGGTGTTGGGACCTCGAATAGGTTACCCCAAACTTTTAGGTAAACATAATTGAAATTATTGGACATATCGATTTTTTAAGGATTTCGGAGGATAGTATAAATGGGGTCTTGATCCATGGACACACTCTGACTTACGGACCATAGGGTTTTTCCGTGGATCAACACTTAGTAAATTTGTCTGGGTTGAGTTTTTGAGGGGGCTTCACACTCGAATGACGGACGCATTGTACGTGCTATAGATCAGACTATGGTCCGTCGATTTCAACAATCGATTTCACATGGAGATTTTTTAAAAGTTCATATCCGATATGTTTAGATATGGGGTGTTACAAGATTACCGCACTACTTTTCTAGAATTTGGTGCGCTATTTTGCAAGGTCGAAGTAATAATGTACGATCACAACTGTTGGTATTATTTTTAATTACAACACAAGATAACCTTTTTATTATTAATATAAGGAGGAAAATAGTTTCCAAAAGTGTAGATCATAAATATCGTATGTATTTGGAAATTATTTGCAAACCATGTATTTTTGAATTAGTTTTTCTGAACAAATAGTGTTGTCTTTAAAATTCTTTAGTTTACCGAATGAGATATACATATATTGGTTAGATAAGATACTATGTTAAAATGCTCTAGTTTGAAGGATATTTTAAAATAAAAGTATATCTATGTGATAATCTAAGAATATCTTTTATTCTAATTTTGTGTGTGTGTGTGTTTGTGTGTGTGTGTGTGTGTGTATGTGTTTGGGATCTCTAACTTGAAATATTTCAACGTATTGGGATGTCTAGTCAAATTCCAAGTTCCTATGCCAAAAGGATCAAGATCAAAACTAAGAATGTGAACTGTAAAATTATACTTGAGTAGTCTAGTGAAGGGTCATAGAAAACCTTGAAAAGAATCAAATGAGATTGTAATTGAGAAGTATAGTGAAGGGTTTTAAAAAAACTTGGAAAGAAACAACTGAGATTGTACTTGATAAATAAACTTAGGGGTATAAAAAATATCAAAGATATCTACTTCTTTAAAATTTTATTTTGTAACATTTCTTCCTGGAAATAAGCATCATATATTTAATGAATTTATGACTTTTGCGAACTACATCTTTGGGAAAGAGGTTGTCAATAATGAGGTTGATTCAATGTTGAGTAATCACACTCTGAGTAATCAATGTTGATTCAAATTCGTTACATGGATGTGAAAGCAACTTACAAAATACAGAATTGGAGAAAGAAATTTACATGGAACAACTTAGGATTTAATTGTTCCTGGGTGCAAACTTGTAATGTCATTTTATGGACTAAAACAAGTACCCAAACAATGAAACGTGAAATTTCACCAAACCATGTTGGCTAATGGATTTAAGAATAATGGAAGTGATAAACGTGTTTACGTTAAAGATATTCCAAATCAGAAGGTCATACTTTCTTTGTATGTTGATGATATGTTGATAATCAAAACAAACCCTTTTTACATAAACACTTATAAACATATGCTAAAAAGAAATTCTGAAAGATCTCAGAGTTGTTGATATTTTGCATTGAAATAGTATCATTACATCGAAAATGTACTTGAAAAGTTAAAAGTATTTAGAGTTTAGTGATTCCAACATTCCAATAAATGTAAGATTTGCACCTTAAAAGAATAAAGATGAAAGTGACTCAAAATAGAATTATACAAGAGTATTGGGAAGAATAATGTATATTATGAAGTGTGTGCGACCATAAATAACATGTGTTATTAGTAAACCGAGTCGGTTCATTAGTAATCATAATCAAACTTGTTTTATGAAAATGAAAAGATTCTAGGGTATTGAAAACATAATAAAAATTATTAGTTTTATTATAAACAATATCTAACAATATCGAAAGTATATAGTGGTGAATATTAGATAACCAGTAGAATTGTCGCACCCCGAGCTAACCCCGACATGCAGACATGGAACCTAGGACCACAAGTGATCCCAAGCTAACCCTTCTGGCATGATCATGAGCATACTAAAGATAATAAACTGATGCGGAATCTAAATCATGACTTATAATGAAAAGATGGGGAAATACCCATATGCTAAATATGATATAATATGAAGATTGAGGAGTTTAATACAAGAAAATATTAACTCGCTAATCAGCTGAAAATAACTATGTCTGAAATAAACCTCTGACTGACTATAAATACTGGGACAAGCCCCAGCTAAATTTAGCAAAATTGAAACTAAATGACTAAAGACTGAAATGAAACTCATGACTGTTGTCCTTAAAGAATGAGGACTCACCACTGAATCTGCTGAACTGGAAATAGGGAAATTGATCTATACGTGATCTGGATGCTGAGAACTTGAACATACATCATGAGAAGATGTAGCGCACGTATGCGTCAGTACTTGAAATGTAATGATCATGTAGGATAAAGTAAAACTTGAAAAAAACATAACTGAAGAAGCACAAAAACAAGTATAATAATTTGAACATAATATACTGAATTTCTGAGCTAACTAAATGCAACGACCAATTTATAACATGCTGAAATGAATGCAGAATATACTGGTAAATTGTCAATGTACAGAGTCTCACTGAACTTTGGGAGCTACTAATAACCGATAATAGAACCATATGAGATAAATGTGGATTCCAATGTATACGCCCTATCGAGAGGACCCAATATACCCTGCCAAAGGTATAAAGGCATGCTGGCGTGATCACTTTACTGATTGCGCACATAGGGGACTTACAACCTACTTGGCTAGTAGTTCTGGGACTATTGTTTATGTTGAATCATATTCCAACTCGATGTTATGCTACTCCGAATGAATTATGCAAATTAAATGATTATGTCTGATTTTATGTAAATACTTGATAGCTTGAATATGAACATGCAAACAGAGAATGCAACAATTAATCCGTAATATGTATTTATAACCGAGGCATGTATATCTGAAGTGTTTGAAATATCTGACATAGCATATGTAATTCAAAAACTAAATCAATACAGAGCTAGGGTTCTGAAATTAATGTGATATTCTAAGAAATAACATGATAATCTTATTTGGAACATATATTTACTAAATTCATGAAGTTCTATCAATTTTTTAGAAACCCTAGGTTTAATCATTATAAGAGAATCAAGAACTGACTGAAAACTAGAGACCCAGTGGGTGAAAGAGTTGCTGATTTTAAATCAAAAGAGTAACAAGACTTCGGTCTTTTAAGTCTTCCCCACATACCTAGTGATGAAAACCACGAAAAAATACGTAGGTTTTGGGGCTGGAACTGCTGGAACTTGTGGCGCTCTTGAACTAGGGTTCTTGAGTTTTTTCTCCTCTCTTGCTTCTAATTTTCTAAGTTTTGATTTAATGATTTGACTTAGATATGTTTTTTTATGTTTCTAGGCTTCAATTGACTAAAATCGGATTATTTAGGGTCGAAACGACATAATTTGTGGTTTAAACAAAGTAGGAAAGAACCAAAAGACCCATGGGTAAGTTTTTGTAAGACCAAACAACGACTAGGACATACGGTCCGTTGTTTAATCCACGCCCCGTTGTTTGGTCTGTAGGTTGGGCCTATTCAAAAGGACTTTAGTAGAACAAGCATAAGTTTTTTCTCGGAGGTCTGATTTTAGCAAGGTCGGTAGGGATTGAAATATAATTCAATTATCTATATTTGGAAAGGTAATGGCATGCCTAATTCATTTTGTGATAAGAGTTACGACCATTTAAAGTTGACCCAACTTCATTTCCCTCTTAACTATCTGCTAGTTTCCACCGACTGTCTGACCTATGGATCGTAAGTCTATCTACGGATCGTGTTGGTCATCCGTAACTCTTGTCAGAGAGTTGGTGAAAGGGGTCTCGATCGACATTCATGGACTACGAAACGTAGTCTGACCTACGGACCTTAAGTCCATCCATCGACTAACACTTAACCAATTTTCCTGGGCTGAAATTTTTGGGAGTTTTTGATCCCATAGACGGTTGTGCAGGACGGACCGTGGGTCAGGCTTCGGCCCGTCGATGGTTACATCAATTGCATTTTTTTGGTCTATTTTGGCTACGGGGTGTTACATTTTCTCCCCCTTGGGAAATTCATCCAAAAATGAAGACTAAACTACCTGAAATAGAAACAGAGAGCTACAAACCCCACTTCTAAACACTAAGAACTGAGTTTCGGACTGAATTTAGTTCCGAGAACATGCAAATACGCTGAAAATGCAAGTACAAACTGAGGGAACATTATTCTAAGATTGAATTTACGCATGAATGGCTGGAAAACTAAAGAAAAACTACTACCTCAAGCTGGAGTTGAATCGGAAGGAAAGAGATGAGGATATTTTACTTTCATGGCAGCTTCTGCTTCAAAAATGACTCCATCTACGGACTGACTCCCCCACAAAACCTTAACTGAAGCAAATTTTTTGTTTCTTAACCTTCTAACATGACTGTCAAGCATATCAACTGTTACATCCTCATAAGAAAAACTATCTATTTCGACCACACTCTCTAATGGCACTATAGAGGCTGGGTTGCCCATACACTTCTTCAAGAGTGAGATGTGGAAGATCGGATGAAGTCTGATTGTAACTCTAACTCATATTCCACCTTGCTAACCCTTTTCATGATCTTGTAAGGGACTATATATCTCGGGCTTATCTTACCTTTCTTTCCAATTCTCATCACCCCTTTCACAGGTTAGACTTTCAGAAAAACCCAATAATCAACTTGGATCTCTAGTTCCCTTCTCCTTACATCTGCATAAGATTTCTGACGACTTTGGGGTATCATAATTCTCTCTATAATGAATTGCACTTTCTCCATAGCGTAAAAGACTGTATGTGGCCCTATCAAGGTTGTTTCACCTACTTAAAACCAACCAATAGGAGATCTACATCTATGCCAATATAAATCCTTAAAAAGGGCTATCTGAATGCTGGAATGGTATCTATTATTGTAGATGAACTCAATAAGAGTAAGGTGATCATCCCAACTACCTTTGATATCGATCACAACATATCCTCTAGGGTCTAAATGGTACGCTCTGCTTGTCCATCCGTTTACAGATTGAATGCTCTGCTAAGGTTAACTTGACTACTAAGACCCTTCTGAAATGACTTCCAAAAATGAGAGGTCAACTAAGGAACTTTATCTGAGATGATAGACAAAGGAACCCCATGTAAGGAACCCCATGTAACCTCACAATCTCATTAATGTAAAGCTTAGCATAGTCATCTGCCGAATATGTAGTTTTGACTGCTAAAAAGCGATAAGACTTAGTCATTCTATCAACTATAACCCAAATGGAATCATGTTGTCTGCGAGTACGCGATAACCCTGTGATGAAATCCATATTTATCAATTCCCACTTCAAAATAGGAATGTCGATATCTTGAGTCATACCTCTTGGTTTCTGATGTTCTACCTTGACTTGTTGGCAATTTGGGAACTTACTCACAAAGTCTGCTATATCTCTATTCATGCCTTTCCACCAATAGACTTCCCATAGATCCTGGTATATCTTAGTGCAACCTGGATGAATAAAATACCTAGAGTTATGGGCTTCTGCAAGAATATATTGTCTCAACTCGCCCACATCAAGAACATAAAATCTACCGTGGTAGGCATGCACACCATCTCCCCCTTGGGAGAAAACCGCCACTGTCTGATTATGGATTGCACCCTTAAGTTCAAGCAAGATTGGGTGATTGTCTTGCCTTTCTTTAACTTCCACTACCTAAGACAATTCTGCCCCATTCTGAACTGTTACACCATTGTGTTTATACGCTCATAAGGTGAACTTCAAGCGAGCAAGCCTGTGAACATCCTTCACTAGCTCGTTTCTTTCTTCATCAACATGGACTACACTGTATGTATACAATCTACTAAGAGCATCTGCCACTACATTCGCCTTACTAGGATGGTAATGCACAATTATATCAAAATACTTATGGAGCTCAAGCCATCTCCTTTGGCGAAGATTTCAATCGTTCTGGGTGAACACATACTTAAGGCTCTTATGGTTAGTGAACACATCTACATGAACACCATACAAGTAGTGTCTCCATATCTTGAGTCCATACACCACTGCTGCAAGCTCGAGGTCATGAGTTAGATAGTTCTTGTTATGCACCTTAAGCTGTCTAGAAGCATAAGCTTTAACCTTATCTCGATGCATCAACACACAACCTAGGACAACTCTAGATGCATCATAATAGATCATAGAACCCTCTGAACCCTATGGTAGAGTAAACACAGAAGCTGTAGTCAATCTAGTTTTAAATTCTGCAAAGCATTTCTCACAATCATCTGACCATTGAAACTTCACCATCTTCTGAGTCAACCTTGTCAATGCTGAAGCTGTGGATGAAAATCCTTCCACGAACCTACTAAAATAACACGCTAGACCTAAGAAACCTCTTATATTTGTAGCAGAGCTAGGTCTGGGCCATTGTTTCACTGCTTCTATCTTTTGTGAATCTACTCGAATCCCTTCAGTAGATACAATATGACCAAGAAAAGCAACCAAGTGCAACTAAAACTCACATTTGCTAAACTTAGATAATAGATGGCGATCCTTGAGAGTTTGTAGAACAATACTCAAATAACTCACGTGTTCTTCCTCATTCCTAGAGTAAATGAGGATATCATCAATGAAGATGATAATGAACAATTAGAAGTATTGTTTGAACACTCTGTTCATCAAATCTAAGAAAGCTGCATAAGTATTGGTTAGTCCAAACGACATAACTAGAAATTAATAATGACTATACCGAGCTCTGAAGGCTGTTTTTGGAATGTTACTATATCTGACTCTAAGCTGATTATAACCCGATCTGAGGTCTATCTTTGAGAAATGAATACAACCCTGAAGTTGGTAAAACAAATCATCAATCTTGGGCATGGGATACTTATTTTTGATTGTGACCTTGTGCAACTGTCTATAGTCAATGTACATCCTTAAAGAACCATCTTTCTTCTTTACGAATAACATTGGTGCACCTCATGGTGAAATACTAGGTCTGATTACACCCTTATCTAGAAGGTTTTTCAACTGCTATTTCAATTCCTTAAGATAAGCTGGAGCCATTCTATAAGGAGGAATAGAAATAGGATGGGTATATAGAAGGAGATCAATTCCAAAGTGGATTTTCCTTTCAGAAGGGACTCCGGGAAGATCTTCTGGAAATACTTCTTGAAAGTCACAAACTACTGGAACTGAATCAAGATTTTGGGTTTTAGAGCTAGAATTCTTAACCCGAACAAGATGATAGATATAACCCTTTGAGATCATCTTTCTGGCCTTGACATAGGAAATAAATCAACCCATACGCGCTAAGATACTACCCTTCTATTCTAAGATTGGTTCTTCTAGAAACTGAAAACGAACAATCCTAGTTTTACAATTGAGTGAGGCATAACATGAGTGTCACCAATCCATGCCTAGAATGAAATCGAAGTCTACCATTTCTAACTCTATTAGATCTACTGAGGTGAATTTCTGAGAGATTATGATTTGGCAATTCTGTATACCCATCTAGCAATAACTTGGTCTCTAACTATAGTAGAAACTGAGAAGAGTTCGGAGAGAGTTTCTTGACTTACACTGAATTAGACCGCTATACTGAGTTT
This sequence comes from Solanum chilense, assembly GCA_032847665.1. Classification (NCBI taxonomy): domain Eukaryota; kingdom Viridiplantae; phylum Streptophyta; class Magnoliopsida; order Solanales; family Solanaceae; genus Solanum; species Solanum chilense. The sequence goes on along the minus strand of CM064969.1, from coordinate 48,901,527 downwards.
CAAAAGACAAATTGATGCTTGTTATCTTTCCACTAATTGAACCATATGTGAGTCACATCCTTGAGTTGGTAGGATGCCAATCTCACCTATCACTACCAGTTACAGACATCCCACAAAATATTTTGTTGAACTCATCAATGAACTTCTTTGGGTCCTTTCCAATTTGCGACAATAAAAACGTAATTGAGTTCATCCAGAAAATATCACAAACTCTGGATGCCACAAAATGCTCATTTCTATTAGTAGGAACTGGAACCTGCTGATTGTTTTAGTTGGTTATACTTAGAGCGAAAAGCTGAATTGACGTTCTGAAACTCTGCATCTGAACTTCCCTATATGGTACTAGAGGAACTACATTAGCATTGTGTGCATTAGCATTGCGTGCATTAGCACTCCATGCCTAAGCTCTACAAGAAGGCATGATCTTAAGCGCACAACGTCAAGTTAGAATAGAATTAGATAATACCTTAGGCATGATAAGAGTAACAAGAAAATTAAGTTTTTTCCTAAAACACTTCATAGCCTCCCTCCCATTAGATGTGGTTCACTTCACACCCATGAAAAGGACTCTACTTGGTGCGGATTTTAAGGCATCCTAGGACTCTTGAACCTAGTGCTCTCATACCAAGTTTTGTCATGCCCCAAGCTACCCCCGATATGCAGACGTAGAACCTAGGACCACAAGTGATCCCAAGATAACCTTTTTGGCATGATAATGAGCATACTAAAAATAATAAACTGATGTGAGATCTAATAATGAGTTATAATAAAAAGATGGGGAAATACCCATATGGTATATCTGATATAATATGAAGGTTGATTAGTTTAATACTAGAAAATACTAACTCGCTACTAAGATGAAAATAACTATGTCTGAAATAAGCCTCTGACTGACTAGAAATATTGGGACAAGCCCCCAACTAAATTTAGCAAAAATTGAAACTAAATGACTAAAGACTGAAATGAAACTCAAGATTGTTGTCCTCGGAGAATAAGGACTCATTAAAGAGTTTTCTGAATTGGAGATCGAACAATAAATCTATGCGTGATGTGGATGCTGATAACCTGAACCTACATCATGAGAATATGAACCGGGAGTCCGAGACGGCTCAAACCAAAAATAGGAAACTGAGCCCATGTATGCATCAGTACTTGAAAGTTACTGAGCATGTATGATAGAGTAAAATTGTAATAAAACATAACTGACAAGCATAAAAGTAAGTATAACAATTTTAAGATAATATACTTAATTTTTTAGCTAACTGAATTTTATGACCAATTTATAACATGCTGAAACTGAATACTGAATATATTGATAAATAGTCAATGCAGAGAGTCTGACTGAACTGTGGGAGATACTAATAACCGATAATAAAACCACATGAACTAAATGTGGAGTCTGATGTATACACCCATCGAGAAGACCCAACATACCTTACCCAAGGTATAAAGTCAAGCTAGCCTGATCACTAAACTGATTGCCCACAGAGGGGACTTACAACCTACTTGGCTAGTAGTTCTTGGACTATTGGGTACTTTAAACCCTAGTCCAACATGGTAGTATGCTACTCTCAATGAATTTTATAAATAAACTGATTATGTATGAGTTTCTGTAAATACTGGATAGCTCAAAACTGAACATGCAAACTGAAAATGCAATAATTAATATGGTAATTATGCATTTACAACTGAGGCATGTGTATCTGAAGTGTGTGAAATATCTGACCTAGCATGTGTAATTCAAGAACTGAAGAAATACAAAGCTAGGGTTCTGAAATTTTGTGATATTTTGAGTAATAACATGATAATCTTATTTGGAACATATATTTAGTAAATTCATGAAGTTCTATCAGTGTTCTAGAAATCCTAGGTTTAATCATGATAAGAAAATAAAAAACAGACTAAAAACAAGAAACCCAATGGGTGAAAGGAACCGACTGGTGAAATCACATACTTGGTGATGAAATCCACGAACAAATACTTAGGTTTTGAGGTTGGAATTGCTGGAACTTGTGGCATTCTTGAACTAGGGTTTTTGAGCTTTTTCTACTCTCTTGCTTCTAATTTTCTATGTTTTGATTTAATGATTTGACTTAGATATGTTTTTATTATGTTCTAGGCTTAAATTGACTAAAATCTGATAATTTAGGGTCAAAACGACGCAACTTAGGGTGTAAAAAAAGTGGGGAAGGACCAAAAGACCCCTGAGAAAGTTGCTGTCAGACCAAACGACGAGCAGGACAGATGGCCGTTTTTGATCCACGTCCCGTCGTTTGGTCCATAGGTTGGGCCTGTTCGACCGAACATTACTAAAATGGGCATAACATTTCATTGGGAGTTCTTATTTTAGCTAGGTTGGTGCTACAGAAAATAATTCAACTATCTATGTGTGGGTAGGTCATGCGACACCTTATTCATTTTCTGCTAAGAGTTATGACCATTTGAAGTTGACGAATCTGCATTTCCTCTTTAATTGTCTGCTAGTTCCCACATACGGTCTGACCTACGGACCGTGGGTCCATTTATAGACCGTGCTGGTCATCCGTGGCTCTTGTCCGAGAGTGTGTGAAGGGGGTCTTGATCGATGGTCATGGACTATGGACCGTTGTTTGACTTACATACTTTAAGTCCGTCCGTCGACTAACACTTAACCAGTTTTCCTGCCCTGAGATTTTTGGGAGTTTTTTATGCCACGATAGTTGTGCAGTATGGACCGTGGGTCACGCTACGGTACGTCGATGGTCACATCAGTTGCAGCTGTAGATTTTTGTGAAAAACTGATTTTTGGTCTGTTTTGGCTATGGGGTGTTACAAGAATGAAGAAAAAACCATGAGTAGGTATGTATTTAATATTAGTTGAGAAGAAGTCGTCACGAAATTTTCCAAATAGACGTGTAACACACCGAGCCTATATTACGGGTGTAGATGACACTCGAAAACCATTGTTGGCTCAAGCAAACCCTCGACCTAACTTACTTACTCAACAGAATAATTAAACACAAGTGATATAACTGAAGAAAAAATTTAATAAATTATATCTTAGACAAAAATGGCAAAACCAATCTTGAATGAATAAAACTGCAATAAATAAAACTAAAGAACTATAACTATCTATCTATGAAGCCTCAAAAACAAATAGTGATATCTAGACATAACCCCCGTTCATCCTAACAACTGAAAAATATAAAACAAAAAATAAAAAGAGTGCTTTAGATTCAATGTGGCTCACCATATGACTCTAAGTGTGAACCTAATCAATGAGGCACTGGATGATGATCTTGGTTACCTGCGTCTGCATCATAAGATGATGCAGACCAACTAGCATCAGTACATTGAATGTACGAGTATGCCAGTTCGAATGCTACACATAACATAGGCTTGAAAATATTCTGAAAGAAACATTTACCTTGTATATTCTCAACTGATGAATAACTTAACTCATAAAAAAGCAATGAAACACATGCAATATATAAAAAGCTTTGTAAAACAGTAAACCTAACTTGAATTGTTCAAGAAAATTTAATAAAATACTCAAACTTTATCATACAATAAAGTAATATAGTTTATGTGGGATATTATCTAATCACCAATCACCATTATGAGCCTAATTAGTGATATTACATCACGCCCATGCTTCCAGATTTTCCTATACATTGTCAGAAGGATGCTTAACTTAGTAGATCTACTAATCCATGCTAAAACCATCTAACTGAGTAACTTAAAATGTATGATCCTTTACTACTTATGATGATTACATGGTTAACGGAGACTTAAGTTAGTATGAACTGCATCCCCATATCAATGCTCAGTACTACTCTCAAAATAAACTTAGCTCATATGTTTTTACAAACAAACTTCTTTCTTTAGTTTGATATAATTACTCAAAACATAGCTTAAAATCAATATTGGAATCGGTGTCCCTTTTTCTTTCTCAAATGTGAAAACATTTATATTATGTTTGTGAATACTTAATTCCCTTATATTCTTTTGAGAAATAAACTCAACTCTTTACTCTTTGTTTCACGCCCTGAACCTACACTCTAGGCGAGACTGGCACTTGAAGACCATTGCTGACCCCAAGCTAACACTTGGCTTGACTTGCTTGACTCAGTGGAAGACAATATGCATATTAATAAATAGCAATATCACTTAATTGAACCAAATACTAATATAATTGAGTATGCTTAATTGTTGAACATTATACTTGTCCTAAAGTGTCAACCCAAGTCTTAATAATAATAAATGATAATTGAAAGACTCAAAGGACTAACATCTGACAGTCCTTTGAGTCTTAATAATAATAAATGATAATTGAAAGACTCAAAGGACTAACATCTGATAGTCTATGAAACCTCTAAAATGGTAAGATGGATATTGGGATAAAACCCCTCAAAATCTTTTATTAAAGAAACTAAAAAAAAAATGAAAATAGATCCTCCAAAATGTAAGTAGGCTCACAGACTGTCTCTGAATTGGTTATTGAATAAACTTTATGCTAGAATGCTGATCCTAGTAACATGTGTCTGCATCATAAGACACTGTAGGCCAACTGATATTACTACATTGAATATATGAGTATGCAAGTTGGAATGCTAAAACAACATATGTCTGAAAATTATTTTGAAAGAAACACTTACCTTTACTCTTCTCAACTCATGAATACTCAACTGAACTCATTTCATTATAAAGCACTTTAAAACAAGTGCAATATATCAATTTTTTTTAAAATTATGACGTCGAATCTGTGTATATAGTAAGTATACAACATAAATCTAAACTAAATGTGAAAATACAATAAATTGATACATGTAAAATACAAAAATTTCTGTGGGAGTTTTTCTAACCAACAACCATAACATATGAGCTATCGTCACAATGCATCGATCTACCTCACACTGCTTGGACATCCTATAACCGGTCAAAGGTATAGAACCTCAACTATTACGTGGATTCAATAGTGTATTGTGTAATGGATTCATCTAAAAAGTATGCCCCTTTTTACCCATGGTGGCTACATAGTGTTATGGATATGTAGTTATCGGAAATTATGCTTGTCCCTAATTTGGTGCTTAATAATACTCCCAAAATATACTAGCTCTTATGTTTTAAAAACACACTTCTTATGTTATTTGAGATTAGTGCTAGAAAACATAGCTCAAATGCTCTTATAAATCTCGATTTCATTTCTTTCTTTATTTGGAAAACTATTAGTCCTTTATGAAAACTAGCCCGACAGCTATTTGGAAATCTTAGTTCCGTTCTTATTTAAAAGTGAAAATAGTTTAAAGTTCTTTCGAATACATAGTCTGCATATAATTATTTGAAGAAAGAACTTCAAAATTTCATTACTGAACTCAAAACATAAGTCCTAAAACAACGTTAAAACGTTTGTGAAAGACTTTCGATTACTATAAGAACTGATCTTAACTTGACTCTTAACTGAACTTGACTTGACTATTAATTTATGTTGACATGACATGATAAAAGAGCGAAAGTCAAAATACGAAGATGGGCTCGCGAAGTGGAGTCATAATCCAATTTGATTTAAAACAGTCTTTTAAGGTAGAACACATCGTCTGAGCTCACAGATGCGGAACATAATTTTTCAAAATTAGGGACCAGGTGCGTGCTACGCCACCATGTTCGAATTTTGCTCGTTGAAATTTCTTCTTCATTTTACTCCCCTAATTTACCAAAACTCTGTTCTTTTTCTTAAATTATTTTTAGATACAGATGTTCATCAAATGTATCTAAGAACCTAACTCGAAACGACCATATAATGCGATGAAACAAGCTCAAAAACTTCCCAACTCATTCAAATTAAAGCATAATGTATGAATTCTAGAATAGATATAAGGATCATCAATATTCAAACTCTATTAGGATGGAACCAACTGAAATTATAATGCTTGGAACGTGGGGGAACGATCCCAATGTCTGGATAGCCTCACGCACATGGTAGAAGTAAAACCTTGGCGAAAACACCAATATTCTTGATTGATCTCGATGAACCTTTCCTTTTCTACTTATTTTAAATTCATAAAAATAGATGAAAATAATAGGTTAATTAAAGGACTAAAATACACCTTAAAATTCCGAATTGGATATTTCTTTAACTTAACAACCAAATTTCCAAAGGGCATAACTCACTCATACGAACTCGGAAGCACGCAAACTTGGAGGCATTGGTAAGATCATTCCAAGAAATATTCAACCATATACGGAACAACACCCAAATTATACTAAGCTACGAGTAATGCCTGATGAAGTTGACCAAAGACTCAACTTTTACTTGCTTACAATTTTCCAGATTCACACAAATATATTCCCATAATAATTATTCAGATTTTAAACATCCTTCCAGTTATTTCTAGTTGCGAGTTATTAAAATATCTTCCCTTTGGGAACATTTGTCCTCGAATAAGATTTACTCTTACTAATATAAAGGGTGTAACATCAAGTTCAAACATCCCAAAAGCAATTGCAAACAAAGAACATGCACACTTACCTTGTCCTCTTAAGCTTCCCAAGTAGATTATTCAATGAATTGGATCCTCCAAAGGACCTTGAATGATTCTATCTCTATTCAATGAATTGGATCCTCCAGATGAACCACTGCTAATTCCTATGCTAGGTCCAACTCATAAATTACATTACTAGTCCTCTTGGGTATGCGATGAGGTACAATATACCTTAATACAAAACCTCATAACACTCTTCATGGGTGAAAAATTCATATATATCCAATCCTCTATTTTGAACTATAACGCCCATATCTAGGTCCTATTTTTCTTTAACTTCTGACACTATCGGTGATTCAACCTCATTCATCACCACTATTCCTTATTATGTGGAATCCATAAGTTGGACTCCTAAGTGTTCATATGTACATCTTTTGCTAAGTCTCTCTTTTCTTCCTCAACATGGGAGAGACTAGTCATAGACAACAAGCTTAATGCATCTACAACCACATTAGCCTTACATTGATGGTAAATAATACCTATGTCATAAAAATAATGAGCCCATATCTTCAAAGAGAATCTACATCAGCCAATTCTAAGTCATAGGTTAGGTGGTTTTTCTCATAACATTTCAACTGTTTGTAGGCATAAGATATGGCTTTGTCATTCTACATTAAAACAGAACTTAAGCTAACTCTAGATGCATCAAAATACACCTTAAAACCTTGACTGGCCTCCGATAAAGTTAAAATGGGTCACTATTCAACCTCTTATTTAATTCCTTAGTGTTTTAATCACAAGTTTCAGATTATTGAAACTTTATCGATTTCTATGTCAACTTAATCAAAGGGGACGAAATGACCATATCGTGTTCTAAATGACCATATCGTGTTCTAAAGGTTTATAGACTCTATTCATAAGGTCCATAAACGTTGCTGGTGCATTAGTCAAACAAGAGGATATGACCAAAAACTCATAATGACCATATCGTGTTCTAAAAGTTGTCTTTAAAACATCAAATTCCCTCACTCTTAACTGTGGTAGCCTGATCTGAGGTCGATTTATGAGAAAAAAGAAGCACCCTGAAGCTGATAGAAAAGATCATCAATCCTTTGAAGAGGATACTTGTTTTTGATGGTAACCTTATTCAACTGAAGGTAGTCTACACATATTCTAAGGGAACTATCCTTCTTCCACAAAATTAAGATGGAGAACCTCAATGTGAGACACTTGGTCGAATAAATCCTTTATCTAATAGATCCTTCAACTTTTCTTTTAACTCTTTCAATTTTTCTCGTGCCTATGTATATGGAGGAATAGCTATAATAAGATATATATCGATGTCTATATCATTATAAAGAGGGACTCTTGAATGATCATTTGGAAAGACTTCTGGTAACTATTTTACTTCTGGAAGTGACTAAATAAAAGTACCTTCACGCTTAAGTTATTAACTCAGACTAAGTGATAGAAATACTCATTAGAAACTAAATTCCTTGCCTTAAGGTATGAAATGAACTGATCCTTAGACACCACTGAACTGCTTTTCCACTCGAAGATTTGCTTATCTAGAAACAAAAAATTGGTTACTGGAGTTTTACAATCAATTGAGGAATAAAAGGCAAAACATGAATTACATCAAAATCTACCATTTGTAACTCAAATAAATCAGTCGTGGTACTATTATGATAGACAAAAATATAACACTGATGATAGACTCTCTCTTTTAGAATGGACTGACCATTAAGTTTAGAAACACTGAATGATTAACTAAGTTGCTCTGGAATAACATCAAAGTTCGTAGCAACATATGGAGTTACAAAATATAGGACTCTCTGTTTGGTCTAGCAAGACATATACAACAAAGTCAAAGATAATAATACAAGTGACTATATCTGGCAAATCTTGTTGATTTTGGCAACTAGTGATCGCGTATTGGCATTTTTCTTCTCCGCTAGTAACCGAAGTAGCTCTTCTAGGTGCATCTCTATCTGGTGGAGCAACAGAAGAAGAATGGGCTCTATTGCCCCATTACCATTTCCTTGATTATGCTTGTGACAATCTTATATGAAATTCCAAATCTAACCACACTTGAAACAACTAGTGGAGCCCTCAGGACAAATACCAAAGTGGATCCTACCAGACTTACTGCATGCAGGAGGATTACTACCCATTTGCTCCACACTAATTTGTAACTAGGAATGTTTAGATAAAGAATTCCGACAATAGTACTTACCCTTTTGACCCTTGTTCTTAGGTGCAAGTGCACTTACAGATGATAGATCAGGTCTCTTCTATTTTATATGGAAAGAGGACCAGTTGGAGTAACTCTTGCTATACCCAGACTCATTCCCTGTCTTAGACATCTTTTTATTGAACTCCTTTCTATTTATCCACTTCTCTTCCTCTACCTGCTGCAATAGACCATCAACCTCAAAATGTCCATGTCCTCAATAGGCATTGATGCCGGACAATATATTTCATAGATGGCCCAACCCAACAACAAACAAGCTCATTCTACTCTTTATGTCCTTAATTATCTCCAAAGCATAACATGATATTTTTGTGAACATCAACTCATCTTCATGACACTTAGAGAATCTTGCTTATTTGTGAGGAACTTACGTACTTTGGCCACTTTCAGCTCATGGGAAAAGAAACATCCCAATAAAGCCTTTTCAAAACATGCCAAACTTGCAGACGACACATTTTCTGCTCTACCTTCCTTCCATTGGTCAAAATAAGTCCTAACAACATTATTCAATTGATATTCAGTTAGCTCAACTCATTAAATTCAGAAATATGCATCACCTCTGTTACCTTTTTCATTTCCTCAGTTAATTTATATGGATCCTCAATAGTGCTCAAACTAGTGAAAGTTAGGGGATTCATTCTTAAGTACTCATGAATCCTCAATGTGTCAGCCTCTTCTTGTCAATCTACTTTTTTCTAACCAACCTAGTTAGTAACAACTTGACTTAGTATCCTAATTGCCTCTCGAAACTCAGCATTAGTAACTTCTCGTTGCGGTTTATGTTCAGGTGCATTTGCAAACTCTTGTATAGCAACCTCTTCCGGGAGATATTAGAACTTGGAAAGAAACCTAATTTCATACTAGCGACATTTAAAAGAGATTAGCGAAAGGCATACTAATTTTAATCTAGTTGATGGATTAGGTTCATAACGAATAATTTAGTGAAGGATGTACTTCTTGCCCATTTAAGATTTGTGTAAGGTGAAAATTTAGATGACACGAAATCTTAACTTATGACAAAAAATCCTCCCAAAATTTCGAAGCCTTACCTGCATATATTATCCTCACACTTAAGAACGAAATAACAAAAACATTACCAACTTCCGTATAACAAAATTAGCTGGTTCATGCTTCACACAAACTTTCAAAACATATAATAAATTAGTATATTACAAGACTTGTGTTTACAAACCCCAAAAATATAAAAATGTATAACCATACTTATTACAACCCATGGTGACATGACAAAATAAGCCCTCCAAATCTCATGTAAATGTATAACCCGTAGATCATGTACAAGTCCCAAGCATTATACAAAATATATATGCGTATATGCAAGTTTGATCTTCCTTAAGGCTTTCAAAATCTCCATCATTCATGGTCAACTTGAAGCGTCCTCTCAAACATTCCCTACAACGAAACCACTATCGCCAAGCATATATCTTAGTGGTGAAAAACTATAGGCCGGAGCCCTCAGATTCACCAAGTTATCAATGTCAAGTCAAGGGCAACATAATTGAAAGAGAATCAACAAATTAAGTAAGCAATATACAAAGAGTATCAAATTGGATATTTAAAGCTACAAATATAAATAATACTCATTGCACCAACCACTAGCAGGTATCAAGAAGGGTTGACGCCCTGTATTAGGAAGGTTTAAAGCCCAATAATCAAGAGAACCAAGAACCATATTAAAACTAGATTTCTAGTTCATACCTTGTCATATACAGGGAGCACCCCTAGATGTAAACATCGTCGCCGTCCTCATAGAGTACTAAGACTAGCCTTTTAGCTTACATCATTACATTTATAGGTTGAAAACGTGGAAAATTTTAAACTTTTCCTCTATATATCATGAGGTTTACATAGACGTCTCGCATACTAATAATATAGTCATATCGAGTATACATAGACCCTTCGTATAAGAAGATTACATAGTCTTTTACTTTTACTACACAGACACACACATACATACATATATAAGATGTAAAATAGTCTTAAGACCAGATATCTTATTTCATAACCATATAAAAATTAAGAGTATATCAGTTGGGCATATCTCATACATCAATATAATAAATCCACATATAGTCTATACAATCTTTAGTACTCAAATGAAAAAGAAAGAACTAAAAGTCTTATTACTAGAACAACATAAATAGCATAATAATGACATTGCCCTCGGAAAGTGAGGACCTACCCTACTTGGATGAGTGAGAATTCGAAGTCTTCCTTCAAAATCATCTCAAAATTCCTTCAAAAACCGTAACCTAAAAAGTTGGGAAAAAAAGAGAAAATGGGGTTAGTACATCACTTGTATTAAATATGTTACCATATGCATATACATTATAGAAATCATTCTAAAAAAGGGCATTTCATGAAAGCATGCTAAGTGTTTACTTTAGAAAAGCATTATGCACACACAAGAATCAATACAAGTTATTAATGCATATTTATTAAGTCAAGACCATGTTCAGCACAAGACCAACCATACTAATTCTAGCCAAGTGGATCATGCATAACAACATACTTGAACATATAATCAAGAAAACTTTATCATCAATTTATAACCTCAACAAGTATGAATAAGAGTTCATGACCACATAATCAAAGAAAGACAATTACTCATGACCCTCATTATGTCCACCAGTGCAATGACTAAGTAAATCCCCATAAGCTTACTCAATTAAGTAAATCCAACAAGAACTATAACCAATGTCCAACTTCACATATCATATCATAGAGGGTACATAAAATCATACTTTAGAAATAGAGACCAAACATATATTCATAAGTGAATTCACCATCATATGGTGCCATCAACATGTATGATCATCATATACATATCATGTACACTTATAATCAGATACATACAGAAGAACAACCTCCTAAGGCTTCCCGCAAGGCAAACTAGTGCAAGGCATAGGTAGAGTCCCATACCTTTACTTAAGCTAAGTCAATCTTTTTAAGTCAGCCTAGTTGCTTTGTACTTCATTACTTCATTTTAGCTTAGGAAACACTTGCCTTAACCAACATAGACCACAATATATAAATGTGGAATCCGCTTGTGTAAAACCTTACCTCGATGGAAGGCGGTCTACCATCCAAAGTAGAACTAAACATAAACGTAGCTTTCTAGGTGGATCCACTGGCTTGTCTTCCTGTGGGGGCAACATAGTTAAGGAACTAGGACATAAGTATGAACTCTCTACATTCCACATGGACCTTGGATCCTCATCTCATTAGAACCCATAGGATGAGTATCCCTCATAGGGGAGTGAATACCTCATGTGAAACTATAGGGTGAATCTTCCTCTATAGGATTTCAACACCACCCATTGTCAAGTTCTCTCAGTTCTAAGCCAACGTCCATTTTGAAATGTCTTTAAGTCATACGTTATTTTCAAAACATATTTTAGTTCATAGGTCTATCCCTTTTATAATCATCATCATCATATCTTAGTAAGAATTGCATAAGTATTTTCCTTTCTTTACAATTCGTAGATGTGAAGTTAGAACATTTACATAATCATATCATGATAAGGCACATTAGTAAGTTTCACCATCCTTATTACATTTACATCTTAGTCAATACCTCACAAACCATTGTCAAGACATTTCAATTCAACATCATACCAATACTATCAATCCTAATATAAGTATACTTTAATACAACGTCATCACTTAATCACAAGTAACCACAATTTATGTATAGAGTTGAGATAATAAGACTTACTCCAGATCTTCTTCACAATACCATCATAAAGGTCGTACCATCAATCATTATCAATTCAACACAAAAATTGGTGTAATATAATCACACCATATTAATAAAAATAATAACAAGACCAACTGAATCTATATGCAACAATTCATCACTAGTTCATATCCTAGAATTTGAGACTTAGATCAAGTTCATAATCTACTTCATAATCTAGGTAAATTACTGAAGATCTAGCATAATGGATCACAATATATCACAATATACTAATTATTAGAATGATAACAACATAGGGTAGTAATTCAACCACTAACAAAGCCAATTGAGTCAATACTATACAATTCAAATCAAGATCACAACCTATGGTTAAGGGGAATACATCATCTTCTACAATTGAGACCAATACATCAACAAGTAGTCTAATTAAGCCATAATACATGTTATTATACTCATCATAACAAAAAAAATCATAAACAAAGCAATTTCCTAGATCAAATTCGTATTAAAAGAAAACCCACTCGAGTTTATCTTTTTGAGTTAAATTTGAAGGAACCCTGTGATGAGAGAGATCCAAAAGGTGAAATGAATCCCATAAATTGTTGATTGATGAAGTTTTGTGGAGAAATTAGAAATTTATCAGTCTTAGAATCCTCTTGAACTTGACTTATATGGTGTTCTTCTACTTGGGAGAGAGAAATGGGAGAAGGAAGCGTAATCTGGTTTTGGGATTTATGAGGCTTAACTTAGTTTAATAAGGTTATAGTGTTTATATAGGTCATTAAACAACTTATTCTCTCCCATTTCCATTACGACATCGACAAGGGCTATAGTAAAGACACTGGGACTTGATGTTGTGCCTTTACTTATTGACAATCCAAAAATTTTGAAATGCACTCCGCAATGTTTCTCATCATACCATTCCACCAAAGAACTATGTGTTTCGTTCAATATTTCTCTCCTAAATTTGTCATTACTAGGGACATAATCTATTTTGATAAAGTAAGACACCATCCTTTATTAGTGAAAAATAAAGTTTTTCATTGTTTTGGACTTCTCTAATAAATTTTACAAGTTCCTCGTCTAACTTTCGTGCTTCTTTCACATGTTTAAGTAATATTGTCTTTACTTGCAAATTAGCAATAACTAAAATAGTTGAATTAGTTGTAAAACAAACATTCGTGGATCTTAACTCAAGGAGCAATGTCAAATGACTCAAACAAATGCTTGAAGGATTTTCGATTTAGGGCATCGACAACTACATTCGCTTTACCATGATGATAATTAATCGTACAGTCATAATCCTTGATGAGTTCAAGCCATTTATGTTGTATTAGGTTTAGCTCCTTTTGAGTAGCCAAGTACTTCAAGCTCTTGTGATCACTGAAAATATGAAATTTCTCTCCATACAAATAATGCCGCCATATTTTTAAAGCAAACACTATAGCAGCAAGTTCAAGATCGTGAGTGGGATAATTCAACTCATGTGGTTTAAACTCCTAAGAGGCATAAAAATTCACCTTCCCATTTTGCATTGAAACGCATCCTAGACCATTGTAGAAGCATCACTATACATGACATATTCTTTTCCTTCATTTTTAGTGTAAGTATAGGCGCTTGGGTCAGCAAGGATTTGAGAGTTTCAATGCTCTTTTGACATTTTTTATCCCAAATTAACTTTACTTCTTTCTACAAGACTTAAGTCAAAAGGGAGGCAATAACGGAGAAGCCTTTCACAAATCATCTATAGTATCCTTCTATGACCAAGAAACTTCTTACCTTAGTGAGAATTTTAGGATTTTCCCATTCAAAAACTCCTTGGATCCTACTAGGATCAATCTTCACACCTTCACTTGGTACGACATGTCCTATAAAAGACACTTCATCAAGCAAAAATTCACACTTACAAAGTTTAGCATAAAGTTCTTTTATCGTTCAAAATCTGCTTAACAGTCTGAAGATGTTTATTATGGTCTTCACTGCTTCTGAAAAATATTTAAATATCATCTATAAAAACAACCACAAACTGATCAAGATAAGACTTGAACACTCGATTCATTAGATCCATGAATACAACAAGAGCATTTATCAATCCGAATGGCATCACCAAAAATTAATAATGACCATACCTAGTTCAAAAGTAGGTTTATGAATATCATTCTCTCTAACATGCAGTTGGTCATATCCAAAACTTAAATCAATATTTGAGTACAATTTAGCACTATTTAGTTGGTCAAATAAATCATAAATCCTAGGTAGTACCTATATATTCTTTATTGTTATTATGTTCAATTTTTTGTAGTCAATACAAAGCCTAAGTTTCATCTTTGTTCTTTACAAATAAAACATGGGCTTCATCAGGAGAACCACTAGGTCGAATAACACCTTTCTCAAGAAGTTCTTGCAGTTGAGATTTCAATTCTCTTAATTATTCTGGAGCCATTCTATAAGGGATGATGAAATAGGGGTAGATCTAGTTTTATGCTCTATTGTAAATTCAACCTCTCTTTCTAGGAGAAATCCAGGATGTTTTTCTGGGAAGACTTCTAGAAAATCACATACATTAGGTATCTCCCTGACACAAGGAATCTTCAACTATGTATCAACTATGTGATCAAGGTATGCCTACACCTTGACGCATCAAGTTTCTTGCCAAGACTCCAGAAATAATACTAGATGTCAATGATCTATCACCTTGTACAATGATATGTTTACATGTAGGATCTTTTAATGTCACATGTTTTGACCTACAATGTATGACTCATTATATTTATAAATCCAATCCTTCTCGATAATAACATCAAAATCCTTGAAGGGTATTTTAATCCAATCAACAGGGAAGAATAAGTTTTTTAATTACGAAAGGACAATCAGGATAAATTCCTTAAAACACAACCTGATATCCCAATGGACTTTCAACAAGCACATCATGATTAAATCTCATGGGTTTCACATTATGAGGAAGAACAAATGATGAACAAATATAGGAATGTATAGAACCAATATCAAACAGTGTACACACACACAAGCAAAATAAGTGAAATTTACCGACAACCACATCTTGTCCATCTTTATCAGTCCTCTTTCTAATTGCATGAGAGCGTGTAGTAACCCTTTTTCCACTAGCTTGATTAGATTCACTTGTACATGCTTCTTGGGTGCTCTTAAGTCTTGCATCTTTATTAGTTTGAGGATGATTAACAGAAGTCTTATGAGATGAACCTTTAGTTCTCAAGGAAGGAGAATTATTAGTATTAGGAAAGTCCTTCACTTTATGATCGAAGGTTCCATAATTTAAAAGTGCACCAGAGGCTCTCCTGCAAGTACTAAAATGATTTCTCCACATTATAGACGAGTGGGAACTCGACGATTATCTTGACCATAATTTAAACTGCTAGTTGTAGAAAAATCGGATTTGTTTTACTTTTGTTGAGCTTGTCTGTTATCATTACTAGCCTTAGAATCATCAAAGCTTCCATTTTTTGATGGACCTCCAAAATTTGATCTAGATTTTTGGAATCCATTTTAATTTCTTATTAGATTCTTCATTATCAAGTCGTTCCCAAGTAAAATAATCAGGCAATAACTTACAAAAGTTCTCATGTTTCAGGATCGCCACATTCTTCCTAATGTAATCATTTAAATGATCTTCATATTTTTTGCACTTATCTTTTTCCGAATTAATAATACTTCCAGCATAACAAGAGAGCCTTAGAAACTTTTGTTCATATTCAGCAATAGACACACCTCGTTTTCTTAGATTCAAAAACTCCTTTTTCTTTGCTTTACAATAAGAAGGTGGTACATATTTCATACGGAATTCTAAGTAAGAATAGGAGGTTTTAACTTGGCATTCGGAGCACTTATCAACCAATTATAAGCATCCTTTTTGTAATAGTGAAATAGCATATTTAAATTTTGCAACCTCTAAAAATTCCTATTGCTCAAATACCCTCTTCATGCGATCAAACCATTGTTTAACATCAGTAGAATAAATAGTGCCTTTAAACTCCACTCCACCCATTTTCCTCATTTTCTCAAAGTTAATCTTATTGGGATCATGCATCGATTAAACCATGTGGTTCAAGAATTCAACCATTTGTTGAAAAGGAGGAGTCATGACTTTAGTACCATGACTCATGTAAGGATGTGAACGAACTCTTACATTATGATGGTTTCCCACTTCAGACCCACTAGTGTGGGGAACATCTCATTAGAGATATGTTCTCCAACCCTTTCCTGTGCATGAGGTTAGGAAACAGAGGTACCAGAAACTTCACGAGCAGCTTCCATAGGTTGGTCAAAAGAAGAGGCCATAACTTAATTCCTTCTAAAGGGAAGAACACATTGGATTAAGGACATTTGCAAGATGCATGTGCACTCTACATGCAATAAGAATATGGAAAACAATGTAAGTGAACATTAACTTTAAATAGAACCTTGTTGAAAACAAATACTATACAAGTAATTCACAACAAAAGTCCAAGAATAACAAACGTAGACTCTAATACCAACAGTTGTAGCGACCGCTTCCAAGAGATACTAGAACTTGACAATAAACATAATTTAATACTATGACATTTAAAGAGAATAACAAAGGGCATACTAATTTTAATCTATTTGAGGGATTAGGTTCATAACACATAATTTAGTTAAGGATGTACATCCTTCCCATTCAAATATTTATTTAAGGTCAAAATTGATATGGCACAAAATTTTAACTTAAGACGAAACCCCCACAAAATTTTTAAGCAATTAACTGTCGAGCTTTACATGCATATATTATCGTCACACTTAAGAAGGAAATAACAA
The DNA here is from genome assembly GCA_032847665.1 of Solanum chilense. Taxonomy (NCBI): domain Eukaryota; kingdom Viridiplantae; phylum Streptophyta; class Magnoliopsida; order Solanales; family Solanaceae; genus Solanum; species Solanum chilense. The sequence goes on along the minus strand of CM064969.1, from coordinate 48,884,282 downwards.
GAATATTACCAACTTCCGTGTAGCAAAATCAGTCGGTTCATGCTTCACACAAACTTTCAAAACATATAGTAAATTAGTATATTAGAAGACTAGGGTTTACACACACCAAAAAGATAAAAACGTATAGCCATACTTATTACAACTCATGGTGACTGACCAACTCAACCCTCAATCTCATGTAAATGTACATCACATAGATCTTGTACAAGATCCATGGTTTATACAAAATATATATGCCTTTTTTGAAAGTGTGATCTTCCTAAGGCTTTCAAATCTCGATCTTCAATTGCCAACTTTAAGCTCCCTCTCAAAAATTCCCTATGATAGAAATAACTCTCGCTGAACATATAGCTTAGTGGTGTAAAACTATATATCCGGAGCCCTAAGATTCACCAAGTTATCAGTCTCAAGTCAAGGGCAGCATAATTGAAATAGAATCAGCAAATCAAGTAAACAATATACCAAGAATATTAAGTTGGGTATTTAAATCTCCAAATGTTAATAACACTAATAGAACCATTTTCAAAGTGGTTCAATAACAAGGCTCACCGAATATATACCTCATGTCATCACACCAATCACGGGAAGGTATCAAAAAAAATTGACACCCTGTATCAATAAGGTTCAAAGCCGAGAAATCAAGAGAACCAAGAACCATATTAAAAATTGCTTTCTAGTTCGTACTTAAAATTGATAACTCCCATACTTAAGACAAACTAATAATCCAGAATCAAGATGGCAAATGATCCAAATCAAGGGGCATGCCAATAGTGACAAAGTCATAGCCACAATAAAGAAAAGGTCCCAACAAAAGTGCAAAGTGGTCAAACAATCCGTACAATTGGACGAGTTACACAAGAGTCTTTAACACCTTAAATAACAACACGACAATGAAAAGTGACTAGAGGTAACCAAGGTACCAAGATAATATTTAGTATATAGCATAATGTAAAAATAGTATAACTACAGGTTTATACACAAAGTTCAGTTCTTTAGATAAGAAACAATCCAACACCACTTCAAGAGTTCAAACCGTAGACCAAAAAACATATGAAGGTCCTAAACTTATTCATGAGTATATACAACCTTAAAAATACAATTAACTTCCTTAATTCATAGTATTTCAAAATTTATATATAAAACGGATTATCATCATGAGTAAGCCTAGCCTGTACAAATACAACTAAGCTCCCAAAACTTTTATTATGTCAAACAAAAAAACTTCATGTCGCAACTTAGATTTTAAACAGAAAATGAAAAAACTGAACTTTATATGATTCATAAAAGATGTAGGTATATCTCTTAAGCTTGCAAAAAGATATTATTGAAACACTAATAGGTTAACAGATAGGATTTCTAATTCCTTAATCTGCACAAAATTTGTCATATGTTGCATCTGATATTTTGAATTCATAACGCAAAATAGGATTTTAAATAAATTCTAGGTATGTGAATTATCTTTCCAAAACATAATTATAGACTATAAAAAAAGTTCTATGGAACGATATATATATGAAATACCAAACACCACATAACATAGAAATAGATTTCAGCACTTACCAAGATGGTGTGTGTGTGTGTCGAGGTCTAGAAAAAAGGATCTAATTTTTCACTTTATTTTGAAGAAAAACTTGTTAGGTATGTTATAAGTTTCCTATATATCAATTGAAACAAAAATGACAAGAGGAGGTGAAGACATATAGCTACAAAAGTGATCCTTGTCACCTTGACAGATGTCACCAAAATGGGTTGCCCAAACCAATAGTTTGCTGCCCAAAAAGCATACATATATACATATATTTTTATACCTTATACCCATACTTACAATGTTTATATGAATATAATTATAAAATTACGCAAATACCCTCATCCAATACCTTAAATTACGATAACACTTATGTTATGCAAAGTTGCAAGAATCGCAAAATTTCAAGTCCCTAAAATATGAAAAAAAAATGTACAATAGTAATTAAACAATGATATATGCACATAAGAATCCTGATCTAGTATTTTAGAGGTTTTAAAATATGAAAGAAGTAAATGAATTCCTGAATTCAGCAGCCTTATAATTACAGATGTGGCGCACTTCAAACTGATAACTAGGACTTTACAAGCATGATTTCATGGACTCCCTATGAATGATGAAGTTTGTGCTCTAACAGAGCTAAATACTAAATTAGCTGAGAATTCTTAAAGGTTAAACATTCAACTTGGCCAAAAGTGACGACCCAAGTCTTAACAATAAGAAATAACAATGGAAAGACTCAAAGGACTAACATTTGACTATATTTAAAGCCTCTAAAATCACTGGGATAGATTTTTGAATAAACCCCAAAACATCCTAATGGACCAAAATAAATCAATTAACATAGATCTTATGAAAGGCAAGGAGTCTCACTGAATGATATTGAACTTCTAACTAGATCAACATTACACTAGAATGTTCGATACTAGTTACCTGTGCTTGCATCATAAGATGATGCATGCTAACTAACATAGATCTAAAATTTTCTTCCCAAATTCACCGAAACTCGTTTCTTTTTTCTTAAATTACCTTTAGATAAAAATACATGAAAATGTACCTAAGAACCTAACTCGAAATGACCCTTTAATGCGATGTAACAAAGTCAAAAACATCCCAACTCAATCAAATTCAAGAACAATATATGAATTCAAGAATAGATATCAAGATCATCAATAATTTAAATCTTTTAAGATGAAACCAAAATAAAATAAATATGATTGGTACATGCGATATCAATCTCAACGACATGAGAGCCTCACATACCTGGTAAAAGTAAACCCTTGGCGAAAACACCAACTTTCTTGATTGATTTTGATGAACTTGTCCTTTTCTCCTTCATCTTATCTCATCCTTTCTCCTTATCCCTAGGGTGAAATCCCAAATTCTAAACATACTATAATTTGATTATACCCATATTAAACTCCTTAAAACGGATAAAAAAAAATAGGGCAATGAAAAGACTAAAATAACCCTTAAAATTCCAATTTGGATAATTCCTTAATTAAATAATTCAACTTCAAAAAGACATAACTCAATCATACGAACTCACAATCATGAAAACTTCACTCCGTTAAAAAGATAATTCCAAGATCTCTCCAACCTTATATGGAACTGTACTAACTCATCCTTATGTAGGACCTACAATTGGTTAAATTTTACAAAAAACTCAACTTTAACTCGCTTACAATTTTCAAGATTTACAAAAATACTTTAGAAATAAAACTATTTAAGACTTTAAATTTCCTTGTAGTTCTTTCTAGTTGCGAGATGTTACACTTTACTAATTAAATTGAAACTTAACTCTTAAAACAACGTTCAAACGTTTTTAATGACTTTTGAAAACTTTATAAACTTTTTCTCTGACTTACTTCTTAACTTCTAGACTTTACTCTTAACTTCTCCTTACATAGTTCTTAACTTTCCATTAATTGTATTACAAGTTCAAATTTCATGATCTCGTGTTTATTGATAGTTAAATGAAGTTTAGATATACCATAGAGTGTTGAAAAAACTATATAATATATGTACATTGCTATGGAACAAGTACTAGAAGTTACGGAACGAATGGGGAGAACTCACATCCTTGGCGATCTAATAGGCATGTGGCGCTAGCCCTCAAAGTTTAGAGGTCTTGTTGGGTGCTCTGGATGGAGAAAAATTCTAGAGCCCCTTTTGGCGCGTGATACGCTCAAACTATACTTCCATAAAAAAGTATAAGTGGTCGTATCAAATAAAGAACCCAATTTTTAGGTTGTGGTCATTCCCACGAGGAAAATGATTTATACTTAACTTTAATCTACGATTATGTCTACTTAGTCAAGTCCTTTCCGGAAACAGTTAATTAATGTGGGGATTTTTGTAAAACTAAAATGCTAAATTATTTCTATGTAAATCAAGTACCAAGGTTAAAACTTTATTTTGATCAAGTGATGAGAAAAACTATGGTGTAAGTGTTCCCCATAGGTTTATTACTCGGTAGTCCTAGCTATAACTATTCTTTCCTAGTGTCTTGCATGCAAAGTGATAAGTTAGGTATCTCTAATTCCTTGGTCCAACAACTAATGAATTTCACCCGTATCTTCGTCAGGGTAGGTGTGTTTACTTTACTAAACCTTACCTTTTACATATTAAACATCATATGTATGGCTAAGCTACTACTTCGCACCAATTGAAAACTATCCTATTAGATAGTGTATATTATATATATATTGATACTTCTTTTCCTATTAACTACCCCCTTGGTCCAGAAAGTAGAGGTAGCGTAAGTCCTAACGCGTGCACTCGTTAAAAAGACTTCTAAACGAATGAATTATCTATAAATGCAAGATCCTATTGTAGAATTAGTTACCCATGCCTAGAAATACACAATTAATGGTTGTTAAACAAAATTTCATGTACTTACTTTGACAAGTATAAAGAAAATCCAGAAATAACACCTGAATTGGAAAAAATATCTTGAGAATTGATTCCGGAAAATTGAAATAATTACCAAAATCCAAAGTTAAACTTCCAAGAACAAAGTATGAAAAATAATAAAAAGCCTTACCCAAAAAACTAGGTATTTACCCCTATTTATAATAATATTATCCTTAATTAAAAGGAGTTCTAAATAAGGAAAGTCTGTCCATAAACACACCTTCAATTGATGACTCCACTGACGGTCCATAGATGGAACGACGGACCGTCGACTACTTCTATCTATTCATAATTAGCATATTCTTCAGCCGTCATGCTAGCATCTTCTCTGATCCAATCGACGTACAAACATCATGGTCTGTCGATGCCTTCGTCGTTCCATACTTAGTTTTTCTTCAACTTTGGGTGGTGGACTCATCTCTGATTTGATCGACGCCTTGCCAGCACGGTCTGTCGATCAGTCGATGGACCATCGAATCTTCTGTAGCCCCACACTTATTTAGAATTCTGTGAGTTGCTTCCAGATGCTTGGACCTCCAGTCAACGTCCACCACCTACGGACCATCGATGGAACAACGTGGGTCATCTTTTCTGCACAATCTTTTGCATTTCTATTTTGGATGACTTTCCTGCAAAAGACATAAAAACAATTCAAACTACTACAAAAAATCCCTAGACACACACTAAACATAAGGAAAAAGCATTAAAAGTATCATGAAACCATAGTACATCAACACCCTCAACTTAAATTTGTTGTTCGTCCGTAAGCGAGGCATTATGACTCACCACAACACCTTTGTAAAAAATTATCCTCATTTAAGCTTTGACAATCATATGACTATCAATACCGACTATTTTCATTACTTTTGTGCATGATATTACAGTTAGGGTCACTTGACTCATTCATGTAGATAAGACCATAACACAGACTCACCACGCACCGACACCTCTCCTCTTTTATCTCTCACCAAGGTACCAACTCTCTAATATTGCAATTTCACTATGCAATTTAAAATTTGAGTATAAGGATCATTATTCAACACTCACTCTCAGAACAACTTCACACCCAATTGATACTTGTCGCCATAGGCTTGCCTTATTTTCACTTCTTTAAGTTCTCCATATTAGACTATTAGGATAACGATAGGACTTTCTTGGCTTGAAGCGTAGGCTCAGGGTCAGGCATGGTACATATGGATTCATTTTAGTGACTTGCTGCCCTGCTTGATATTACGGCTAAGGTCCTACCTCTTTCATTGCCTATTATGCCCTATTCTTCCTTTTCATGTATTCTTTGCCTTGTTTTCTCCTTTCTTTCTCCTTTTGTGCAAAGGACTCTTCTTTTATTTTTTATTTTTATTTTCTTTCAAAATTTTCAATTGATTTCAACTTTGATTGAGTCACTTTTCTTCTTCACTATTTCTTTTCTTTTTCCTTTCACATTAATCCTTTCAACGCCATTTTTCAAAACGTTACTCATAATATCCACACTCAACTCATGGCTACATAATGTCCAAGTTTGGTTCACGGCCAAGACGAGATTGGGGTGTGCATTAGCCACCTTAAACTTATATTCTTTGCCTAAGTTGAGGTGCACCTGTCTAATGAGGGACCACAGATAACACGTTATACCCAGAAAAAGATGAGTAAGGTACAAAAGAAAAGTCCATTGTATGCTCAAAATATTTGGATAAAAAAAGGACTAATTTCATTCGCTTTTCTTTTACATAGTTTAAAAACGATATTTTGAACAAAGGCCTATGATATTTTCCTAATTTTGTAACACAAATTACATTTGTAGGACTAACCGAGTAAGTTCTTGCTAGGTACCAACAGTGGACTATTCAACTTTTCTCACACTCTCTTAAGACCTCATTATCCTACCAGATTATCGGACACCTTGTTAGAGTTTTAGATTGAGGGTTATGTAATGGTGTATCTCTATGTCATGCTTGGAGCCAACACATTCAACGTTCACTATACCGAATCATGCAAGCATTTTCTTTAGAGCGGGATATCATTGATTTAGCCATCATGTTTCAGATTTCACATTCATACTTTGTACAAGGTACTAAATATGCCGGATCAACAAAAAATAAACAATCTCTTGGGGCAAAAACACAGGCAAGAAAACCCCCAGAAGAGGATGATGAGTTGGGTTACTCAGACTTCACCCTACAAGTCATTTTTGATTTACCCCACCCCCAACAAGAAATCATGCAATTGTCCCCAATGCATAAGAAATATATAGCAAGGTGGTAGATGAAGCAAACCTGAGACAAATAGCGTCGACGATCAACAAGCTACCGAGTCTGGTTTCCCTGATCCCGCTCAATCACTAGTAGGGACAACCTCACTAGTGTCTGCAACAATGTCAGCATCCTAAGTAGTGCTCGTATCAACATCCTCAAGCCAGGAGCTAGACGCCCCAGAAGCTCACTCATGAGCCCTAATATGCCGGGCCTCTTCATCTATTAACGATGCTATCCTCGAAGCCTCCATATCAGTGCGCTCCTTCGTCCTAGATTGAGCCTCCGCACTCTCTCAGGACTTGTTCCTCTTTGCACGATCACGAGGTAGGGGCGGTGGAGAAGTAGAGGTAGTGAACAATGCAGCAAACATCATATACTCAGCACGCTTTGGAGGTGTGGCCATAGGCTCGGTCACCCGCACATCCAGAATAACGTCCACATCAGACCTCAGACTCGCCACAACAACCTGGACCGCATGAATCTTCCTCTCTATTTACTGGGCAATATTCTTGTCAATTCGATCCATAGCCTCGACAATTGACTTCTGCATCCAAGGCTGGATATGATGTAGCAATGTGGCCATCTGTGGCTGTAGCTCCTGGACCCTAGCAATCGGGACAAGTGTTGCTTCTGGTGTAGATTTGGAGGAACTCGGTGCTCCATTAGTGTCTGGGGCAGACTTAACAGGGGTGGTGTTTGTAGTCTCTTAAGAAGCATGACTATAACCTTGGGCTTTCTCTACCATATCTACGAGGTTCTCACCCAATAGCTGCACCTCTACCGGGGGCACCTTATTTGGTGCTGGCTCATTGGCCTCATCCCTGATGAGATCGATGTCCACTCTCCCAGTAGGAGTCTAGACAACATCAATGTGCCATATGGGTAGTAAAACAGTGCACACAACTCAAATATAATATAGGAAAAGGTCTAAGTTGTCGAGGCCTTAAAATCCCTCTCATGGATGACTGCCAACAACATCCTCGAAAAATCAACCTCAAACCCCGTGACCATAGTAGCAACCAAGACCACTCTATCCTACGTAAGTATGTAGCTAGTAACTATAGGTATAAGAAGTGGTGGACTAAGAGACAAATGAACTTTGCAGCAAATATGAGGTTGTCCTTCTTGATAAGGCCTGTGGGATACAGCACCCACTCTGCACACATAGATATGTTGGGAAATCCACCTCTTGGTGGTGTTTCTCATATCCTTGTCAAGCTGGAAATTCCCTTCTTAATCAAATTCAACCTATAGACACACTCGGGGGGTGACGGGGACCCTATTGGCATCAACATCATCACCGTATAAGAAACGATGAATGATGGGCAAAGCGATATCTACCTGGTGGCCACAGACTCGAACATAGGTAAGTGGCTCCTATTTTGCGGGATTAGACCGCCTATCCAAAGAAGCCTCGCTACATAAGAAGCATAGAACTCCCGTACCAACTCCTCACTATAGCGTCAGACAGTCCTAGCCATCCACTCAAGCTAATGGTGGGTGAAGAGGGCATATATAGATGGGACAATGTGTAGACTCTCTGTAACAACCCGCCGCTCCACTAACAGGGTGCGAGATATGACCCCCTTGTCATTGAGCACCTTGGTATCCCTGTATATTTGGTGCTACCCCTCTTCGCAACACCAGTTAGGCTGATAAACAACCAGTGAAAGATCTTCATGTAGGGGTGACGGAGGATCCTTTGAATTCTTGGCCTCATCATACAAGGCATGGTGGGCAGGTGCATCTGTAAAAGTGGCACCCTCTGAACTGGAGCCTGAGGGTGTGGCATCATTCGACCCTGTAGAGTGGGCCGACTCATCACCACAAGTCTCTTTAGAGCCAGACATTCATTATAACCCGAGGAAGACCTAGACGGTGTGTCGGTCAGTGTGCACTCCTCATCAGTCTGGAAGGCAATGACTATGACAGATGCCACATTCTTGGACGTGCCCTGACTGGTCCTAGCAGAAGTTGTGAGTGTCTGGATGCTTGGTGGAAAGTATTGTGGATCAAGCTCATCGTCTAACCATCCAATCACTATCCTCCGTGGAGGTGGCACGGACTTTCATCATCCTTCAAAATAGACTAAATCCGTTTTGGGGGCCATTGGTACCTGCAAGGGGTATTTAATAGATTCATGGTAATCATACTAAACACACAAGGGAAGCAAAAACAAAATTCAGAACAAAAAGGCACACTGAAGTGCAGAGCTGCAGAACAGAATGACAGGAACTATCGACGGTACGTCGATATGGTCCATCGATGAATCAACGGTCCGTTGATAGGGTTAGACAGTAGACACTTAGAAAATTTTAGAAGTTACAAGTCCACAATACTGGCAGTCATAATCGACAGAGGTAAAGAACGGCCCGTCAATGAAACGACGAACCATAGTCCACTTCTGTCGTTGGACACTTTGAAAAATTCAGAATGCAACAGAAATAAGGGTGTTAGTTAGAAATAACGGACGTGCAGGACGACCCGTCGATCAATCGACGGATGGTAGTCCACTTCTGTTGGTGGACACTTAGTAAAATTCAGAAGGATATAGGGAACATGGTTTTAGATAAAAACGACGGCCGTGCAGACTTGCCCGTCTTTTGATCGACGAACTTTAGTCCATTTCCATCAATCAAGAGTTAAATAAACACAGGTTGCAGGTTAGTCCTCGTACTTTCAAGAAGAGACAAGTGTATGAACATCCCTTTGCACCCCACACATAATAAATTTAAAGCACATCAAGACACCCAATTTTCAATATCAATCTATGAACAACTTCGTCATTCTTAGGGATTTTATTATTCTAATTTTGATCTTAGATTGTAAGAGATTACAAATCCCTAAGTGGGAAAACGATAAATGAACAACATGTAAAGTTCATATAGGCAGTTAGCACCCCCAACACATTGACTTTCCATCACCTAAGGGATAGGGGACCTAATTTTAACAAGTTAATCATGATATTTTGTCCCGAAGTCGAGACCCACATACAATTTTTATCATTTTTGCATGCAATTGAACGAGAATTCATTAAGCGGATGAGAATGGAATACATGTACCCTGTAGCGGAGTGAATGTGAAGAGTAACTTTTTAATAACAACACAATGCCCGCCTTCGAATACCGACTGGACGAATGAATGAAAATGATGGGAATATGGAACTGAGGGATTTCAGAAAAGATGGGAAATTAGAAGGGAATTATGGTGGAATTAATGTGGGAGTGAGTGGGGGAGTAAGGGAATTAAGGTATGGAAATAATTGGGGATAATTTGAAAAGGTGAGGGTAACTTAAAAGGGTGTGTTTCTTAATATATAACCGGTCAGGTCGGGTCGGTTCATGGGTTCTAGTGAACTAACGATTCCCCGTCGATGGACCGTAAGTCAATCGACGGTCTGTCAATTGCTCCGTTGACTATGCCCTACTTAAACAAAATTAAAAATCATACCTGGGATACTCGGACTCCATCTAAGGTCCGTCGATGGGATGATGGCCTGTTAATTTATCCGTAAATCAGTGCACCAAAACAATTTCTGCAGATTTCATTAGGTGTAGTCAATGCACATTAAGCACCCAATAAGCCATTATTTTTGTATTTTCTGGACACTTTTTAGACAAGGACCCTAGACTAGTCTATAGCCAACACTCTGAAAGAAAATCAAATAAAATCTACACGTGACATTAAGTAAAATCCAAAATATAGCAACTATTGCTATAAGTCAAGAAAAACCTACTGTTGGCTTAAGGATATATATTGGGTTGCCTTTTAGTCAGAGCTTGTTTCAACGTCGCGGCATGACGCAAGACTCTTGATTACTCAGACTTCATCAAAATTGTATGCCTCAACGACTTCATTTGCATTTTCCGCATGCTCGAGGTAGATTTTGATTCTTTGCCCATTGACATTGAACCTTGAACCATTCTTGTTCTCCAACTCAACCGCACCATGAGGGAAAACTTGAGTGATCAAGAATGGACCAGTACATTTGGACTTGAGTTTGACTGGAAGCAAGTGCAACGTAGAGTTGAACAAAAGTACTAGATTCTGAACCACTAATTCACGCTTTTCAATCTTTTGGTCATGGTACTTCTTCATCTTGTCTTTGTAGACGGCTGAGATTTCATATGCCTTCAAGTAAAACTCATCAAGCTCATTTAACCTATTTAATCTTTTTTCCGCTCCTTCATTCCAATCCATCTTCAGGTTCTTCATCGCCCATATGCCCTTATGCTCTAAATCAACCGGCAAGTGATAAGCGTTACCATATACAAGTTGGTACGGGGATATAACTATGGGAGTCTTGTATGTTGTCCGGTAGGCCCAAAGAGCATCATCAAGACTCCTTGACCAATCCATTCTACTAGCATTCACTGAATTAGCCAGAATTTATTTGATTTCTCTGTTTGACACCTCAAGTTGCCACTAGTCTTAGGATGGTAAGGAGTGGCTACATTGTGGCGACCCAATATTTCTCCAATAACCCTTTGAACAACTTGTTGCAAAAGTTGGATCAACCATCACTAATAATGGTCCTAGGAGTGCAAAATCTAGAAAATATGTTCTTTGTCAAGAAAACGGTGACACTTTTCCCTTCATTCTTTGCAAGTGCTACGTCTTCCACCCATTTTGACACGTAATCCGTTGCTACAAGAATGTAACTCATTCCATGAGAACTCACTAAAGGGCCCATAAAGTCAATGCCTCACACATAAAACACCTCAATTACAAGAATGGGATTCAAAGGAAGCTCTTTCCTTCTAGAAATACCTCCATCTCTTTGGCAACTATCACATGCCTTGGCGAACTCATGAGCATCTTAGTGGATTGTTGGATAATCGCATCCACATTGAAAAATTTTATGGGCAGTACGGATACCACTATGATGCCCACCCACAGGAAAGGCGTGGCATGCCACAAAAACAATCAACATCTCAACTTCTGGCACACACCGACAAATAAGACCATCATCACAACTCCTATATAAATATGGCTCATCCCAAAAGAACTTTTTTCACATCATGCATGAACTTTTTGATTTGATAAAAGGACAAGTCCGATGGAACTATATCACTAGCCAAGTAATTCGCAAAATTAGCGAATCATGGAATCAAGTCATGAGAAGCGGCAAAAACATGCTCATCTGGGAATGTATCATAAATTTCAGCCTTTTCACCCAAATCTTGCATGGCATCGTTCCTCTAATCGGGACAAGGGATCAACAACTTATTTTCACTCTCTTTGTATATTTTACTTCAAAATCAAAATCTTGCAACAATAATACCAATATATTCAACCTTGGCTTCACATCGTTATTTACCATCAAATATCTGAAAGTAGAATGGTTAGTACTCACTATGACTCTCGTGCCAAGCAAATAGAAGCCAAATCTCTCAAAATGAAAAAACCACTGCAAGGAGCTCTTTTTCAATCACAATAAAGTTTTTTTTAGCCTTATTAAGGGCCTTATTGGCGTAATAAATGAGGTGAAGGATTTTATCCCTTTTTCCCAAAAACTACACCAAGAGCAACCCCACTAGCATCACACATCACCTCAAATGACTTACTTCAACTCGGGGAAATAATAATGGGCGCAGACACCAACTTCTCCTTCAATTCACTAAATGCATTCAGACAAGATTCATGAAAATAAAATTTACACTCTTTCTCAAGTAACTTGCACAGATGATGATATTTTCCCAATACAATACCCTCTTTCACCATGAATTGACGCTTCTCCCAATTTAGCACAAGGTTGCAATCTTCAACCTTTAAAGAACCTCGACCAACTAACTCAAACAACGCTCAAAGAAGTCGCCAACCACTGAAAAATCATCCATAAAAACCTCAATAGAGTCTTCGACCATATAAGATAATATCGACATAATACATTTATGAAAAGTAGCTGGTGCATTACACAACCCAAACGACATCCTCTTAAATGCAAAAGTTTCATAAGGACAAGTAAAAGTGGTTTTCTCTTGATCTTCCGCTGCAATAGAGATCCGGTTGTAACCCGAATAACAATCAAAAAAATATTACCACCCCTTTCCTACAAGCCTATCCAACATCTGATTACAGAAGGGCATCAGAAAATGGTCCTTCTCAGTCTATGCATTTAACTTCCGGTAATCTATACAAACCCTCCATCTGATCACCGGCCTCATTGGAACAAGCTCATTCTTGTCATTTGGGACCACAATTATTCCCCCTTTTTGGGCACACACTGAATAAGACAAACTTAAGTACTATCGGCAGTTAAATATATGCCTCCGACATCTAACCACTTAATAATATCCTTCTTCACTAACTCTAGCATAGGTTGATTTAACTGTCTCTGATGCTCAATATTGGCCTATGATCAGGCATGATTTGGATTTTGTGTAAACAAATACTGTGCGTAATCCTAATAATATTAGCAATAGTCCAACTAATGGCTCGCTTAGACCTATTTAACACCTTTACAAGACACTCCACTTGCTTCACATTCAAATCCGATGTAATGATTACTGGCAAAGTGTCATCTTTCCCCAAGAAAACATACCCTAGATGAGGTGATAGAGCCTTAAGCTCCAATTTATGGGCCTCCTCAATAGATTATTTCGCCGGTGGATACTTGTGATGCTTCATCTCTAACTTTAACTTCTTTGGTTTGAACCGAACATCACCTAAATCAAGTGCCACATCCAATGACCCATACTCTTCAATACAATCACTCTGAAAATTCATGATCACTACCGCTAGTGCCTCAACACCAAGATGCTCTTCTATTTGTAACTCAGACAAACTCTCAACCCTGAAGGATATCACATATACCGATTGGAGCTCACTACACTGTCTCATGGACCTACAAATGTTGAAAGTTGCTTCTTCATTATTTAGCTAAAACTTTATATGCCCTTTTCCATGTCAACCAAGGAACGACGGTAGAAAGGAATGGCCTACGAAGAATAATGGTAACCTCAAAATCCACCTCACAATAAAGAATCACAAAATCGGCCACAAATATGTGTGAATCCACCTTTACTAACACATCATGGAGTAGCCTAATAGTCCTCTTCACCATTCAATTAGCCATCAGTAACCGCATCACAATGGGCTTTGGGTCACCTAAACCCAACTTCTTGTAAATAGAGAGAGGAATAAGATTTATGCTTGCCCTAAGATCATAGAGTTCTTTAGAAAATTGTAACAACTCCATTGTAAATGGAATAATGAAAGCACCCGGATGTTATTTCTTTTGCACAAGAGACTTGTAGCAATAGCACTACAATATTGCATCCTTGTAATCCTAAAAGCTAAAGGATCTCTTCTTAGTGACCATATCTTTCATAAACTTGGTATAAGCAAGCATTTGTTCAAGGGCTTCTATCAAAGAGACATTGATGGAAAACTATTTCAATATAGTGGTAAAACACCGGTATTTACCATCCTCAATCTTTTTCACCAATCTCTGTGGGAATGGTGGTGGTGGTATAGGAATAGGGGTCACTTCTTGGGGTATCTCATCTTCTTTCCCGGCTTGTCAACTAACTCACCACTACCTCATCACCCCTTCTCATCTCATTTTCTACGCTAGACGGCATAGGCTGATCAATGGTTTGTTTACCACTTCGAGTAGTGATTTCCATACAATGTCCATTATTTTTTGGATTTTGGTTGTTTTGCTAGGAAGGTTACCCGGTTGGCGTGGTTTCATAGAAGAAGACAATTGGGACATTTGCAACTCAAGATGTTTGATTGAGATCGCATGTGCATCCACCTTTTGCTCAGTATTCGCTAAATCACCTCTCAACTATTTGGCGTGATCATCACTAGCATCAAACTGCCTAATCATCTTCTTCAACATATCCTCAACTCGCGCGATAATACCTCCACCATCCTAAGGAGAAACTTCCCAATTTTGAGGTGGGACACGGGCCCACTCTGATCGTTTCAGTTACCATAGTTACTCCTGTTGAAGTAATTGTCGTGGTTGTAGTTTCCATCTCGAACATAGTGACCCTCTTGGATGTAAATCCCATAGTTCTGACCTTGATTTCCTTGACCTTGGTGCCAATTTTCCTGATGGGAGCCTTGTGCGTTCGGTCGAAAAACCCCCATCTTATCATTCACTGCATAAGAGTCTTCCTCATAGTAAGATACATCTACCGGCGGTGGTGTCTTAGTAAAATAATTCACCACATTCTCTTTCTCTGCACTCCCAGCAACATGTTTTAATACCAGTCCAAACTCAGTCCTAATGTAAGCCATTTTTTCACGAATCTCATCTGCAAACGGGTTGTGTATAGCTTGCACTGCAAAGGTGTTTCACCCATTGTCCGACTTCCTAGTGCTCTAAGCCTTGTTGTTTCGGGAGATTTTATCCAACTGTTCCACGGTATCTTGATAAGTTCACTCACCATAAAAACCACCCGCAATCGTATCAAGTACCGCCTTCTTGTTATAATCGTGCCCCCTAAAGAAGTACTCTTTCAATGATTCATTATCAATGCGGTGGTTTGGGAAACTTCTCACAAATTTGGTGAACGTATCCAAAAAACTACTTACCGATTCCCCGGTAATGCCACAAAGTTATTCACTCTATATTTGTGGTTGAGCTTTTTCGACACCGGATAGTATCGTGCTAGGAAGAGATCCCTCAACTGCTCCCAAGTATAGATTGATTATTGGAAAACATAGTAAACAAAATTCCGGCGTCTCCTGTCAGTGAGAGAAGGAACACCCTTAACCTGATGACATCCATGTCTAAGTCTTGCCTCCCTACACAACTCTTGCACACCAACCTTAGTTTGGCGATGTGAGTATGTGGATCCTCAGAAGGTAGCCCTGAATATAAAACTCTAGCGGTGAGAATCTGTATCAAGCTACTAGTTACAATAAATGAATGACCATGTGGTAGAGGAGGTAGGACAAGATGTCCATCCGAGTCGATGATGTTGACATTTCCCATATAATACTCTTGATGGCGTGGGGCAGGAGGTTGCCTCCTCATAGCGCCCTAACCAGGATTTTCCACCAGCACTTGGTTATCAGCATCAACCGGTGGAGGAGGTTGACAGTTGATCCTATCACTAACATTAGCAAGATTGCGTGGATCATGCATTCTACAAAGTGTACTATTCAATTCTGGATCAAATGAAAGCATTGTTTCTCCTCGACTAAGTGTACTTTACATACACTAGAGCTAGACATGAAAAATACAAAAACAAAGAAAAAAGCAAAATTTAGGTAATTATTGACTAAAATTTGGTAATTGCGCTTAAAGTTAATCTAAAAGCCACTTTCCTCGGCAGTGATGCCTAAATTTGATACACTCAAATCATACTACCGTAAAGAAGTATAAGTGGTCGTATCAAGTAAGAACCCAATTTTTAGTTTGGGGTCGTTGCCACGAGGAAAATGGTTTAGAATTAACTTTGATATATGATACGTCTATTTAGTCAAGACCTTTCCGAAACTAGTTAATTAAAGAGGGGATTTTTGTAAAACTAAAATGTTCAATTATTTCTATGTAAATCAAGTACCAAGTTTAAAACATTAGTATTGATCAAGTAATGATAAAAACTAGGGTATACGTGTTTCCATTAGGTTCATAACTCGATACTCCTAGCTATAACAATTCTTTCCTAGTTTCTTGAATGCAAAGCTATAAGTTAGGTATCTCTAATTCCTTGATCCGGCAACTTTAGAATTTCACCCGTACCTTTGTCCGGCTACATGTGTTTACTTTATTATACCTTACCTTTTACCTCATATTAATCATCATATTCAATGTATGTCTAAGTTACTACTTCGCACCAATTGAAA
This sequence comes from Solanum chilense, assembly GCA_032847665.1. NCBI lineage: Eukaryota > Viridiplantae > Streptophyta > Magnoliopsida > Solanales > Solanaceae > Solanum > Solanum chilense. The sequence goes on along the minus strand of CM064969.1, from coordinate 48,867,779 downwards.
CTAGCTTATTAGATAGTGTATACTATATCTATGTTGATGATTCTTTTCCTATTAACTAACCCCTTGGTCCGACAAGTAGAGATAAGGCAAGTATTACTTCGTGTACTCCTTAAACGACTTCTAAATGAAAGAATTATCACTACATGCAAGATCTTATTCTAGAATGGCAGCTAGTTTTACCTTGTTAATTACCCATGGTTCCCAAAACACTAGTTGTGGATTTTGTAACCCATGCCTAGAAATACAAAATTCATGGTGTTTAAACAGTAATTCATGTACTTACTTTGAAAAGTATAAAGAAAATCAAGAAATACCACTTGAATTAGAAAAAATATCTTGAGTATTGATTTTGGTAAATTTAAATAATTCCCAAATTCTAAAGTTAGACTTCCAAGAACAAAAGTATGAAAAATAAAAAAAAGTCTAACCCCAAATACAAGGTATTTATACCTATTTATAATAATAATGTCCTAAATTAAAAGGAGTTCTAAATAAGGAAAGTTTGTACAAAAATGTGTTACCATTCGATGACTCCACTGACGGTTCATCGATGGAACGACGGACCATCGAGTGCCTGTGTCGTTCCATACTTAGCATCTTCTTCAGTCTTCATCTTGACATCATCTCTTATCCAACCGAAGGACTAACAACATGGTCCGTCGATACCTCCGTCATTCCATACTTAGTTTTATTTTAACTTCGGGTACTGGGACTCATCTCTAATATGATTGATGACTTGCAAGCACAATCCATTGATCAGTCGATGGACCATCGACTCTTGTGTATCCCCACACTTGGTAAGTATTCCCATATTTTCTTCCAGATGCATGGACCTCCACTTGACGACCACCACCTACGGACCGTTGATGGCTTTTTTGTTCACCTCTTTTGCACAATCTTCTGAAATTCTATTTTGGACAAATTTCCTGCAAAGCACATATAAAAACCATTAAAAATACTACAAAAAGGCCCCATTCACACATTAAATTTAAGAAAAAAATCTTTGGAAGTACCGTGAAACCATGGTACAAAAGGGAGCGATGCCTTTCCCCGATCCTTGGGTGCTTGACAGCTTTTCTTAGTTGTTTTTAATCATTATACCCTCTAAAAGTCAATGGTTCTTCCCCAAACTCTTAAAATCATTTTTATCGCCAATATACAATAGATTATATTCGAAAAACAAAACTAAAAATGTGAATGAATATCATGAAAACTCCAAGAACACCTTACGAATTCGGAGAAATTTTATCAAGAACTAAAGGATTTTACTTTCAAATCTAATAACTTTGCTAAAATTGAATCAATATTGGATCCTGTGTGAACTAAAACAATGCTATGTGATCTCACATACCTTTCTGGGAATAGCCTCGACGAAATCCAGAAGCGAAATGCGGCGAACTTGATGAATCTTGAACATTCTTCTCCTTTCACCTATTTTTTTTTCTCATCTCTCAAAACCCTAACTCTTTTTCTAAAAACGTAACCTAAGTTAAGTTTAGATCCATAAGTAATTACAAATGATGGATAATAATAAAAGTGTAAGTAAATTACCAAATTACCCTTTAAAATGTGGATTGGACTTTCACTATTCCAACAACCCAACTTCTAAAAGACGTAATTTCACTCATACAAATTCGGAATCACTCAAACTCAGCAGAGTTGAAAAGATTATCCCAGCAGATTTGAAACTATATATTGAAAAACCCTAAAACATCCTGAGCAAGAATATACGTCCGTTTGAAGGTTACCGAATACTCAGCTTCTCCCAACGTAAATAAATTTCTAGGTTTTCATTATTTCCAAAAATGACTATTGAAAATTCTTAGCTTCTTCCTAATTATTTCAATTTGTAAGATCTTCCAATCTCTCACCTTAAGAACATTCATCCTCAAATGTGATTACTCTTACTAATATAAGGGTGTAATATTCAAAATTATGTTCAAGCACCCACAAGAAAATTCCAAACAATATGCCAACTTAGTACCTTACTGCTGAACTTCTCTAGATTTGATGATTTGTAATTATATCTTCTTCATAACCTCCTCTTCTTGACAAGTATCTTCTTTTATAAATTTGTTCCTCCAAAGTACTTTGACTGATTCTACTTATTTTGTTCTTAACTTGCAACATGGCGATCTGGAATCTGAACAAAAATCTCATCATAGAATAACCTTTCCTGGTGTAACACCCCAAAAATGAGTTAGGGTGTCTAGATAATTAAATGTTCATATAGGCTTATTAACATATTAATTAAGTATTTTAAAGTATTAATGGGTTATTTGAAGTCATATGGAAGTCAAATGTAAAGGGACGACCAAAACGTTCGATGACTAGTCACCAAAGGGGCCTTATGTGTTTTTATGAGCATTTGTATGTGTCAATTACTTATGAGTTCCTTCTATGATTAAAAATGATGTTTATATGAATTATTTTGAGTTTCATGAGTTTTGGAGGTCAAACGTTTAGGAACATCCAAGATATTTGAAAGTTAGCCCTTGAGACGTGCATGTATGTCTTGAGTGTGCCTTGCATGTTTGGATGTTTTACGTACTCATTTTGGGTGAAAATTATGTGTAAGGTCCTTGAAATGTTAAGGATATATTTATGCTAGAATCGTTTGGGTAAGACTCCCCAATAGCCCCACAAAGGTCCCCAAGGAGGACCTAAAGGCTCTAAAGACATTGCCTCATTCGACGGAGCCAAGGGAAGGTCAATAAGTACATTTACTCCTCATTGATGATTAAGAGTCGATTTTTACTTAGCCTGGGGACAGATCACATAAAGGAAGGCCTCAGACCAAAACGATGGAGGTCACAAATGGCCCATCGATGTGCCTATGGGGCGTCGATGGCTGCCGTCGATGCAGGCTACATTTAATTGCATGCATGCTTTCCCATAATGGGGTGAATGGAAAATTCTCCCCACATTATAAATTGACCCTACACGGTTTATTTGGTTATTTTTGGGTGTATTTAAGTGTTCAAAAACCTAACAACCCCATTCTCAATCGAATTCACAAATTAGACTTTTCTCCCAAAATATTCTCGCTAGAACCCCCGTTGAAGGTGAAGCTCAAGAACACCTTATATATGAGATCTCAATGGGTTATTCACTAGTTTTAGTGGTTTTCTTTTACATTAAGTTATTGTGATCCTTTATATCTATTTAATCTTACATCTAAAGAGTTCCTTTCAAAGTTTTCAAAGAAGTTTCATGATCAAATCTCTATTTCTTCAATCTAGCCATGGGTTCTTTCTAAAAATGTTTTTAAACACATAATAATTATAATTTAGTGGTAATATTATTATTGTAACATGTATTTCAATTCAATTTCATGATGAACCCATGTCTCCTTCAACTCTCGTTTTAGCCTATGTATGGCCATTGTGATCTTGACTTTTTATTCATTGAGTTATGATTCTAGCACATTAAATTGCTTATATCTACTTCCTAGCATATGTATCAATTGTTAATTGGTAATAAGTGACCAATGAAATGAAAGTTTAAATGTTTGATATGGGTAGTCTGTGATGTAGTATCTTGTGATCTTGATACTAGCTTGATTGTAATGTGATTCACTTTTGTCAAATTGATGGTTAGCTACTGCCCATGATATCACGTGATGATGAATTACGTACTAATGGTCCAATATGGATTAATTATTGAAGAATTGATTTCCTATTGGTTATTAAAGCATGCTATTCACTGTAATATCGATTTCATGGCACTTGTAGTTGGATTTAGTTTAGGTTATGATTTCTTTAACTACTGCCTTATGTTATTTTATTATTGATGAATTGTGGTTGTGATTTATTCATAATCAAACTAAAGGAGTCTTGGCAATGATTGATCTAGGTTCTTTAGCCTATAGATTGACAATGCTATATACATGATGTAATCTCAATTTTAGGGTAAATGAAGCATGAGTTAGACTTTATTATTATGTCTTTCGCTGCTGTCTTTGATTTATATTATTGCTGAAATATAATTGATGATCAATACAAGTGAATTGGCCGATGATCTATAAATATCTACTCTCTAGTGTATTGGTGATGTAGTGTACTTCTTAGTAGCATGATCTTATAGTGATTATGCATGATTTCATGTGTTTTAAAGTACATTTGAGCTACTTCCCTATACTTGAATTTTCGATGAAAGATTAGTATAGATCAATGATGATCAAAGGCTAAAGGATTGGTAATAATTGCTCTATTTCTCTACTTCTTTACTTTCTTATAGTATTGTTAGTCAATGGAGAGTTGTATGGAACTGTGTGGTATGGTCTACTTATGGTGGAGGTTTTTAATTTATTGTAGATATATGTGTGATAAAATCATGTCCTTGAAGGCAATTATACTATGTATGTGTGTTGGTAATGATCACCCTGTGAAGCCTATGCCTAGTTTCCAATTCTAGCTATGATCTAGGTTGTATGGGTAATGTTATGAGTATGTAAATGATTATGTTAAAACTATATATATGTGCTTCTTATGATGAGGTCTTACAATTTTATATGTGAATTAAAGTTAATATAGGTTCATAATGACTAGAACTTATTGTAAGAATGTTGTAACTCTTTAATAAATGAGCCTTATGTTATGCTATATAATTTATGATGTTGTGTGATGTATTATTCACTAGGATGAATTTATAGGTATACTATTATAGGCAGGGGTATGGGATCTTGTCTATGCATTACAAATGTGTACCTTGATAGGAGAGTTCCTAGGTTGGTCTTCTTTAGTACATACATAAGAATGAATGAGCATGTTATGAATATGACTTATTTGCTATGATGTTATTAATGTGCATAGTGTCTTGGTGTGTTTAGATGAAAGGATTGCTAATATAATTATACTTATAGACTTACGCATTGATATATGGACATGTGTGACATTTATGTGTTATGTGAAGGGTTTGCTCACATATAAGTATACACAGATACATGTATGATAATCTAGTCAATAATGAGCCTTGAAAGGTGTTCTCAAGTTTACACTAAATTAGATAGGTTCTTAAATATTCTATGTCCATGTGAAAGGGTTCCCCACACGATTTAGGTTGATGAACTCTCATCTATGTCCTATCAGCTAAGCATAAAAGGAGTTAACTCTCATAAACCTAATTTTATAAGATAAAATTAATAAAGGATTTTTAATAAAAAGGGAACTTAGCTTAGCACCGAGTGAAGTTGAAGTTTAGGGGTGTCCCTTCCCATTGGAGGAATGAATGTTACCACAGCCCTCAAAAGGTGGTTAGCCTCATATCCTAAGGGGCATAGAGTGATGTTCCCATAGTGGATAACTACAATGCCCCATTTGGCATAAAGAGGGTTTCCACATTTAACTCCAAGTTCCATAAACTATCCTTTCCACATAGGATCTAGCAAGTGATTTCACTAGTATGCTTGCATGTGTTAATGTTCTACCTTGGCTAGGTAAGAACACCTTTCCTCGGTGTAAGTCTCTAAGACACCAAATTCCTTGTAGAACCAATGGTCATAGTGTCGGTTAAGGCTATAGTTTCCAAAAAGTAAAATCGACAATATAGTAAAATAAGGACCCTAACTAGGATGACCTAAGGGTATTTGATTAGTGTAAGGGGGGGGGTATGAGACTTGGCTTATGCCTTGAACAAGTTCCTTTTGAGGGAAATATTAGGAAGATTTTTTAATGCATGTGACTATGTTTATGTTCCTTAAGCACGACTTTGTAGTATTTATCTACTTGTTGTGAAGGTGTAATTGGTATGAGTCATAGTGGATAATGTAATGTGGTCTATTCTTATATGCACTATGTAGGTCTTATTGTTTCTATGATGAGCCCTTTCCTGATGTGTATGATGTTGGTCTTATTGACTATGTGAATGAAGGTTCTACTTGAGTTGCATATAGTTGACTAAAGTAGTATGTTTGAAGTGTGAAGTACATATTTTGATGTGTATAGTCTTATGATAGGTTTACTAAGTATGTGGGAGGTTATGGGGATTCACATGTACATTGAATTAGTAGACCTAGAATAGGATTGTGAGTAAGGTCATTGACTATTGTCCACTGTGATGTCTTAGGTCTTATACTTGAAGGTGTCTTGTGGTATCCTATACTTCTATGATGGTATGTGTTGGCTTGTGTAGAATGTATGTACGATTTCCTTGTGTCTTTAAGGTTATGATTTGCACAAAGTATAACTAGAGGGTTACTACGGATGTTCATGTGTTAAGAAAAAGAAGTCAATGTAAAGAGAAGAAAGCTTACTGTAAAGAAGGAATATGCTTAGCGTAATATGACTATAAAATGCCTTAAATTATATGTATGAATTTATATGTTGTTTGGCATTTGAATATTCCTATATGAAGTATGTAATTTGTATAAATGCTATTGTATCAAAGTTGTATGAAGATTTCTCAAAAAAAAGAAGGCATGAAGCATAATTTTAAGTAAAATGTCCCCTTTTAATGCATATTTTTGCATGGTTGTCATACATAGTGCATTCTTGTATTAACTTCTTTGTTCTATACTTATTACACAATGTATGTTATGGATTCTTAAAGGATGTATCTATGATTGAGAAGCTTGTTATATATTTCCCAAGCTCAAGCAAAAGGAATCCTTAAGATTCAAGGATGTCCTATGTCAAGTTATGTTTAAAGTCTTGTTATTATATACTTATGATTATGTTGTAAGGGTCGTATCCCTAATATACTCTAATGATGTTGAGTCTCGGATGACAAAAAGAGACTACAGTTTAAATATGTACTTATGATAATTTCTATACAAATGAAAGTGATGTTCTATCATATGATATGGTATGAAAGTTTTATATTTTCCGTTAAATTTACCTATGAGAATGCGATGACTGACAATTATGGGCTTGTATAAGACCTCCAATAGGTCAAGTATTCCATGTTACTTCTAGGGGGTGCTCCATGGATTTGACACCTTCACCCCAATATCTGCAGTTGGTATGATCAATGATGGCCCCCATTCCCTTCTTTAACACGGAGATGAGATACCCAGAGTGAATCGCGGCTAACTCTTATGGTAGCTCCAAGACCTAAGATACATCGTCAATCCTATTTGATATTCCATAAGGTCAGTGTAACGACCCACAAGTACACCATAGAAATTAGAGCATCAATGAGTCACCACACGGATAATAAGACTTCAAGAAGCCTCACTAATTCACTCGTATGATTCGTTGCATTGTAAACATTGTAAAATGAGTAAGAATTTAAAACCTTCTTCAGACACGAAGAACTCTTTCTATAATGAGTATGCAATCGGAAGAATATCTTTTAAAACGTTAAACCTTAACCAAAACTCATTGAACCATCTAAACATTGGAGTATATAATTCTTGGGATTAAGTCCATAGAAGACATAAAATAAAGACTAAGACATAAAGGAAACTTGTGGATCAAATACTTCATCCTCAATCCATAGAAACCTATCCATCCTCCGTGGCATATAAATACTTCCAATTCCCTACACTTTAGTCAAAAAGGGAAAAGATGGGGTTAGCACATTAGATGCACTAAGTATGGATGTCATGCGAAAACTATGACAAACGGATATTTAGTAAATAACATGCTTTACATGAATTTTGAAAAAAACATCATACTATAGACATAAGAAAAACATTTAACACCTTAGAAATACATAAGAAATCACATATGGAATTTATCACATTTTTAGGAAAACATTACAGTAAGCCCGTTTCACCTTACAGTGACTTAATTCACTGTGATAGTGAAGTTTCTCAACTTCACAAGGAAAAGATGCTAGCAGGAAATCCTCACACTAAAAGCTATCTAAGACTCACTTAAGTAAGACAAGAGAAATCACCCATACATCCTCTCTAGGCATACCTAAGTGATCCTTAAGACCACCTATAATGAGATGCATACTTACAATATACAAAACACATAATCATGAGATCCTCCTACCAATGGTGATTCTAAGGTTCACTTGAGATAGTTGTGAAGCGACTGGTCAAACAAACGCTTTCACAAAAACATAAGATATCTTATAGATGACCTAGAATAAGATCAATCTCACTTAACATCATAACATACATAAAATATGACATTCTCCCTTCTAATTGTTATTAAAAGACTTACTTAAGTAAATGAAGAAGATAACTTCCATGATTCACATCTCCAAGATAACCTAAATAGTCCGTAAGACTACTTAAGTTTGGATCGGGTCTACATTATCAATAAACATCCCTAACTAGAGTCATTCTTAAGACTTATTTAGATAAGAGAAGACGTGACCATTCCTATGCCCCCTTCACACCCTAACTAGACAACATTTAACTAATTTAGATAAGTACTTATTCATTTAACATGCTTTCTTAACTCAAGTCATTACATTAATTAGTTCATTTAAGAGACATTCATCACATAAGACATTCAAGTAATGGTGTTGGAGAAGACCTAAGGACTCTCACTAACATATCAAAGCCTATTGTGCAATGTCTAGGTAGTGTCCATACCACCATTTAAACTTCATAGAACTTCTCTAATGCTTATAGGTATCCAATATGATGAAAATTTGAAACAACCAACATAGACCATGGTAGAATATCATGGAATCCGGAGTTGTAACCTATTCTGATGGAGGGTGTTCTACTTGCCAATAGTAGAATTTTGATACATCCCATGTAGGCATATGGTTAGGCAATATGAAGGGCTTAATTTGTACTCTAGTCTAGTTCTTCACTAGATATACTTACCAAACCATACTTACCTAGTAACATACTTTGTTCTCATAGAGTAATTTATATTAAAGATTCATATAAAGGGTTTCTATATCAAGTTCATAACCCGATGCATTAACCCTACCAAAGAGTTCCCCTAAGGACTGCCTTAAAATAGTGATAAGATAGCTCATAATGATTTTTACTAACGATGATATGATGTCATTCCAGCCAATCAAGCTTAAGTCCATCATTCATTACATGAAGGATACTATTACGTCTTTCAAGTTAAATGTTCATAACCTAACAACTAGGTTTACGGTTCCACACTTCTTAACATCATTCATACATTCAAGACTAAGATGATTTAGAATCGAAAGTCAAGACATCTCATATTCAAATCCATACATGTATCAAGTAAGGGACACAAGTATACCACACAAGACACTACTTTCTCATAATAAATGAAAGAAGTCTTCATGGACTACCTTAGTCATACATAGACATTTAATAGTACAACATGTTAAAAATAACACATCCATATATGGCTTCATCATATATCATCAAATAAGATTAGTCATAACATATTCACTCACACAAGATCATACAAGCACTATAAGGCACCCTTACTATTAACCTTCACAAATAGCGCCTATAATATGTCATGCTTCAAACCACATGTTCATACAATCCATAAAATCATAGACATGATTACATTAATTCACATAAACAACTTCACACTATGTCTTCATATAAGTCCTAAACATGGTACTAATACAGTTCATAAAATAATGACGAACAGGCCACATCCTTTAAAGAGGTAACACATAAACACTTCCACCACAAGTGGACCATACTAATCAATCATTGTAATACAAGAATGTATATATAATATTAATAGAGTTAGGTCAGCATACCGCCCATCAAATCTCACAACTTCCATCCATAGACAAATCAACCAACACAATACTCAAAGGCCCTTACCCATGGACATGAACATCAATACAATTCAATAATCTTAATATACAATGGATCTAAGAAAATACAATACTCATGTGATCAAGCTGAAACAAACTATAAACCTACAATCATAATCTATACATAAATAAAGAGCCTATAACAATCTACAAATGAATTCATTACTAGTGACAAAAGATCAATCTACCCATATTTTAGTCAAATTGAGAGAATTGAGAAGGTCAAGGGTTCATGGATATTTTTATTGGAAAACATCAATTATGCATCAATAATATCATATGTTAATGTTTGAAGACGTTTCATGCAAGAATCCAAGACATAGAGTAGAAATTCAACTTTTTCATATTTTTTAAATCTTTGAAAATAATCTTTTAAATTTAATCTAAGGTGATAGAGTGCCTTAGATGAAGAACTCACATACCTTATTAGAAGAACCCGATAATAATTGATTCAGAAACTCCATTCAAGATCCATGTTCAAGCTCCCTCTTCACGTTGAGCTCTTATAGAGCTTTTGGAGAAACTTTGGGAGGGAATGGGTTTTGATCTAGGTACTGGGTTTAAATAAGAATGTAAGGAATTATTTACTCTTAAAATACCAATAAACACCTAAAATAAACGTCCTCCTATTTTATAAGTCCTGGGGTGAATTTCCCAAAAAAGACCAAGTCTTAATAGAAATACTGGCTTTTTTGCACCACCATCGACGCCCTAGAATCGACGGTCCATGGGTGGGACCATGCCCCATCGATGGGGTCTGTTGGTTGTGTCTAAATTTTCTCAACCTGCAGGGTACATGGCTCCATCAGCACCACCCTTCTACGGTCCGTCGTCTAATTGACCGGTTGTTGTTTGGGGCAGTCGATTGCGACTGCCTCACAATGTTGAGCTCCAAGTTGGGGTCCTCCTTCTAGGGCCCCTTGTGGGTCCTAGGTGGAGACTTACCCGGACGTTAAACCTCTAAACACGCACGTCTAGGTATTAGGAAAATCTCCAAACAGTTTCAACACTAAATAAGCCACACAACAAGCAAAAACATTCAATCTCACCAGGACGTCCAATCGATATCTTTCAAACGTCACCGGATGATCGTGGATCTTTGATGTACATATCTTGCCAAACTCAAAATGTAACTTTAAAAACTATTGTAAACCATATAAAGACCTCATAAACTCATTAAACATACATAAGCACATGAAAAAACATAAGACACATAGGTGACTAGTCGTCGAATATTTTGGTTGTCCCATAACGTTTGACTGCAAACATGATCTAAATCTTTAGAAACTAACTCAAACATCATTTTAAACCATCTTAGGACTTCAAAACATTATCTCACAAACTTTAAGCCCTAGTTTTGCCTAAGTCATTTTATGAGGTGTTATATTCTCCCCCACTTGGACAACATTTGTTCCCGAATGACACTTGCTTCATTTTAGACATTATCAAAAGATGATTAACGCAAGACTAGAAGACCATAACCAAACAGCACAATAATACTATAGGAGAAACATCACTTTCACAGAAACAAGAGAATCACAACGCGACAAGAAGCTATAAACTAATCTACTACTCATCATGTCATAAGACCCACAACCCTTATTTTATATTGGAGAAAATTCATTCCCAACACACTATCATGCTTATTTACATAAATTCTAGACACCATACAACCATTTTTACACGAAATAACAATTTATTCATTTTCGCAAAATCATTACAGAGACCACAATTTTTTCTTTAAAAATAACATGCTACACAATCTAACAATGCAACACTTAAGAAATTCCTTATAAATGCTCAACAAATCAATATCATATAACAATTTAGACGTGCTTAGTATTCACCTTCATGTACAATTAAGAACCTACACTAGATGCACATGAACAATGAGAAAGATACCATGCATAAAAACTCATTTTCTCATTCAATAAAACTTCTTCCAAACACATGCATATCATATGGAGAATGCTTAGAATTCTATTTTAACAAAAGAATCGTACATAAATCAAGTTACTATTAACTCATTATTTTAGGTTGAATAAACACATCAAGAAAGGTTAAGGGTACCTCACTCTCAAAAACCATACTTTTCACCATACTCCCCCACTTAGGAGAACCCTTTTTAAGGTCGACATAACATATACTACAAGGAACTCCCTCAAGGCACCTTAACCTTACAAATACTTTCTCAACTAAAGCCTATCTCTTGAAAACTAAAGACTCTCTAAGGTCTAACCATCTAACCACCACATCCCCCTTACTAGGAGAAACTCATCATTACTCTTTCAATTCTCATCACCTTCCTTTCTATGGTTGGGTTTTAAAAAATTTCAAAACATCTCAACAACCACATTTTCACATTTCTAACTCTATACCTTACCATTCTTTACAAATACACTATCCTTCAAAAGGTAACTAAACCAACCTAAGTTTACCATTACAACCTCCCATATCTCATATAACAAGTAACATATCATTTTTTCTCTCCCTCCACCCAATCTTCACAAAGTCACACTCAAAGCACCAACACATAAAGGAACAAGGGAAAAACACCATATACAAAGCTCTTAGCCATGATTAGATGGATGATGAAGTGAAACTTTTCCTAGCACCCAATAGTCTCCTATTAATAATGTGATGCATTTCACATTATGAACAAGACTCTACTAGATGTGGTTCATGAGACAACTAAGATACATGCAAACCTTATGCTCTGATGTAAACTTTGTAATGACCCACAAGTATCCCCTAGAAGTTAGAGCATCCTTGAGTTGCCACACGACAATGATAATTCAAAAAATCTCACTAAAGATACTCGTATCATTCATTACAAAATAAAACATTGTAAAATGAGTAAGAATTTAAAACCTTCTTCACACAAAAAAAAAACTCTTACCTTAATCAATACTCAAATATAAGACTTTCATTTTAAACATTAAACCTTCAAAACATCTCATTGAACCATCTAAACAATGGAGTATACAATTCTTGAAACTTACACCATACAAGACATAAAATAAAGACTATGATATAAAGAAACTTGTGGATATTGTCCTTTGATAGATGAGGACTCACCAGTACCTCATCTTAAACCCTTAGAAACCTATCCATCTTCCATGGAAATATCAAGACTTTAAATTCCCCACACTTTAGTCAAAAACGAAAAAGAAGGGGTTACAACATTATATACACTAAGTATGGAAGTCATGCGAAAACCATTCAAAAATGGACATTTAGTAAATAACATGATTTTCATGAATTTTTGTTAAAACATCATACTATAAACATAAGAACAATATTTAACACCATAGAAATACATAAAAATCACATAAGGAATTTATAACATTTTTAGGAAAACATTACATTAAATCCATGTTACCTTACAGTGAATTAATTCACTATGACAGTGAAATTTCTCAACTTCACAAGGAACACATGCTAGCATGAAATCCTCTAACTAAAAGTTATCTAAGACTCACTTAAGTAAGACAAAGAGATACCTCCCGTACACCCTTTCGAGGCACACCTTAATGATCATTAATACCGCGTATAATGAGATACAAACTTAGGATGCACCAATCCCATAAACATGAGATCCTTCAACCACAGGTGATTCTAAGGTTCACCTGAGTGAATTATTAAGTTACCTCCCATACAATACCTTTCACACACACTTAAGCGATCCTATAGATTACCTAGGGTAAGATCATTCTCACTTAACATCAAAAAATACATATAATATGACATTCTTCCTTACAAAGGTTATCAAAAGATTTACTTAAATAAATCAAGAAGATAAGTTACATAATTGACCTATCCAATATTTCATAAATAATTCTTAAAACTCTAAGTTTTCATCATGTCTACATAATCAATCAACTTTCCTAACTAGAATCATTGTGAAGATTTATCTAGGTAAGATAAGAAGTGACCACTCCTATGCCCCCTTCACACCTTAACTAGACAACCCTCAACTACTCTAGATAAGTACTTATTCAATTACCATAGTGTCTTAACTTAAGTCATTACATTCACTGGTTCATTTAAGAGACATTCATCACATAAGGACATTAAAGTAATGTTCTTAGAGAAGACCTACGGACTCTCACTAACATCATCAAAGCCTATTGTGCAATGTCTAGATAGGTTTCATACCACCACCTAAACTTCATAGATCTTTTATAATTCTAGCAGGTATCCCATATGATGAGAATAGGCAATAACAGACATAGAACATGGTATAATATCATGAAATCCGGCGGTGTAACCTACTCCGAGGGAGGGTTTTCTACTTTCCAATGGTAGTACTTGGACATATCCCATGTAGGTACATTGATAAGGAATATGAAAGTCTTATTTCGTACTCTACTCTCATTCTTCATTAGATCTACTTCCCAAACCATACCAAAGGGGTTCCATATCAAGTTCACAACACAATCATATTCACCCTACCCAAGGGTTCTCCTAGGGTTTTCTTATAATGGCAACAATATAGCTCTTAATAATTTTTCGAAGGATGATATGATGTCGTTTCAGCAAATCAACCTTATGTCCATGATTCATTACAGGAAGTACTCCATTACGACTTTTGAATTTAATGTTCATAACCTTACCACTAGGCTTAAGATTCCACACAAAGGACATTCTAAACATAGTTCAAGGTAACATATTATTCATACATTAAAGACTAAGAGACTTTAGAATCCTAAGTCAAGACATCTCATATTCACATTCATACATGTATCAAGTAAGGGATACAAGTCTACCACACAAGACACTACTTTGTCATAACACATGAGAGAAGTCCATTCTAACACACAAGACACTACTTTCTCATAACACATGAGAGAAGTCATCATGAACTACGTTAGTTATACATAGTCATTTAATAGTAGAACATGTTAACCAATAACTTATCCATATATGGCTTCATCATATATCACCACATAAGAGGAATCATAACATAATCACTCAAAAAAGATCATATAAGAACTATAAGGCAGCCTTACTGTCAACCTTCACAAATAACACCTATTATCTGTCATTCTTTAAAATACATGTTCATACAATACATAATGTGTTACACATGATTACATAATTTCACATTAAAAACCTAACACTAAACCTTCATATAAGTCCTAAACATTGTACTAATACAAATCATAAAGTAATGCCGATGAGGCCACATCTTTCACAAAGGTATCACAAAAAAACTGCCACCATAAGTGGATAATACCAATAAATCATTGTAATACAAATCTATGCATAATATTAAGAGATTTAGGGCAGCATACCTCCCATCATATCTCACCAAATCCATCCATAGTCAAATAAACCAACACAATACTCAAAGGCCCTTACCCATGGCCATAAAGATCAATTAAATTAAATAAGCTTAGTATAAAGTAGATCTAAGAATACACAATACTCATGTGATCCATTTGAGACATCCTACAAACCATACAATCATAATCTATACATAAATTAAGAGTCCATAACAATATACACATGAATTCATTATTAGCTAGCCAAGATTAATCTACCCATATTTTAGACAAATTTAGTAGTTTTAGAAGGTCGAGTATTCATGGAGAATTTCATAGGAAAAAATCGATTATACATCAATAATATAATATCTTAATGTTTGAAAACGTTTTATGCAAGAACCCAATACATAGATTATAAATTAGACTTTTCATCTTTTTGAAATCTTTGAAAATCATCTTTGAAATTGACTCTAAGGTGATAGCAAGCCTTAGATGAAGAACTCCAATACATTATTAGAATAACCCGATGATAATTGAAGATGAAATGACGTTGAATATCAATATTCAAGCTACATATTCTCCTTGAGCTCTCAACGAGATTTTTGGGGAAACATTGGAAGGGAATGGGTTTCAATCTAGGTTCTAGGGTTAAATCAGAATTTCATGATATACCCTTAAAAAAACCCATAAAAACCTAAAATAATCATCCTATTTTATAAGACTTGTAGTGAATTTCCCAAAAAATACCAAGTCTTAACAGAAAAACTGCCTGAATTGCAGAATCATCGATGCCCAAGCATCAATGGTCCATGGGTGAGACCACGCCCCGTCGATGGGGTGAGTTTGTTGTGTCTGAAAATCCTCAACCTGAAAGCTACATGGATCCATCGGATCCATCTATCAAAGGGTCGTAGTCTTATCAAACGACCATCGTTTGGGGCAGTCAATTGCCACTACCTGGCAGTGTTGAGCTCCAAACAGGGGTTTTCCTTGTAGGGACACTTGTGGGTCCTAGGTGGAGTCGTACCCATATATTTAACCTCTAAAAACAAACGTCTAGGTATTAGGAAAATCTAAAAACAATTTCAACATAAAAAAGGTCATACAACATGCTAAAACACATCCAAACTCACAAGGACGACTAATGGCTATCTTTGAAATGTCACCAGACATACTTGGACGTTTGACCTCCAAACCTTACCAAACACAACATGCTGACTCTAAACATAATTATAAACCATATAAGGACCTCATAAAATCATTAAACAAACATAAGAACATGAAAACACATAAGTCACATAGGTCACTAGTCGTCGATCATCTTTGTCGCCCCTGACGTTTGACTTCAAACTTAATCCAATTAGACACTGCCTCAAACATCATTTTAAACCATATTAATACTTTAAAAATTCATGTCACATACATTAGGACCTAGTTTTGCCTAAGTCATTTTTGGAGGGGTTATAGATCGATATACTAACGATTAAGCTTCCCTTTTTTACCAAACCTCATAACACCCTATTTTGGGTGAAACTTTTGAATGCACCCAATCATTTAAATTAAATTGTAAGACTCTTCTCCTAATATAAATATAGGATTTCTAAGGACTCTGTACCATTTTCAACCTCTCTTTAATCACCTTCACCTTCTTCACAGCTTTATGAACTAAAGTTTTTCATATAAACCCTACTTCATCAACTTCAAACCATCAAATAAGAGATCTGCATATTCACTCATAAAGAGCTTCATAAGATCCATTTTGATACTCGAGTGGTAACTATTCTTGTAAGTAAACTCGATGATGTAGGTGATCATACCAATTACATTTGAAATCAATCACATGAACCTTCAACATATCCTCTAAGGTGTTGATAGTGCGCTTTACATGCCCATCTGTATGAGGAGGAAATACAGTACTTAAGTTCACCTTTGAACCCATGTCTTTCTAGAAGATTCATAGTAAATTGTGCACCTTTATTTGAGATAATTGAGAGCGGAACCCCATGGATTCTTACCACCTCTTGGTTGTGCTTCTTAACATAATATTCGTTCCAATGAGTAGCATTTACGGGTAAAATGTGAGTTGATTGTGTCATGCGATCCACAATCACCCAAAGGGAATAATGTTGCATGTGAGACTTTTCTAAACCTGTGATGAAATCCATATTAATCATCTCTCACATCGATTCCTAAAGTTCTAAATTCTGAGCCAAACCACCAGGCCTTTGATTCTCTACTTTAGCTTGTTGGCAATTCAGACACTTTTCTAAAAATTCTGTAATGCCTTTCTTCATACTACTCCACTAATAAACTTCTCTATCAAGATAAATCTTTGTAGAACCCAGATGAATGAAATACCTGAAGCTATGAACTTCCTCAATGATCTTCTCTTGGAGTCCATCAACTATTGGTCACACAACCTACCTTGATATCTCAATACACCAGTTGCGCACTGTTGAAAAGCTAATACTTATAGCTTATTGATATTTGAAATCAATTAAAGAAATATTGTATGTTGATCTTGCTTTTCTTTCAATTCTGACATTAATGATGATTCATCCCCAATCATCACCACTACTCCTTATCTATTGAGTCCAATAGTCGGACTTATAAACATTTAAGTTCATGCACATCTTTCCTTAACTCTTTCCTGTTTTCCTCAACATAAGCGGTACTACCTATAGACAACTTGCTCAAAGAATAAACAACAACATTTTCTTATCTGGGTGGTAAAGAATACTAATGTCATAATCCTAGAGTAATTCTAACCACCTCATTTGTAAGATATTCACCTCTTTCTAAGTAAACACATATCTAAAGCTCTTGTTATCCGTGAACACATCTACATGGACACCATACAAATGATGATGTAATATCTTCAAAGAATATACTATGGGAGCCAACTCTAAGTCATGGGTTGGGTAATTCTTCTCATAAACTTTAGGCTTTCTTGAGGCATATGTTATAGCCTTGCAATTTTGCATCAATACGCAACAAAAACAAACTCTAGATGCATCACGACACACCATGAAGCCTTGCATACACTCATGTAAGGTCTACGTTGGCATTAGTCAACCTCTTTTTCAAATAAATCTTACTCACAGGATATAGACCATTAATACTTCATTGTTTTATAAGTTAACTTGCTCAAAGAGAACGAAATAGATGAGAACCCCTTTAAGAACCTTTGATAATATCCAGCCAAGCCCAAGAGACTCCTAATATTGGTTGGAGATATGGGTCTAGTCCAATTTTGCACCGCCTCTATCTTTTGGGTATCAACTCTAATGTCATCACCGAAAACTATGTGACCCAAGTATGCCATAGATTCAAGCGAAAACTCACATTTAGAGAACTTCACATATAACTCCTTATCTTACAAAGTCCAAAAGAACTATCCTAGGATGGCTTGCATGATCATTTTCATTCCTTTAATGGATTAGTATTTCATCAATGAAGATGATAAGAAACATATCTAAATAAGGTTTGAATACTCTGCTCATAAGATCCATACACGTTGCATGTGCATTAGTTAAATCATATAATGACCATAGTAGGTTTTGAATGTTGTCTTCGAAATTTAACACTCACTTAGTTTCAACTGATGCTATCCGCATCTTAAGTCAATCTTGGAAAAATGAGAAGCCCCTAAAGCTATCTAAAAATATCACAAATTCTAAGAAAAGGATTCTTGTTGTTGAGGATAACCTTGTTCAACTAATAGTAATCTTGACACATCCTAAAGTAACCATTCTTATTTCTCCTAAATATGACTCGAGCGCCCCAAGGTGAGACACTTGGTCGAAGAAAGTTCTTATCTATAATATATTCTTACTTCTTTTTAAGCTCTTTTAACTCTGCTAGTTCCATTCCATATGTCGGAATAGATATATGATAAGTATCTTGAAGATTATCTATGACAAAGTCTATCTGTCTCTAAGGAGGCACTCCAGGTAGATAATCGTAAAGACTTCTGGAAACACTGTTATTACAGAAACTACTGAGTAAGAGTTATCTCAAAACTAGTGATTAACTCAGGCTAAGTGATAGACATTCCCCTTCGAAACTAACTTTCTTTCCTTAAGGTATTGAATAAAATGACCCTAAGGTACTACTCAATTACATTTTTACTCTAAGATTAAGTCATTAGGAATTAGAAACTTGACAACTCGAGTCCTACAATCTATTGACGCATAATAGGAATGAAATCATTCTAGACTGAGAATGACATCAAAATCTACCATGTCTAACTCAATTAAATCAACCATGGTGTCATGATAATTGATAGAAATGACACAATCATGATATAATCATTGATCTAGAATAAACTCACCAACAAGTGTAGAAACACAAAAGGGTTAAAAGTGTTTCTCAGAATAACATCAAACTTATTTGCAACATAATGGTTACAAAGATAAACTTGCTCCTAGGTCTAAATAAGCATAAACATCAAAAGTAAATACTTTAATCATACTAGTGACAACATCTGGAGAGTTCTTTTTCACTTTAAGACTTTAGCATATAGACGGGTTGTTCCTATACTGGTATCGTAATTAGTTTGTCTAAATGAAGCCCTGTGTAGTGACATAATTGCTGAAGATTTGGCTCTATTGATATGATTTCCACTACCATGCCTGTTCTTAGGGAACACTTTCATGAAGTGATCATGTTTCCAAAACTTAGTACATGTCTGCATATCATGACACATATCTTGGTTCTTCTACCACCGCTAGCATACGCAAAAGGCTAACCACCTCTTTGAGACAGTTTCGGTTTAGCTATTAAGTGTTGTTTATTCTGACCATTATACTCACCTTTGATTCAAAGTACAGGTGCACTAGTAGATGACAGAGCAAACCCCTTTTTCTATTTTTGAAAGGGTGAATGATTCACACTACCTTTCTTTTGCCCATACCATCCTCTATATCCCTCAACTTCTCTTCCTCAACCAGCTGCACATAGGCCATCAACCATGATATGTCCATGTACCCAATTAACATAGATGCCCTACCATCTTTGCTCGATATATCGTACAACCTAGCAACTACAAAACCCATCCTACTTCTCATGTCCGCACCAATGTCAGGAGCAAAATAGGACAATTTGGTGAACTTCTTCTCATATTAATGAAGACTTAGATAATCCTGCTTTAATGTAAGGAAATCACATACCTTGGACTCTTTCAATTCTACGGGAAATAAATTCCCAAAGAAAGATCCCTCTAAATAGGCCCAATTCGGAGGTGGTGCATCCTAAACTCTATCATTTTTCCACTAGTCAAACCAAGTCCTAGGCACACTGTTCAAAATGATATGCAATTCTTTCAATTCTCTTTGTTTTGGCAACATGCATAGCATCAAATACATTCTTCATATATTTCATAAAGTACTCTAGATACTTAGTAGTGCTCGAAGCAGTAAAGTTTGGAGGATCTATACTCAAGAACACTAGGATCATCAAAGTATCAGTAACTTCATGTCAAGATCTTCTATGTTGTCAAACCTTTCTAGTCATAGTTTCGTTGAGCATCTTGATAGCGTCACTAAACTCAACATTGGCAACCACT
Source organism: Solanum chilense (assembly GCA_032847665.1). NCBI lineage: Eukaryota > Viridiplantae > Streptophyta > Magnoliopsida > Solanales > Solanaceae > Solanum > Solanum chilense. The sequence continues at coordinate 48,847,268 of CM064969.1, read as the reverse complement.
CCTTAACGCTGCACCCGTTGCTCCTAAACATTACATCTAGACGGACAACCAACAACTCTTCGTGGAGGGATGATTATATAACTACACGCACAAGCACAAATTAGAAGAAACTTTTTAGAGATTAAGCTCTTATGGACGAATTGAGAATATTTACTAAGGATCGCAACCTCCTAATTATAGATGTGATGCGCTTCATACTTGTAACTAGGACTGTACAAACAAGGATTTATAGACTCTATAGAACTTTTGAACCGAGTGCTCTAATACTAAGTTTGTTACGCCCTGAGCCTATACCTTAGGCATGGACGAAACTTAAAAACAAATTTTGGCTCAAGCCAACCCTTTTCTTGGCTTACATACTCTGTAAAAGACTTAAACACAACAGATATAACTCATGAAATAACATAACACATAATATATTTGAAAAAATGGAAACACAAGTCTTCATCGAATACAAGTGAAATGAAGAAGACTAAAGAACTATAAATATTTGTATATGAAGTGTCTAAAATAAAGAAAAATGTTGAGATAGAACCCATGATCATCCTAAAACTAAAAACTAGAAAAAAATGATAAAAAGTAGAGTCCTATGGAATGCAAGGAGGCTCACAAACTGACTCTGAGTGGTTAACCAGATGAATGTGGCATTTGATGCTGATCTTGATTTCGTGAGTCTGTATTATAAGATAATGCTGTCTAACTAACATCAGTACATTAAATATACGAGTATGCTAGTCAGAATGCTAAACATAACATAGGCTTGAAATGATTCTTAAAGAAACACGTACCTCGTTTTTTCTCAACTTGTGAATATCTTAATTCATAACAAAGCGATGAAACACATGCAATATATTAAAAACTTTGTAAAAATAGTAAAATAACCTTAAGGAGTCATTGATAAAGAGTGAATTTTTGTTACCGTGATTGCTACATGGTTTATGGAGACTTGAGTTAATATGAACTCACATCCCCACATCAGCGCTCAATAATACTCCCAAAACATACTTAGCTCATTGTTTTTTAAAACCAACTTCATTCTATGGTTTGAGATTTACTCAACACTTAGCTTAAAGATATCTTGAAATCTCTGTTCCCATTTTTTTCTTCTAAAATATGAAACATTAATAAACTCTTTGGGAATACTTATCCCCCTAAGAGTTTTTTGATAAACGACGTCAACTCTTTACTCTTTGCTGAACTTAAAACATAAGTCCAAAAACAAAGTTAAAATGTTTGTTAAGACTTTGGAAAACTTTATAAACTTTTCTTTGACTTGTTCTTAACATCCAAACATGACTCTTTGTCACGACCCAAAACCGGGGCCGCGACTGGCACACACATCTACCCTCCTATGTGAGCGAACCAACCAATCTACCCTTAACATTTCAATATAATATCAACAAAAGTAATGCGGAAGACTTAAACTCATTATTAAAACCAAATCAATAACTATTATTAATATCCCCAAAATCTGGAAGTCATCATCACAAGAACATCTATCTCAAATTACTAAACTAAGAATGTCCAAGAAGCTAAAACAAATGAAAGCTAGTCCATGCCGGAAGTTCAAGGCATCAAGACTTGAAGAAGAAGATCTAGTCCAAGCTAGAAGCATTAGCTCACCCTGAAGATCCGGTGTGACGAAGACTGGCTCGAATTACTGCTGAGTTGAAGATGACGGAACGTTTGCTGCACTCCACAAATAACAAAGAAGAAAACATAAAAGTAGGGGGTCAGTACAACCACAAGTACTGAGTAGATATCATCGGCCAACTCAAAATAGAAAACAACATATATCAATAATATCATAAATCTACTATAAAACTCAACATGTAGCAATAACAAGTACTATAATCATCAACAAGTACTATCAAGTTCATCCATGAGGACTCAAGCCTCCATGCCATACTCATTTGGGAAATTAAGTTCATTATGTTGAGTATATTTATCATCTTACAAGATTCATTATCTTTCTTTCTCTTGTGTCGGTACGTGACACTCCGATCCATATTCTATCCTGGTGCCGGAACGTGGCACTCCGATCCCCTACATGTGTCGGTACGTGACACTCCGATCCCCTATATGTGTCGGAACGTGACACTCCGATCC